>OU426984.1:79719523-80100106 GCA_911387785.2 Aelia acuminata | reverse complement strand
TAGTTGGTGATTGGTATCTTGGGATAACCTGAAAAAAATTTATCACCAAGCTGCTGGTAACAAGGCAGAGCAGGCACTGTCCGTTCGAGCCACAATCCCCATGATCGATTACTGGCTGCTCGATCGATTTCGAAAATCGTAAATCGTAAATCGTAGTCAAGTATTGATGAACTGTCGCTACAACTTTAATCATCTGTTCTAATTTAATATTAAGATAAATCACTCTTTTAGAAATAAGTAACTGGGGACGGCAGAGCCATGGATTTTTTACTCCCCGATCAATCCACTTGAAGTGATCCAATCTAGTTGCTTCAACATATTTGTTTTTTTAAATATTCATACCATTGAAAGAACAATGCGTCAGAAGTACAAAAGTGCAATTAGTTTATTTTTTTAATTTTTATTTTTCCAATGGCGGCCATATTGTTTTCGAAAAACCGCGTAGTTTTAGCTATTTCAGTGCTCTGCTTCAAATCAAATATCTCCTCTTTTACTCATCCTAGAATATTCAAATAAAGACCAATCTCTTTAGAAAGGCTGAACTGTCAAAATTTCATTTTGTGGACTCAAATAATTGCAAGGATATAAAACATTGAAAAGTACTAAAATAAGTATTAAATCCAAAGCGCTTAACAGCAGTTCCTGTCCTTTTCCATGAAATGAAGTTATGGCGAACCGACAAAAAATAGGCTTTGAGAACTAATATACATGATGGTTAATAATAATATTAATATTATTAAGCCAATTTTCCCACACGTTAGACTGGCACATGACCCTCTCAATGGCCCACATTTATTGCCAGAAAATTTTATTTTCGCATTTCAGTTCACGTTTTTAAATCAACTCTATTTGGACAAGGAAGAGTATCTATAATTTTTTTCTTTGTCCGAAAAATGACCGGTTTCGGAAAAATTAGACTTTAAACAAACATTACACCCGAAAAATAAAAAAGTGGCAGACTGGGTCCAATGAAGTCGTACACGAACTGTGGAGAAAATATGATTCAGTAGCATTTTTTCCGACGGGATATAATATACTGTAACATTTTTTTTCAATTCCTTCATGACTAAAAAGCTTACCTTTCTCTGGTTTTGCTTAAACAATAAAAAATGTTCATGTAAGTAAATTCATGTATTCCTCAATATTACGTCTTCTCTAATAGAAAAAGTAATTCTGACTTTATTTAGAATTTCGGACTTTATTCTTCAATTTTCATAGCATGGAAAGTTTATAGAATGTTCTGGCTGTTGGTCCTGTCTTTAATCTATTTTCCGATAGTACAATCATTATATTGTTTAAAGTGAACTCAGCTTCTTCTTTTTTTTCTTATTCAATCATGGAGAAAAATTAGCATTTAAAAAGCTTTCCATGTCTTTTAAAAAATTTTATATAGATACTTCTAGGGGGGGTTTATGAATTTTTAAATTTATGTAGAGATTGGTATAGTCCCATAAAGCTTTGTATGCTGTCATTTGTTTAAGAATATAATAATATTAAAATTTAATTTTGAATAAATTTAAGACATGAATGGATAAAAGGGATTGGGGTATGATGAACGCTAATAAGTATGATAAACGCTGGCAAACAAAATCTGCAATAACACAGATACATTGTCTTAATCTACTATTAATAAATAGTTTCTCATAATGATTATATACTAATTATTTAATTTATTAAATATAATTAATTGTGAAATTAGAATTCACAAGTTATAAATGGACAATTTGTATAGAATATGATAAACGCAAGCAAACAAAATTTATAATATAATAAATATTTTGTTTTAATGTATTATTAATAAATACTATCTCATAATACTTTTTTTCCTTTCTTTCCCTCATACAGTAACCCTGTATGAGAGCAGTTTATTTGTTAATGTGTATATGCTACATGCACTAGGCATAATACATATATAAATAAATACAGAATTAATTGGGAATACAGAAGTACAGAATTAATTGGTTATTATTTAAGGAAAAACAAAAGCAAGAAAATAAAAAATCTGGAGAACAAAAAATGATATTCCTAACATGAGATATAACACAAAAATACATTTTACGTAAAACATACCACAAAAAGTTATTTTGAGATAAAAAAAAAAATTATATTTAAGTATTAAAGTATTATTATTATTAACAAAAAATCTCATAATAGGGGAGAGAGGGGTTGGTTGGCATAGGGGGTAGGTTGGCCTTTGGCTTATAGTTTCCGTCACACTTTTTGTGAAGGCCCCACCATTGTACCATATGACTCGCTCGACCTCGGGAGTCGTCCTGTGTTTTCAATCCAATGCTAACAGTGTAGAGAAGAGTGTGCTTCATTGATTGATTTTACAACATGTAAGTAAATTTTTATATTTTCAGTAAATTGTGTTTAAAGGCTTGGCAAAACATTTGATCCGATTCTGTTCACATAGCCCCAAACTCCTTTAAAAAACCTAACCTTTCGACTAACCAGTTTCTTGTTTGATTGTTCTCCCCTGTCCTGGCAGCCATCTTTCATATTATCTTTTCTGTGGGGTTAGTTGGCTCTCTTCATCTGGGGTTTATTTGCGCAGCAAGCAAGGTAAACATAAACAAATGTGAAACTACCAATTGTCTTTAGTTCCAGGGAAGAGAATGAGAACAATATTTCCTACGCAGAAAGTGACCCCAGTCTTATCTTCTATTGTCATTCTATTTTCCCTTAAAAGCTGTTAAAAACGGATTCAAAATTATTTTACCATTATAGTGCAGCTTTTAATAACAATAATATGTGTCTGGCAGTACTGGAATGAGATGACCAAACAATACCACCTTCTAGGCCAACCTGCCCCGCATGTGGGGTTAATTGGCATACTCTAGCTTGACGAATTCTAAAATTTTCTATGATCATAGTGTTAAATATCATATGTTGAAAAAAAATACTTGAAGTGCTTTAATACTTGAGGTTTACAGTGGTATCAGCCACATTTGGATTATATTAACAGGAACGACGCAACAATAAAAAAAATGAAAACTGTTGCCAACCAACCCCGCTCTCCCCTACAAAACCGCGGCAAAATGGTCGTAGAAGTTTCTGAACGGTGTCGATCTTTTCAAAATCTCATGGAGAACATTTTCGGTCATATACATTTTTTCGATTAAGCCCTTCGTTTGCGGATTCTAAACGTAAAACTCCAATTCTCAGGGAAGATTTCAAAATGGTCATATGGCTTTTTCAAAGGTGTCATTTTTTTTCAGTTTCAGTTTAGTTGAGACGAACATTTTTGGCTATATAAACTTTTCCGATTTTTGCCATCGTTTACGAGTTACAAGCAAAAACATGCGATTTCAGTCAATAAAATCAGCGCACTCGCTTACCGTGAAACCGATATGTGTATTGAAGTATTCCGTCTTCTAACCTCACCTTCGCAAAGTCTGTTGTACGTGGCGTTTTCTAGGGTGTGATCTTTCAGTGTTATCTATGACAGTTGACCATATCGTAACTTCAAACATAGTGTTCAAAGAGGTCCTGTAATGACTATGGAACTACCTTAAACCTATGTTTCAAAAAATAAATAATCTAAAATTTAAACACATCTGTTCTTTACTTCAACCCTCACCTAGGCCCATAATGCACTAAATACGCACTATACGATACTGAATATACGGTGAGTACTTTAATTGTGATTTAAGTAGAATAGAGTGCGAATGCTTCGCACTGGTCAGCTAATATTTTATTATTTTATTCAGATTTTCTAAAATCATATCAACCCAATCTCCCAATTTTTAGCGTAGTGTTTTCTCTGTTAGGTAGGGTAAAACACACAGTTATTGGCACCCCAACTTTAACTTAAAGAAATAGGTAAACATGTCCTAATTTTATTTCAAGATATACATGAATCTAATGTTTGAAGGGTCCCCTAAGTCATCTATGAAGTAAGACTTTAACAAACTAACCATAGGGAAGATTTCACAATTAAATCCACAGTGCCAATAACTAGATTTGGCACTTCTAACAATAAATATACTAACTAACTAACGATCAGGCGATGCTACATTGGGAATCCTAAGTTTTGCACTCATAAAAGAAGGTTTTCTGCTGAGGAACTAGTCACGAAAAACGCAACGCTTTCTTCAATCGAGGGCCCCCAAATGTCTCTTTGAATGGACTTAATTTTTTTTATTTATTTATTGAAAAATAAATAATACAACCTGCCATACTCACGGGCATTAGGCATTAGTAATCTTAGCAACCAGTCACGCAAAAGCTAGAAAAGAAAAACCAAAATAGAAACAAAAAATAGAAAAGAAAAAGGAAAAAATAAGAAAAAAAATAAAATCAATTTACATGTTCTGAGTGGACTAAAGAAGAGATAGTTAAAAGGCTCAAGAAAAATATTAGTATGTAGTAGGGTAAACCATACAGTTATTGGCACTCAGTACAGTTATTGGCACCCCAACTTTAACTTAAAGAAATAGGTAAACAAGTCCTAATTTTAATACAATATATAGGTACATGAGTCTAATGTTTGAAGGTTCCTCATCTATGAAGTAAGACTTTAACAAACTAACCATAGGGAAGATTTCAAAATTAAATCCACAGGGTGCCAATGACTAGATTTGGCACTTTTAACAATAAATATTGCCATTTTTTAAAACTATTGAACTTTTGACCCAAAAAAACCTCTTGAGTTTTTATAAGGATAGATAAAGAGGAGTTATAGGAAGTTTCAATTAGATTCCTTCATAAGATGTATTTTTTTTAATGTTACCATAGAAACGTAGCCTTAAGGGTGTCAATAACTGTACGGTTTACCCTATACTTCGTTTTTCATGAAGGGATTACAAATAGCAGTTTAGTCTCTTGTAACCAATCTACTAAAAAAAAAAAATCTACTCTGTTTATTATATATTGGCGTTCAGGACAGTTGTCTTTTTATTTTTTAGAAAAATAAAATGTTGCTAATAAATATAGTTGAAAAAAAAAAATAAATGTGGATAACACCTATTAAAAGGAAAAAATGTGAACAGGAAGCTACTTTTTAGAAGAAGTAAAAAATGGCATTTTTGCTTAATATTTTATTTCTCCATGGTGATGCTTTCTTATTTTTTATTTTTTTTTTCTCCATTCTTTTTACTCTATGCATAACGATAACTTTACGTTAACATTAAGTAATTTTTATTTATACACAATTTTTATTTCAAACAATAAATTTTAAGTATTTCTTTGCCTGTGTTTAATATCACATATATTTTGCAGGCATGCGGGGAAGTACCTTACTTGCAGCTGCCCGATGGGATATACAGGGAGCAGGTGCGAAGCGGCCCTTTTTGAACCAGGTAATTTATTCATTGAATTATTTCCCTAACTAAAGTTTTACTATTTTCATAGCCTTCGTTTTATTTATTTAATACTGCGGAACCTCGATTATCCGGGTTAATGGCCCATCCACAGAGGAAATGCATTTTTAATCAAATTTGTTTACATATTTACTTACGGTTAATGTGGATTGAAGAAAAAGTAATGATGTGAGACAATAATAAATTTATATTTAACAAAAAAAAAAAAATCTGGTGCGATAGGTGCAACACACAACTTTCACATACCAACTTACTTTGATTAGAAATTGTCGTGTTTGTTAAATTCCATTTCTCAAATTCACACAATTTTCCACATTCATTTACTTATTTTTGTTTGTATTTGCTCTTTGAAGTACACTATTTTTTTTTATTATTTGATAAAAATTTTTACTTGTGATAAGTCGGCAATGCAAGCATAATAATCCAAGTCGTCTGATTTTATAATTCTCTATGTAGTTGTTGAAAACTTCATATAGTTACCACGAAACAAATAATTTCCATTAAATGAACAGAACATCTTTAGTTACCAGGTCATTCAAAAAGTCCTGTCGTTTTTCGTTTGTTCGTTGTTTATTTTATTCTAGAGTGTTTGCTAATTAATTCCGTTCAATACAACTTTTATCCATGTAAACACAAATGTTTATACTTTATGAATAGGAGGCTAAGGAGGATTAATTTAATGCAGTCACTATCCAACTGTCTAGTTAAAATGATTCCAGTTGAAACTCACATTCGGTCGATTTTGCTCTATGAGTTTAAACTTGGCTCAAAAGCTGCCGAAACTGCTAGAAAAATATGCTCCGTGTTTGGGGAAGATGTGCTGTCTGAGCGGAAGGCACAATTTTGGTTTTCAAAATTTCGTGGAGGCGACGAGACACTAGAAGACGAGGCACGCTCGGGTCGACCAACTGTAGTTGATAAGGAGGACGTTCGAAGAGTAGTAGAGTTGGATCCGCGTCAAAGTTGTTCAGAGATAGCCTCTCAACTTAATATCTCTGCCACCACTGCCTGGAATTACCTTAAAGAACTGGGAAAAGTGAAAAAACTGGATAAATGGATTCCTCATAAGCCAAAAAACGACAGGACTTTTTGAATGACCTGGTATAAAGCATCGTCCTGTCATTAAAGGCGTACTTCGCATGCATGAGCTCAACGTGTTGTATGAGTTGACGGAATATTTTTCTTTTTTTCTCCTGTATATATTTACTTTATTTTTTTCACATTTCGTATTTCGCCATTTCTTATTTTTAGGCGTAACGAGAGACAGATAATTTCTCTTATCACATCACGGGCATATACATATACCAAATACCCTATTTCAGGTTCGTACGGTTTATTCACACACATAACCGCTTCCACATGCGCTGAACACAGACCATTTCGCGGGACTTGGCTATTTGGACTCATGGGACCCCAAAACGTGTCCCGTTGAAAACAAGCAGTCATATTTTTTCCGAAATTTTTGGGTGACCACCTTTTTTAAATAATTTATTTTTTGAAGAGAAAAGATTTGGCTCCGCCGAGAGTCGAACCCGGGTCTCCCGCGTGAGATGCGCGGATGCTAACCCCTGCACCACAGAGCTCGGCTCCAAGCAGAGCCAATCCTTCCTTTTCACTGATACCTACTCCCCCGATCTCGCAAATTTTGCGAGTAGTAACGGGAGGTGGACAAAGTTAGTCCAATTTCTGGTATTTATTGACATACATCAATTTTAAATTATTTTATATTAATCTAAGCTTAATTTGTGGGTGACCAGCTTTTTTAAATTATTTTCAAATAATTTATTTTTTGATGAGAAAAGATTTGGCTCTACCGGGAGTCAAACCCGGGTCTCCCGCCTGACATGCGCGGATGCTAACCACTGCAACACAGAGCTCGGCTCCAAGCAGAGCCAATCCTTCCTCTTCACTGATACCTACTTTGCCGAGCCGAGCTCTGTGGTGCAGTGGTTTGCATCCGCGCATGTCACGCGGGAGACCCGGGTTCGATACCCGGCGGAGCTAAATCTTTTCTCTTCAAAAAATAAATTCTTTTTTTTTTTTTTTTCTTTTTTTTTTGGAGGTTTCAACCACTAGGGTCATTATCACCTTATATTCTGCTAAGTTTTACCCCTCATATTTCTTTATTTATATTATTTCCTATTATTTTCCAATTTTAGTCTATATTTTGTAGCATAATTTTGTCCGTTTGAGAAAGTCAAAAAGGTTATCTATTGTTTTTAGATTGTCCTTTAAAATAGAATTTAGATCGTAAGGTATTTCTAAAATTGCTCTGTCGTTGTCGTACGCTCTACATTCCGTTAGGATATGTTTAACGGTTAGCGGGCTGCCGCAGGTGATACAATCAGGTGGAGGATCGCGAGCCATTAAATAGCTATGGGTAAGGCGAGTATGGCCAATACGCAAACGCGTTAAGATAACTTGCTCTCTGCGTTTATCTCTAGTTGAGTTTTTCCAGGGGGTAACATCATTTTTAATTTCTCTCAGTTTATTTTCTGTTAAACTATACCATATTTGTTCCCATTTCATCTTTATTTTCTGTTTAATGAGCGAAATATAGTCTTCGGCAGGAAACCCGTCATATGGAATACCTTCAGTTATTGCGTTTTTGGCGGCCTGATCAGCTAACTCATTTCCGGATATTCCGCAATGACCTGGAACCCAAACAAAGAAAACCACGATATTGTTTCTATTTAATTTTTTTAAAGTTAATAATATATTTTGGACGATATAGTTCGAGGAGAAAGTGTTACTCAAGCTGAGAAGTGTTGATAGAGAGTCCTAATGATGAGTATAATAAATTCTTTAAAAATATTTCATATATAGGTAAGTAAAAGTAAAAATTTAAATAAATTGTAAAAAAAAAAAAAAAAAAAATAAAGTAATTAAGCCTCGAGGGGTGTTATAATTACAAGGAGATGGGTTTGGAGAGGAAGGAATCGCTGAACTGCTAATACCGAAAAAGCCTTTCCCAGCTTAATCCCTTTTCGATTAGATCCGATTAATTCCACGTCGCAGATTGTCTTCCTTATTTCCAATATATATCCGTCTCTTCCTCAATAAGAATCGATCCTTTATCCAGATTTATTATACAGCATCACTGTTCCTTTAAATTTGCATTATCACTATACATAAATAGTTATATTAAAAACTAGCTCTATATCCCGATTTCACTCGGAGAATTTGATTTTTCTAATAAACGCGAACAATTCTATAAACAAAAAAACGATATTTTGTAAACGCCATTCACACATTTTTCCACATTTATATGCTTATATTTATATAAAACTAGCTAGGGTGCCCGGCTTCGCTCCGGTAGTTGTGTGGTAGTTTTAATAACAGAAAAACTTTAAAATTATAGGAAATATAGAACAAAATTAGCACTTTCTTGAAACTTTTAACATGGTATCTATATTAAAGGGGGTTGAAAATGGTGAATGAACAATTAATTTTGCTGCAACTTTGTCGAGTCATGCATCGTTTTTGATGGTTTCTGTGATTCTGAATTCTATAAGCCCATTCTAAGCAGTCAGGAGATAATAAGTTATTAGATTATGGTTGAAAAATCTATTAGTTAAAAAACTATATTTCGGTTACAACTTAAGCGCCGACTACTGTGATGGTCCTATTAGATCCAGAAATTTAGAAACTACCGAAGATTCATAGAAACTTTTTTTTTAAGACCTTTCATCCAGTTCAATCTCCCTTAAGATATCCCCCCCCCCGTAATTGGGCCGGAAACTGCACCTACTATTACAAATTGAAAACCAAAATATCATGAGGGCACAATTTTTTCATCATATTTCTTTTTATCCTGAACTATGAGGGGTGATAAAATCTTATTGAAAAAATGCTGTAATTGGAGTTAGTCACTTTGCCAACTGGAATGCTCATCAGACATAGTAATAAAACCATTTTTCATAATTACATACAATGAGAACACTTCAAACATTTTCTTTTCGATTTATAATCAGTCAATTCAGCTCTCCTTTTTTGTTTTATGTCTGTTTTTATTCGCTCACTGTACTACACAAAAATGTTCACTCATATTGCATCAAATTTACTTAAGTAGGTATATATTATATATTGATTAAATATAATGTGTTACTCAATAAACCTTCTTATGAGAAAATTAATTTTGTAAGGTATCCAGTCGGTTTTCTAATTGATATGTAAAATCATTATTTTATTTTGAAAGAAAAGGTGAAACTAATTATTTTCGCTTGATTTTTTAGTAATTTAAAATAAAACAGCTGAACAAATACATAACCTTTACAAATAGAACGGAATGAATGAACAATAAACATTGAGTGAAACACACTAGCGCTTCCTGGTGGTCTGCAGCTCGAACTAAATTTTTCATTCATAACCTCGTATGTCATTCTCAGGTAGGCTAATTACATGTTGCGAGAGGCTTAAAATTCCAGTCCTTTTCTTTCTCTTTCCGGTCCTTTTCTCTTCAATTTCACACCCTTAAGAGAAAAACGGAAACCTTCTTTTCCGTTAGGGGTTATATAGCAACACGCTGACATAACTTCCTTAATCCCACGTGGAGTCGTTTTTGAGCCTTTTCGGCACGCACTTTGTACACTTTGCTTTATAATATATATTTATTAAATATTTGTATAAAATTTAATTTAATAAAATTTTGGCTGTCACATCGCGGGTATACACATACATGAAGCACCCAGTTTGATCAAAATAAATACAGCCATTTTTGATTAAACAAAAAAAACACTTGAAAATGGGACAACACTTACTACAAAATGTGCCCCTCCAATTGATCAATTTGGATGTAATTTTGACTGACACATCCCGGGAATATACATATACCAAATACCAAGTTTAATCAAAATCGTTTGAGTCGTTTTTGATAAAAATTTACTAAATTATGTCCCCTCTCCTTTTGACCAATTTTGTTGAAATTTCGGCCGTCGCATACGGGCATATAGATACATAAATTACCCAGTTTGATCAAAATCGTTAAAGCCGTTTTTGAGTAAATAAAAAAAAACACGTGAAAATGAGAAAACATTTATTAAGTAAAGTGCCCCCTCCGTTTGTCCAATTTTGATGAAATCTGGGCTGTCACATCGCGGGCACATGAATAAACCAAATACCGAGTTTAATCAAAATCGTTAGAGCCGTTTTTGAGGATATAACCTAAAAATTAGACAAAATTCTTTATATAAAGTACCCCCTCCGTTTGACCTATTTTGATGAATTTTTTGCTGTCACATCGCGGGCATATACATAAACCAAATACCCAATTTCGTTTTTACAGTTTATAGTTTTTGAGCTAATCTGTTCACACACTCAGACACAGGCCTTTTCGCGGGACTTGGTTATTTTGACTCCGGGGAGCCCAAAACGTGTATTTCCGTTGAAAACTGGAAACGAAATTTTTCCCGATCGCAATACTCTCCCATAATATATATATTTTATATTTAAGTAAGTGAAAGTAAAAACAGCACTAATAGATTATTATTCTTAAGCTTTAGGATATACTATATTTTTAGTTTTACCCTCTGGGCCATATATAAGGTTCATTGCCATAACATATAAAATATAAAATATAAGAATCATTCAATGCAAAGAGAAGGCAAATGCGGGGCCGACTCGGAGGAGACCCTGCCAAGGGACCGTGCGCTCGCTTCACTCTCCTCGACCAATTACTCGAAAAGGACTAATCGTTCAGCCTCAGTTAATTCGTTATTTCCGGCCTTACTGGGCCTTGGTGGCCTCTTCAAAATCTATAAAATGAGACTTATTTCCACTCAAACGGTCGATTTCGTAAAAACCAATTTAAAGCGTGCTTATAACGATTTTCATAACAATAGAGAATATACCAAAAAAAAAATATACAATTTTTAATGACATATTCTCTCTAAAGAAGGAGTACCTATATGAAAACATGTTAATGTAAAATATGTGTGCGTATTTGTCACCGTGAAAGATCGAAATAGGGGAATGTCGACTTTCACCGGTGTATGTCAACAGATACCTACCAAATATATTTGTTGACCGATACATATCAGTCGGTCAACGATTGAATATTTCATTAGGTGGGAGGTTACGTGCTGTTTACAGTGTAAAAGTGTCTCTGCTTGCCTTGTATCTTAATTGTGTCTTGTATTGTTTAATTTTGTTTATCTGTTATGTTTATTTGTTTGTTTCGTTATTCGTTGTTTAGTTTAATTAGTTAATATGTGAATTCGTGTTTTATAAGTGTAAATAGTGAATCACTTAGGAAGGTTAGGTGAGGACAAAGACTAACTAGCTTGAATAGTGATTGAGTGGTAAGAGCAAGCTGCAGAACAGTCTGAATTATTGATAATTCAGGTGAGGTAATTCTATTGAACATTTATATTGTGTTGAATTAATTTTTAATTTATCAGTCATTGTTTGTAAACAGTTGTACAGTAATTGTCCCAGGCATAAGTTTAGAGGCTTTGCTAGGTACATTTTCCAGTAGACTATTTTAAACAAGGTTTATCAATAAACCCCAAGTTTATTGATAAAAGTGTGTAAATTTAAGTTACTAACATCGGGAGGTTATAGGTGTTTGATAACATTATCAAATACCCAAACTTAGTAAAATATGCAACAAACGGATGCTGAGTTAATGGAGGAGGGGTCAGTAGAAGGTCATGCCTTAAAAGCACCCAGGCGTTCTGTTAAAAGAGCTAGAGGAGGCTCATCAGGGGAGGCAGAAAGTTCTGGGGTTTGTAGCCTACTTCCTGAAGCTAGGCGTATACAGGAGAACCTGCGCACCTTATTGTGTAACAGTGACGGAAGGGTTAATGTATATATAAGAAACCAAGTTAATAATAGTGTAAAAAAACTTGTAGATATAGTTGAGACTATTGAAGAAGCTAATAGAAGTGAAGACATCACTGCTCTCGTCAGGAAGGCTGTTTTAGAAACAATTTCTTCCAGTTGTGTGCAGGATATGATAAAACAAATTGTGAAAGAAAATACGATACCGATAGCAGTTGTGGGTTCTCCAAGTAATAGCCTAGAGGCCGAGGCTGGACCCTCTAGTGAATCTGAACCAGCGCAAACAGCTATAGAAAAAACAGGACCAGAGGGAAATCCTACCGAGCAGTTTGAAAAGGTCATAAGCAAGCGAGCGAAAAGAAAATTGAAAGCTGCTAGCAAAAAGACAACTGAGGGGCAGAAAAAAGGAAATGAGCCACCAGTTGAAGATGCCACTTCAGGAGCTGCCCAATTACAATGCAAGGCTAGGACCATGGCTGATATAGTTAAGGCTCTCCCATCTAAACCGGCCATTACACCGAAGCCTACTTACATAACTATCAGTGGGGCGGGCCAGAGCCCGGTCGAAATCATCAGTAGGTTACCTTCCCCTTCCGACATAGGTGTGAAAGCTGCAGTGGTTCGTGCGACCAAGGCAGGATCTGTTTTAGTCCGAATAGAAGAGAAAACGGACGCAACAAAAGTTATTGGTTGGCAAGAGCTAAGAGAAAAAGGATTACAGGCTAAGTTAGCTTTGAAAAAAAAAACCCAAGTTGGAGGTTAGGGGAGTTCCGCATGCATGGAGCTCAGAAGACCTAGCAAGGTTTCTTTGGGGAAAGATAACAGCGAAATCAGCCAATATGCCTCTGGTGATTGATGATATTCGACCACTATTTTCCTCTGTGTCAAGGAACGGGTTCAGCAAGAATTGGGTGTTAGAAGTACACCCCACGGTTCGTTTCCTCTTGCTGGAAACGGGGAGCTTGGATGGAGGATGGTGGTCGATGACCTTTAGGGACTACCCAGACGCCCCCCGGTGCATGAAATGTCAGGGCTATGGCCACACAAAGGCCACGTGTCAGGCGGAAGCCGTAGTATGCATTTGGTGTGGGACTGGAGGCCACTTAGTGAAAGAATGTCCCAGAAAAAAGGATCTGACAGGCCCGTCCTGTGTAAACTGTGAACGGGCAAATGTCGCACCTAGCCAAAGGAAGCATAAGGCAGGAAGTCGGGAGTGCCCTGTGCACGTTAAGTGGTCCCAGGAGGTAGTAAATAGAACATTTTATGAATAAACTGACCATCCTTCAGCTCAACATGGGCCGCCGACGTATCGTGGCAGATGAACTTCGTCATCTCTCCCAGCGATACGATGTCATGGCGGTCCAGGAACCGAGCTGTCGTGGGAACCAGGTGGTGGGGTTTGGCCTCACGTCGAGGGTTATATCCCTGAGCAGTGGAGTGGGGAGGCCCAGGGCTGCCATCGTGGTTAATAACCCTAACCTCGATGTGATGGATCTGAGGCAATATACCATGGCGGATTGTGTAGCCTGTCATATCAAGTGGGGTAGTGTAGCGTTTACACTCGTCTCATCGTACCTCGCTGATGGAAATGATATTGACAATGACATATCCGCCTTGGAAATGATCACGGCTTGCACCAGGAACGTGATTATTTGCTCAGATACAAACTCCTGGAACACGGTCTGGGGGTCCAATCGAACAAACCGGAGAGGCCTTAAACTCGGTGAGTTTATTGCAAGAAGCCAACTGGTCGTTATGAACATTCCATCCACAATCCCTACGTTTTCTAGTGGAATGGGCCATAGTTGGATTGATGTGACGCTAGTCTCACCGACGCTTGCAAACCGCATCATCGATTGGACCCTCCGATCTGAGACGAGTTCCGACCACCAAGCGTTAGTCTTTAGACTTACCGAAAACGTGGAGAGTTCTCACGACATATTTAAGGGTTACAAAACTCGAAGGAAGGATTGGACAGTTTTCCGTTCAACGCTGGAGGGAAAATTGATCGATGAAGAATGGGAAGCGGCAGAGACGGATCAGGCAAACGACCTGAATCACAAGGTGTCCAGGATCACAAGTGTTATTCGTGATGCAGCTGAAGAATCCCTCCAGCACCGGAAGGCGAGAGCTCGTCCCGTCCCATGGTGGTCGCCGGCCTTAACATTGTTAAAGAGAGAGCTCTACAAGGCTCGGCGATCGTATCAGAGGTGTAGATGCGATGAGAGGCGTGCCATACTTCGTGACGAGTACAAGTCTAAGGCCAGGGCATACCGAAACGAGGTGCGACTACGAAAGCGGAAGTCTTGGGATGAATTCATCGTTGAAGAGTCGTCAAAGAACCCCTGGGGTATCCCATATAGAGTGGCCCTGGGTAAGTTGACTCCACGGCAGGTGATGGCATCATTGAAACGCGGTTCTGACCAGGCAACCACTCAGGAAGAGACCATGAAGATGTTTATTGCAGATACTTACCCCAGGGATGACCCATCCCAAGATGATGAAGAGCAAGCATTCATAAGACGCACCACGGTATACCCACCCGGCACAGACTTGTGCCCACCATGGGACTTATGGGACCTCCGTATTGCCGTGGACAGGCAAAAGACTGGTCGTGCTCCAGGATTAGACTCGATCGACGCTGCTATCCTTAAAAACAGTATCCCCTTTATTGAAGGAGGTCTTTTAACCTTGTTCAATGAATGCCTAGACAGGGGATACTTTCCTCAACTATGGAAAACTGCAGAGATCAGGCTCCTTTACAAGGGAGGGGACAAGGACAAGCAATTAGCAAAGTCTTACAGGCCAATATGTCTCCTCCCTATTTTGAGCAAGGTGCTAGAGAACCTAATAATGATGAGCCTACGGCCAGTCTTTTTAAGGGCGAGTCATCCACGGCAATATGGATGCGCAAAAGGCAGGGGAACCGCAGATGCCCTGCTGAGAGTACGCCGCGACGTTGAAGAGAAGGCGGAGAAGTATGTAATGCTTCTCCTTTTGACATATCCTCCGCCTTCGATAGCGTGTGGTGGCCGAGCGTACTTCAGCAGTTGCACAAATATGAAGCTCCCAGCAACTTGTTTGCCCTTTTAAGAAGCTACCTCCAGGACCGTAAATTGAAGCTAAAAGGAAGCTTCTTTGAGGTAGAAGCCGATGTAGAAAGAGGTTGTCCACAGGGTTCTGTCCTCGGCCCTGCCCTGTGGAAATTGGTCTTCGACGAGTTGCTGGGTGTGCTGGAAGAGGAGCGGTTCCCCGCCACGGCATATGTCGATGACCTCGCCGTTGTAGTGGCTTCAGATAGCAGAGCCATGCTAAAAAATGAAGCTGAACGGTGTGCCAACATAATAGGTAGATGGTGCGAGAGGAAGAAGTTGAGGATGGCCGCTGCCAAGACCCAGTCCATCCTATTGAGGGGTAAAACCGATAGGGCCCACCCTATTACTGTTGTTATAAAAGGGGAGAGGATACGTCCAAGTGAGGTTGTGACTTACCTTGGCATAAAGATTGGAAGAAAGTTCAATGTAACACCTCACTTGGACTATTTAAGAAACAGGGTGGCCATAGCCCTTAACGGACTAGGTCGTATCGGGGGCGCCTTTTGGGGTCTCAGATACCCAGCTACATTAACAATTTACAAAGGAGTGATTCTGGGTATTCTGAGATATGCGTCCCCGGCATGGAGTCAACATCTCTCGCACCATCAGAAGAAAAAGTTGGCGACGATTCAGCGGATGGCTCTGCTTCGAGTCACTAGGGCGTATAAGACTGTGTCTCATGAGGCGGTGCATGTCTTAGCGGGAGTCATTCCCATCGATCTCCTTTTGCGTGAAGATTACCTCCGGTACAAGATGAAGAGAGAAGGCCTGGTAGATCTGCCGGTAAATCTTCGAGAGAGGATCGGCGAAGACCCACGGAGGTGGAAGACAATAATAAGGCAGAACACATTAGCCAATTGGAATCGGAGATGGGTTGATACTTCAAAGGGGGCAACCTTAAGGAAGTATTTTCCTACCGTCACCTCAAGGCTAGATGCCTCCTGGGTCATACCGGACTACTGGGTCTCTCAATTCCTCACGGGGCATGGGGGGTTCCGTGCGAAACTGGTAGAATATGGTAAGGACATCGATCCCCTATGCCCAAGTTGTAGGGTACCGGAGACAGCAGAGCACATTTTACTGGCTTGCACCGCCTATGAGGCACTGAGAGCAAAACTGCAGAGAGAGACAGGGCTGTATGTTCTGGCGGAGAGCGATCTTCCTCTGCTGATGAGTGAGCAGAACTACCCGTACTTCAAATCCTTTGCGTACGGGTGGAAGGATATCATTGGTCGCTCCCACTTTGCCTTGGGAAGAAGAACTGGAGCAGTCCCAGGAAGACCACCGGACTAAGTACGAGGAGTGAAGGAAAAATGAGAACAGGAATCTTGGCACAGACAAAAGTCAGATTTGTATATAATTGTTAACATGCGGCAGTGAGGTGTTTTGCGTTTGCGAAACATCTCATTGCTGCAAAATCCGTATTGCCTCAAAGGCAAGGGAGGATGTACAATAATAAATAAATAAATAAATAATATTTCATTAGGTGCTTGTACATTTGGACCCTCACCCTTATATGTCGACAAACAGAACTCTGTCAAATGAGATCAAAAAAAAAGAGGCCGACAAATAGGCCATTGGTCGGAAAACAATAATTTGGTTGCTCCATCATTTTAGAAAAAAAATATTATTTTCATCACCAATTACGTATTTATATCTCTATATGTTAATATTGAAGTAAGACACAGGAAAGCTTTTGATTTACATCATTTATAAAATTTATAGACAAGGAAATAGGTTTCAGATACAATTGGTACAATTTACATTATTTTCCGTTCCACTTTTTCCTTATTATTTCCTAGTTTTCCTCAATTGTTGAATATTGTAACAACTAAGTGGGTTAAACAATTTTCATTTTACGGAAATAACAATTTTCAATCCCGCACAGATTACTTGTGACTGATTACAACCCACTTTGTAACACAGGAATAACAATGTACTTCAGAATAAAGACTAAATCTCCATGTATTCAGTCATCAGAGGACGGTCATCGAATATTCCGGGCCGGCATAGGATGTACTCGAACATTGTAGTCACAAAAATGTACTATGACAGTTTGTTCTAACTGTGAGTACGTTCCAAAAAAAAAGTCTAGAACTATTCTAGCGCTGACCGGGAATAACGATTTTCTCCATTTTCGAGTCCATTTTCCAACCACAGTGAAAACCGTTTAGATACCGTCAAAGTAGTGTTTCCTATACGTGGGCATTCATACATGGAACGCGACAAAGACATGAGCCTCATCAATCAAAAAGCTTACACTGAAACCCCCGAGGATTGGAGATAGGATATTAAAACTAGCAGAGTTAAACCAACTCCTTTCAAAGTAGTGAGTTGTGCTACAGATTTTAAAACGCGTACAGAGTATGTATTGGGCGTAATTAAAACAATTTGTAGTTTCTAAAAAAATGTGTTTTTAATTTAAAATCCCTATTTTTAAGTTTAATTATAGACTTTAAAACGAAAAATCTGGTGCGTGCGCGCAACACACAACTCTCACTTACCAACTTACTTAGATTAGAAATTAATGCGTTTTGTTAATTGTCACTTCTCAAATGAACAAAACGGCTTTAATTATAAACAATGTTCTGTCATTAAAGGCGTACTCCGCATTTTTTTCATATCGTATATTTAGCCATTTCTTATTTTTTGGCGTAACGAGAGACAGTTAATTTCTCCATATAAACAAAAACAAAGGTACTTTATAGGAAACAAACAAACGAAATAAAAAAAACCTCAGAACATTTTAATAATGATAAAGCTTACCTGAAATTAAAGAAAACCTAATTTTCATTAAACATGACGAATTTGATAAAAATCGTTAAAGCCGTTTTTAAGATCATCGAAAAAAGGTAAAAATTGGAAAAAAAATTATGAAATAAAGTGCTCGCTCCGTTTTACCAATTTTGATGAAATGTTGGCTATCACATCTTTGGCATATACATACATCAAATACCCAGTTTGATCAAAATCGTTAAAGTCTTTTTTGAGTAAATAAAAAAAAAACACGTGAAAATGATACAAAATTTATTAAGTAAAGTCCCCCCTCCGGTAGATCAATTTTGATGAAAGGTTGGCTATCACATCTTTGGCATATACATACATCAAATACCCAGTTTGATCAAAATCGTTTAAACGGTTTTTGAGTAAATAAAAAAAACACGTGAAAATGATAGAAAATTTATTAAGTAAAGTCCCCCCTCCGGTTGATCAATTTTGATGAAATTTTTACGGTCATATCTCGGGCATATAAATTGATCAAATACTCAGTTTAATCAAAATCGTTAGAGCCGTTTTTGAGAAAATCGAAAAAAACTTATTAAAAAAGTACCCCCTCCCTTTGAGCAATTTTGAATTAATTTTTGCTGTCACATCGCGGGCATATACTTACACTAAATATCCAATTTCAGGTTCGCACGGTTTACAGTTTTTGAGCTAGTCTGTTCACACACACACACACACAAACACACAGACCATGTCGCGGGACTTGGTTAATTGGACTTAGGGGACCCCAAAACGTGTATTTCCGTTGAAAACCGGAAGTCGAAATTTTTCACGATCGGAATACTAGACAAATACGCAATTGGACAATTTGTCTGTTGGTGGAATTTTATATGTAAAAATAAATAAATAAATACTTCCACTTATTATATATTTTATATTCAAATGTATGAAGGATGGAGACCCAGAAGGTAGCAAGTTCGAAACCCGGAGCCGGGGAAAATTTAATAACACTCCTCATTAATCCCACACCCTCTACCCTCGCCCGGGAAACACCGTATAGCCTAAAAGGCGAGGAAGGGCAGGACCCGTTAAAATACATTTTAATTAATCCAATCTTCAATTGTGGTTGACCATCAATTTTAAATTATTTTTAAATAATTTATTTTTTGAAGAGAAAAGATTTGGCTCCGCCGGGAGTCGAACCCGGGTCTCCTGCGTTACATGCGAGGATGCTAACCGCTACACCACAGAGCTCGGCTCAAGGCAGAGCAAATCCTTCCTCCCCAGGGGGAGTAGGTATCAGTGAAGAGGAAGGATTTGCTCTGCCTTGAGCCGAGCTCTGTGGTGTAGCGGTTAGCATCCTCGCATGTAACGCAGGAGACCCGGGTTCGACTCCCGGCAGAGCCAAATCTTTTCTCTTCAAAAAATAAATTATTTTAAAATACATTTTATATAAAATTTATTTTTTTTGTTTCTTCCCTTCCTCGTCTTTTTAGGCTATGCGGGGTTTCCCGGGCCATGGGAGATATTATAATGGGAGATATCTTAAATATTTTTTTAAGAATTAATTTTATGGTTTTGACCCTAAAAATTTTTAAAAAATTGTTTAGCACTACTGATTCCCATACGTAATTGGTGATGAAAATCATATTTTTTTTCTAAAATGATCGAGCAACCAAATTATTTTTTTCTGGCCAATGGCCTATATGTCGGCCTCTCTCTTTTTGATCTCATTTGACAGAGTTCTGTTTGTCGACATAAAAGGGGACATCCTGCACCAGTTATTCAGGTTCGACCATATTTTTGTGTTGCTTTCAAAAATATTTTTCTAATATATTAGCAGGTACTTTTCTTTGTTATGCACTATATTAATATTGTATGAATAGATAGACTTAATACATTAGTCTTAATACTCGAAATTAAATAAAATCTTTATTTTTGTTTGGGGACTAAGCTCCCTCTAAATATAGTATAATCATTAATTTTGATTACTGAATTTATTTTCAGTAGCTCATAAATTGAGTTCTTTACAGGTTGATATTCGGACAGGTATTTCTCTATTTACACCTTATTTTGGGTCTTATTTTCATGGATTAATTAACGTTTTTAGTTATCATATAATCTAAATTTCTGTACGTGTCCAAACTTTTTAGTTGTCGGAATAAGTTAATAATTAGTAATTGTTGATTATTTGGCCTTTTTTGTTTTCATTAATGCTATATAAATTATTTATAAACTAGGCGGAGCCTTCCTCTTCCCTTCCACCCACACCACTGTCAATTCAACCGAATCGAATTGATATGGGCCTAAGTAAAAGGTTAAGTAGCTAAAGAGAACTCATCATTTAATTGACTGAAGTTGAACAACTGACGAAAGTAGCCTGTGAGTCAATTACACCTGAGAACTGAAGAGAAGCAATGAGACATACCAAAGAAATTATTGAATCGGCTTGGGCGAAAGAAGGAATCCGTGAAGAAAAAAATGAGCAAATGTTTATCGAGGTTACAGAAAGTTCTTCTTAGGCATCGTATGTGGATTCAGACACGTCGGGTTCTGAGTGGGGACTTGAAGAAACTATGGACAGCGAAGATTTAGGCTGCTCTCTTTCATAATAAGACCAATAACAATATTTTTTTTAAATTTTGTAAATAAATTACCTTTCATTTTAGTTCCTTTTGTTCATTTTTAAAAAATAAATTAACAAAACGCTTCTAGAACAAGATCAATAACAATATTTTTTTTTTTAATTTTGTAAATAAATTAACTTTCGTTTTAGTTATGTTTGTTCATTGTTTATCAATTAAAAATACACAAATGTTTAAAATTATAAATATTCAAACTTTTTCGACGTTACAATAAAAAAAAGTAGAGCCGGAGTGAAGTCCACTGATCTACCTCCCCTCCTGGAGGGGGTAGCCCGTGTAGGGGGGGTAACCCCCACCACCGGTGTCGCAACATCCACCGGCCGGACTATAGAACTCGCAGACGACACAAGCAGTTTTCACATCTCCTGGACTACAGATCACCACTCACCTTAAGAAACAAGCGAATAATTTACACCATTATTTCAAGACCTATTTGGACCTACCGAGCAGAACTTGGGTGTTCCGCGAAACACGTCCACATTAATATAATACAAATTTTACAACCCCAAATTCTTATAAAAATCACTAATGCACCCTGGTTTATTTCGAATAATACTCTAGTCAAATCGTATATACAAGACAAATACCAAGCATTTTCCACTTACACGCTACATCAAAGGTCGCACTTAGGCCTTAAGCGCCAACCAAAAAAAAATTACACTAATTTTTAAATTACAGAAGTACAGCCTTTTGAATCCTGTTCATGTTGTATCGAGAAAAAAAATTCCTTCTTTATAATATGGTGTTTTTACTTAGCCATAATAATATAATTAGCTACACTCAAAGGCATTATGTATTAGGACTGTTACGTGAATATACACCGTATCTGCGTATACATTGATGAGTCCAGGCAGCAGACAATAGAGAATTAAACGCAATCTACTACAGCACTGAACAGAAAGCAATCAATCACGTCTTTATCACCTGGCACATGTACAATACCTGTCCGAATATCTACCTATAAAGAACTCAATTTATGAGCTACTGAAAATCAATTCAGTAATCAAAATTAATGATTATACTATATATAGAGGGGGCTTAGTCCTCAAACAAAAATAAAGATTTTATTAAATTTCAAGTATTAAGACTAATGTATTAAGTCTATTTATTCATACAATATTAATATAGTGCATAACAAAGAAAAGTACCTGTTAATATATTAGAATAATATTTTTGAAAGCAATACAAAAATATATTCGAACCTGGATAACTGGAATCTGTTGGTGACAGGATTTTAATTCCGCTTACAGAGGTATTCCACTTAATCTAGGTTTTACATATCTAGGATGCAGGTATCTTATTAATGGGGTACCAAAAGATGATCAAACAACTTGTAATTTTTATAAAAATTTATTACTGTAGGTACACGCTTAAAAACCATAAATACATTAAATATTGATACAATTATTACATTTTTACATATTCTTACTTTCACTTACCGATACAAATATATGACATATATAGTAAGGGAAAGTATTGCGATCGTGGAAAAATTCTACTTCCGTTTTTCAATAGACATACACGTTTTGGGGTCCCCTGAGTCCTAATGACCAAGTCCCGCGAAGTGGTCTGTTTGTGTGTGTGTGTGTGTGTGTGTGTGTGTGTGTGTGTGTGTTTGTGTGGGTGTGGGTGTATTACAGATTATGTAAAGATTATAATGAGAATCAAGTATTCTTTAATATCAGGTAAGCTTTATCATTATTGAAATGTTCTGAGGGGGCATAAATGGGGAAGGGGCCTTTTTTGTTTTCCTATAAAGTATCATTGTTTTTATTTATATAGAGAAATTACCTGTTTTTCGTTCGAATAAGAAATGGCTAAATATGAAATATGGGGAAAATCAAGTTAACATATACAGGAGAATATCCAGTTATATATAAAAAAATACAAAAATATTCAGTTAACTCATAAAAATCGTTGAGCTCACGCATGCTCAGTACACTTTTAATGACAGATAATTGTTTATAATTAAAGATGTTCTGTCCATTTAATGGAAATTATTTGTTTTATGGTAACTATATGAAGTTTTCAACAACTACTTAGAGAATTATTAAAATAGAAGACTTGGAGTATTATGCTTGCATTGCCGAATTATTACAAGTAAAAACTGTTATTTAATAATAAAAAAAATTATTGTATTTTAAAGAGCAAATAAAAACAAAAATAAGTAAATGAATGTGGAAAAATGTGTGACTTTGAGAAATGGCATTTAACAAAACACGTCAATTTCTAATCAAAGTAAGTTGGAATGTGAAAGTTGTGTGTTGCGCGCATCGCGTCAAATTTTTTGTAATATGAGGATAAAATTATGCAGATTGCTTGATAATTATGTACAAATGTATTAAGTAATGAAAGTAATTTCTATTTTTTTTCTGAACTTTACTTAGGCACTTAAAAATATTTTTTCTAAGGCATATAATTTATCAAAGATGAATTATAACCTTTAGCTCCTTTATTCATTTCAAAAAAAGTCTGCAACTCCTCATTACAATTTTACATTATATCATACAGATCTTCTTCTTGGTTCGGATTGTCAAAATTTTCATTTTCGTCTGGCGTTTTAGATTTTTCAAGGATCCCTTCATCATTTAGCTCTCCTGTTGTTAAAATTTCGTCATTCATGTGGACATACTGCTCAAAAGTTGGAAGCTTCTCATCGGTATCTCCCATTCTGTGACTGAACACGATAACCCTTCATGTTTTCTTAGAAATGTGAATTTCGCTTATAGAGGTGAATACAAAAATCGCCCCACTTACAGAGGTAATTTCAACAAATATTAATTCCACTTAAACAGGTGGAAACATTTGAGTTAAAGAGTTTATTTAAGGGCAAAATGATGGGACAGCAAGTTTTGTTTTTTTGAATACCTCTATTCCACTTTAGCAGGTCCACCTAAACCAGGTTCGGCTGTATAAAATTATAATTCAAACAATATATATTCTGACGGAAGAAATTAATACAGATGTTTATTTCTGTTCCGGTATACAAAGTTATATACCTGAAAGATTGATAAAGGCTTTGCCAACTGGAAAACGTCCGAGAGTTAGGCCTAGGCGAAGGTGGGAGGATTCGGTAAAGGCTGATCTTGTGGAGTTGGTATATGACAGGGGGAAGTGCATGGAGATGTGAAGGAAGCGATTGGTGGTGTTGGCATCGAGCCTTTGCGTTCGTTAAGCCTTTATTCTTTTCAATGCTATTTTATACAGAGTTCCAGAATTTCCTGGAACGGTTTCAATCATTTGTAGATGATCACATGCTTGGATCGTTCTAGATCTTTCTCGATGGTTCCTCAGCAGACCATACGTAAGCAAGCGATCGAGTAGTAAATTAGTCTTAGCGTTGATAGGGAAGAATACGGTTACTTTTGAATCACAGTTCTGTCAGTAACTGCTAGTTACTGGTTTGTAACGTGGTTATTGATTTGAGTTCTCATTATTTGCTTGACATTTTTTACGATATGTTAAATGATCAGGATTTTCAGTTAAAACTTTTTTATTTTGGAAAGCCAACGTTTCGATCCAACTTGTGGATCTTCATCAGGGCTAAAAGAAAACAAATATATGAGTATCTATGCTAGAGGATGACAGTAAATGAATACTTTACAGAACTGATAATAATATAAAAGATGGTAAACATTATACATGAATATTTAAATAAGTAGCTGGTTAGCAAGATAAAATCAAATCTGATATTTAACTTCTGAGTCCAGAGTGATACAAAGACTGAAGGTAAAATAAGGTGAGAGGTAAGGGTAGGGGGCTAGTTTCAAAGGTTTATTACGGGGAAACGCAACGCTTTTGAAGTGAAACGCTATATGACAACTAAGTGAAAATAAAATATTAAAAACTAACAAAATAGATGGTACTGTATACAAATTGTTATGTCTAGGATTTGAAATGCGGAAGATGTTAGAGTAAGTAGATGAAATTATCTCTTAATCTGTTTTATGATTTACAGGGTTTATTTTTTTCCAAATGGATGAATATGGATTCTGAGAGGAGTCGTTTATAGTGGTTTGGAACAGTAGCTAATATGGAGGGGTTCTCAAACTCAGAGAAATGTTTGTGGGCAATGGCATGTTCTGCTAATTTAGACGTAGACGAATTATGCGTGGAAATACTGTATTTATGTTGGCAATCAGTTTTTAAAAATAATTTTTGGTTTCATCGATATAGAAACTGTTGCAATTAAGCGTGGAACAGTGGAGACGATAAACTACATTACACTTGTCTAGGAATGGTACTGGGTCTTTTAGTTTGGTATACAGGTTTTTTAACTTGTTGTTATATTTTAATACTCGGCGTATGTGTGGGAAACTGGATGAGAAGGATTTTTTAATTTTGTTGGAGGGAATGTGGATATATATGGGATAGATCTGTATTGGAAAGTAGAGATCAGAGGTTGTGATGAATAGTTAGAAACATTTTGTATGTTTTATTTTCGTAAAAAAAAATTACACTTATTATACATCCGTTTATTTGTTATAAATAAGAAGCCGTGCTCAAAAATATAAAAGTATAAAAAATCCCCTCGAAACACATTCAAAGCTATTGTAAGCCGGAATCAAGTATTTTCCACCACATGAGGAATGCAAAGCATGACTTTTGAATCGAATTTCAATAACAGGCGGGCTTGACGTAACTCGACGGGCTTATTTATGTTATTATATTTATGTCTATACTCTTTTATTTTTTCTTATCCTCTTTATATGTTATTTTTGATAGTAAAATTCTTTTTTTTTTTATTTATTAAAGTGAGACTTTCATTGTGAAGGTTTAACATCTAATATCTATGATGACCATACTAATACACAGGCGCTTTATTAAAATGGTCTTTAAATAATTAATTTTAATGCTGAGTGTAATTGTGTCACTAGCAAAAGTGTTTGTCACCAGCAACAGTTATCTCAATTTGTTTTGGCCCCCCATAACCGAGCTGGATTTTGGAGTTTAACACGTTCACGCCGGCGTGTACCACTGGTGGCTCACACTTGACAGCCTCATCGGGCGGCGTGTACCACCTGTGGCTCCCACTGAAATGCCGCCTCTGCCAAATAATTAGGTCTTTTAACACTTTGACTGCCGAAAAAAGAATATCTGAGAGTCACGCTCTCGTTAGGACACATTTTTAATATTTTAAAATATTATAGTTACTCGATTTCAGGTGACTTGGCAGCCAAAGTGTTGAGAAAGTAGAAATAATTTCTATATAGCTCAAAATTAAAATAGTGAAAATTTAAGGTAAATCAATTTATTTTTATTTATATTTATAACGTATTTAACGTATAAACGTATCTAAAAATTTATTTTTTAATTACAATTGTATTATAAACATATCGTATTATAAACATAATTAGTAGGATAGTATTTTTTATTGTTTATTTAATTATTATTGGATTGCCAATACTGCATAATGCCCTGGAATAGCTCCCGTCCGATAGAGCGAACAGCATTAAGCTCAGCCAAGGACGTGAATTCCCGGCGTGAACGTGTTAAATCTGTCAATGTGTTGTCGAATTTTAAACTAAAGTTTTAGAAATATTAAAAGTGCTGGACTCAATTAAAATAGACGAACCAGAGGACATTCTATCTATTGATAACACAAAACTAAAAATAAACCATTACCCACATTTTTGAAAGATCAATCAAATCTACTAATGTCTAATTCTCTTTATCAACTTTATATGTCTATAAAACCAAAAAGTGGTCGATTTATTTATTATCGACATGAAATGCAAATATTTTATATTTCACTAATGTTGTATCATGGTCAGATATATTTATATTTTCATATATTTATATATCTCATTTACTAATGGGATTCAATCCCAGTTTTAAGCTCTATTGTCTATTTATTTAAGATATTAGTGTGAGCCGATCTTACCTCATAAAATTTTTTTTTCTCAATAAATCATCATATTTTTCAACTTTATTATTATAGAAATTGTAATATAATTGAAAATTAAATTATAATTAAAAAAAATGATAAATGAGTTTTAAATATAATTTCAATAGATATAAAAAGAGGGAACACTCAGTAATTAGATTTTTCTCCTGACTTCTCATTCCCGTCGTCTGCTTCGTAATCCGTTTAGGAGGAAATTCGTTCCAGTACTTTATCAAATTTTCTTCTCTCTGTCCCAATGTCAATAGTCGAAAGAAACTCGTATCTTCAATTTCCCAGTGAATGGAAAGGCGAAAATGGAAAAGGAAGAGCGAAAATCAGTAACACAGTTAAATACTCGATAAATGGGGAAAAAAAAAGATTGCACACACATTCATCCGAGCGGGATCAATCAATCCTTTATTTACTGAGACACTACGGGCTTAGACTGCATAGCTTCTTATATTTCTATTTATACTAGCTGTGGGGCCCGGCTTCGCTCAGGGAGTTTTGAAATAGGTGGAAAGAATAATTTGAAAATGTAATAGTGCTGAAAAATAGACCAAAATTAATCATGAATAAAACAAAATTTGTATCATCCTGAAACTTCAGTTTAGTATAAGTGGTTAGTTCCGAAACCTCGGAGTCCGCCCATATATTGTTTGGGTGTATGAGATCCTATTAATGCGGTTATCTCAATGCGTTTTCTTCCCTTTTCTAGATTAAGAAAAATTATTTTGGCAGCAAATATGTCCTGGTATGTACAATTTTTTATGGTTTCTATGTTCTGATTCCATTGAGACCATTCTCATGACGATACCGCATCCTTATCAAGTTGAGTAACTTCTCCTTTTTCGAATTCGGTTGAAAATTTACGAACAGAACAGAACTATTAAACAGAAATGTTATATGAACACTTTATTTTCGATATATATTCCATTAGGTCTTTTATTCATATTATCTATAGGTTATATATTTTATTCAGTGTTAGTTTTTATTCGCTCACTACACTAATAAGCAATTTTTCTTTTGTTGTAAATTTACTCTTATATTGTATATTGATTAAAGGCAATGTTTTGACCAATTCTTTCCTCTTCTGTAAAACTTAATTCGCTTAGGAATCCAGTTGGTTTTGTTTATTTTTAATTTCAATTAATAAATATTTATAGTATAAATTTTATACATAATCTCGTGTAATTTAAAGAAAACAGCTGAAGCTAAAACCATAACAAACCGAACTAATGAACGATAACATTAGGAATTGAGTTTAGCTAGCGCTCCTGGCTTCCAAATGCCGAACTAAATTTTTTCATTCATTAACTCGCCTGGGCTCATTAGAGGGGCTAATTACATGTAGCGAGAGGCTTAAAATTACAGCCCTTGTCCCTTCAACATTACACACTTAAAATTAAAACTTAGACCTTCTTCTTCGTTAGGGGCAAGAGGGCAATACGACGACATAACATTCTTGATAGTAAGTGTAGTCGTTTTTGAGCCTTTTCGGCACGCACATTGTACACTTGGCTTTATAATATATATTGATTTAGAATTCCAGAAGGGCGTTGAACATTCCAGTAAGATCCAGAACATGTGCTGATACAGTTACGTAGCTGTTACAACAAAAAATCTGGAACTCTTTTTCAATGTAAAAGACAAATTCATCTTATTTTGTTTCACGTTGCAATATGATTAACTAAACAAAATTATAAGTAAGCATATAGAATTTAAAAATAATAATAAGTTAAATTTATTTAAATATATATTTTTTAAATCTCCTTGAGCGAAATCAAGGAGATACTAGCTGACCCGTACTAAGCATTAGAACTTTAACCTACTTAAATCCCAATTAAATAAAGTACCTACACCCCGTATATTTAGTGTCGTATAGAGCGTATTTAGTTCGTCATGGGCATAGCTGAGGGTTGAAGCAAAGAACAGATGTGTTTAAATTGTAGATTATTTAATTTTAGAAACTCCAACATTTCTTACCTTTGTTATCAGGTTAGAAGACTGAATACTTAAATACACATATCGGTTTCGCGGAAACGGAGTGCACTGATTCTGATGACTGAAATTGCATGTTTTTGCTTATAACTCGCAAACGAAGGGGTTAATCGAAAATGATGTATGTATATGACCTAAAATGTTCTCCTTGAAAACCTGAAAAGATTGATACCATTTAGAAACATCCACGACCATTTTCACATTAAAGACGCGGTTTTGCGCTTATAACTCGCAATCGAAGCCGAAATTAATGATTTTTTTTTCTGCATAGCCGTTAAGGAAAGCTTTAAAATGATGCCTCATTCATGAAATTTGATGAAGTATTAAGGAAGTTATGGCGTACCGACAAAAAAATGGCCTTGAGAAATAATATATATGGTGATATTACTATTCAGGGGTAGCTCAGATATTACTGTTGTCTATTTATTTATATATTTTAAATCTTATATATATAATGTCATTATTATAAAAAAAAAATTCTTTTAATGTGGTCACCTAACCAGCATACATGCGATGATCCTAAGCGTTTTAGTGCTCGCTAAATTAGTTTTTGTATAGTTTTCGTTCACATATCACACTTGTTTATCTATCTATTTATTGAAAAACAATGCCCTCCCTATAAACATTATAAAAACAATAATTATTAATCAGAACAAAAATTATTGATGTCCCCAGGTATGATTACTACTTCATTACACTCGACGTAAAGAATTCTGCATGAAAAGTATGCTTTCGTTACATGTTAAGAAGTGATATAATTTACATGGAGATCCCTGTTTGTCTCTATCACATTTTTATCACCACACCTAACTTAAAATTTTCTATCGGTTAAAGATACCATAAGCATGAGAGAAATCCAGGTTTTATCGAATGACAATTCAAGTTTAAGTAACTGAAATAACAGACATATATATATATATATATATATATATATATATATATATATATATATATATATATACAGTACCGGTCAAAAGTTTAGACTCACTCCTAGATTTTGTAACATAAATAAGTAGGTAACAACATTTTATTTATTGGACAACGTAACAAATATAATTTTATTTTTAATTTATTTATAACTAGCTTTAATATCCCAGTTTCACCCACGGAATTTTGAAAACAATGAGAAAAGACGTGGGTCCAGAAATGTTCGTTAGGACAGAAATGAGATTTTTCCTTTTTCTTCTTCTTCTTTTTTCTTCTTATTTCTTTGGATGTTCTATATTTTTTCTATTATGTGTTTTTTTTTCAAGAAAATTTTATACATCCAACACATTTCCATTCTAATTGTCATCTTTATTTTTCTTACATTTGTACAACGTTTCGGACTTGTTTGTCCATTTTCTAGTACATATAATATATAATATAATGTTTTTAGATATGTACTAGAAAATGGACAAACAAGTCCGAAACGTTGTACAAATGTAAGAAAAATAAAGATGACAATAAGAATGGAAATGTGTTGGATGTATAAAATTTTCCTGAAAAAAAACACATAATAGAAAAAAAGAAATGAGATTTTTTTTCACTCCAACGGTTGATTTCGTAAAAATCTAATGTAAAACGAGATCATAACGATTTTTATAACAATAAAGAATATACCCAGAGATTGGCTGTTATGCAATTTTAATATGGACAGGTGTTCGCACCTGGTATGAAAGAACCACTAAACGAAATTCGGAGAATTAAGGACAAACGGTATGTATTTCTATAAAGAACAAACAAAAAAACAAACTAAAAGAATTTAATCTTTATTTATATAGATAGTATTTCGAAACAATCATATAATTTTTGAAATGTTATCTCTTGAGTTACAATTATTGTTTTAAACTTGAAGATTGTGAATTAAATACAAGTGAGTCTAAACTTTTGACCGGTAATGTATATATACGTGGGCGTCACCAGCACCAAATTATAGGGGGGGAACGGCTCAATATTTTCCTCTAGGGTAAGTAGAAATTCAAGGGGCTAAAAGTTGGAATAATAACTCCCTAAAAACAACTGTTGGGGCATTCAAATTCATCCTCCAACGCTGTACTTAAAAGGTATTTATAGTCTCTTAAAACTTTTCAATGTATGCCTCAGTTGTACATTAAAATAGGGAGTTGTTAAGGCTTAATGTTAAAGGATGTGGGCCAAAATGAAGAGAAAAAAGATATGGGAGCAATAAAATAAAACAATACAAGCTGAAATAAAAAATACATAATTCATCAAATATGCAATACGCCTGACTATGCTTTTAACAATAGAGTGTGCTGAAATTAACTAATATTATATATTTATATTTTATTGGTTATACTTATTTTTTTTAGTTTTATTTAATTTTTTACATTGGGTCCTCTCCTGCCAAAATATGAGGGGGGGGGTACAGCCCCCTCCTGTCAAAATATTGGGGGGAACGCGTCCCCCCGCCCCACAACCGCCGGTGATGCCTTTATATATATATATATATATATATATATATATATATAAATATATATATATATTTTTTTTTTTTTTCGGTTGGCGCATTAGGCCTAATGAGACCTTTGGCCGCGCAGTGTGGTCTTCTTACAGACATTTGTTTTGCTTGCGGGAGTACAGACAGCCTGGAGGGGGGGTAGCCCAAACCTCACGTTGCTGCAAGCCATGGTCACCATGGTACAGCGGCAGACTGCCCATAGCTCCATAACCAATCCCATTGGGGCCAATTTGGCAGTGTCCTTCCCACCGATGGCGTCAGCTCTCTCGGGTTCAAGGACAGTGACAAACTGGTCTAGGTCCAAGGATTATGGTAGCTCAGAGTCAGCAGGCCCCGAGGACCTATATTTCTTTCCCTGAAGCATACCGTCCCTGAGCCAAACCTCCGGGCGGTTACTGACATCCTGGAAAACCACACCACGATTCTCGGTGAGATACACGGGGAAGGTTCATCACTCCTACGCCCGGTCGGTGTGAGTCGCCTCCAGTAGGCTGACGGGCCTCACATACCCGGGGGTGGGGGGAGACTTGGACTGCGTGGCTTTTATTGGTGGGCGGTCACCCATCCAAGTACTGACCACGATGGACGTTGCTTAACTTTGATTATCTATTGCAAGCGCCCTTGTCCACTCGGCCATCCCGGCCCCCTATATATATATTATATATCAAGCTTTTAGGAAGAGACTATTCAATTATAGATATAGAATGCAGGCCTCAAAGTCTCGTATAATTTCAATAATTCACTTAATAGTGCAGGTTACATGCCAAATTTTCGCCTATTCAGGCATCTTCAGGGCTAGCCCTGAAGATGCCTGAATAGGCGAAAATTTGGCATGTAACCTGCACTATTAAGTGAATTATTGAAATTATACGAGACTTTGAGGCCTGCATTCTATATCTATATTATATATCTATATTTATTCACCCGGGTTTTGACCCAAAATTAAGGTCTTGATCAGGGTGTCTATTCCACCGATATAGAACGAATGCCATCTCTGGATTCGACAGGTTTGATGAAGAATCGGACCTCGCGTCAAAAAGCCGGCACAATATATACATATACAGGGTGACATGCTACTCGTGCGACAAACTTCACCATTAGATTCTCCACCTTAAAATAAATAAAAAAGTTCATATTGACCATGGTCTGATTCTCAACCATTTCGGAATAATTTCGCTTTTTATCGATTTTGAAAGATATCTCGACCTGGCATCGGAAAACCGCGATATCTTTAAATCTGAAAATTTCTCCGAAAAGATGATAGCACCGTTGAAATCTACATTGATTGTTCAATAATAAAATGGTCATTTCCAAAATTTTTTGGCCAATTTTTCGTGTTTTATTTCAGCCATAACAACAAAATAAGTGGAAAATTGTATAAATCGGAAAGTGTTTAACATAATCCAGAGTTTCTCATTTTAGTTTCAGAAGGCAGCAAATTTGAGGGAAAATATCTCATTTAATAACGTTTCTAACGCACCCTTCGTTTTTTAATTTGGTGTTTCTAAGACCAAGATATCGATGACAAAGAGGAAAAATTGTTGTTCAAAGATTGTTAATGTTTGAGAATTTACATTTTAAATTTGAAAAAAAAAACCAATATAACTTACCAATATCTTTAAAATAAATTTATTTTTAATCATTTTATTTATGTTCAAATTGGAAGCCGTTCTCTGCAATACACAAACGTGCCCGTTTTCTCATACTTCCAACTGTCACACCAAAAGTGAGAAAATGTAGAAGTTTTTCAGCAGCGGCGAAGATCCTTGCTCTCAAATCGTCTATGTTGGCCACTTTAGTGTGATAGTTCCTTGAGATATCCCTAGACGAAATATTCGATGGGGTTGAGATCAAGAGATCTTGGTGGCCATAGAACTGTTCCACCACGGCAGATCCACGTTTCGAATGTTCTCTTCAAATACGCCTGAACTATTCTAGAAGAGTGAGGCGGCGCACCATCGTGCTGAAAAATTATTTTTCTCCTCAATTTTAAAGGAATATCCTCCAGCAAGGTAAGCCGCGTGTTTTCGATAAAATTTAAATAAATTGGGCCAGTTAATCTCGCCGGAAAATCTAAGTAGGGAACGATGAGTACATCTTCATTAAATTCCGCCCAAACACTGATTGAAAAACGCCTTTGGGAATATAGTTTTTCTCTTTTTGTCATCGATATCTTGGTCTTAGAAACACAAAATTAAAAAATGAAGAGTGCTTTAGAAGCGTTATTAAATGAGGTAACTCCCCTCAAATTTGCTGCCTTCTGAAACTAAAATTAGAAACTCTGGATTATGTTAAACACTTTCCGATTTATAAAATTGTTCACTTATTTTGTTGTTCTGGCTGAAATAAAACACGAAAAATTGGCCTAAATATTTTGAAATGACCATTTTATTATTGAACAATTAATCTAGATTTCAACGGTGCTATAATCTTTTCGGAGAAATTTTTAGAGGTAAAGATTCACGGTTTTCCAATCCCAGGTCGTGATATCTTTCAAAATCGATAAAAAGTGAAATTTTTCCGAAATGGTTGAGAATTGGACCATGGTCAATATGAACTTTTTTAATCATTTTATGGTAGATAATCTACTGGTGAAGTTTGTTGCACGAGTAGCATGTCCCCCTGTATAGATAGATAGATAGATAGAAAATACTTTTATTGATACTAATTACAAATTACAAAATTTTATATTTACAAAAGTAATTACTGACATAGCTACGGCTGTCTGTCAGGAGTACTTAACCGTGGCTCAACACTTATTAAGTTATTTAAATAATGTATTAATAATTAAAATTTTCGATTAGAAAGAAACGATAGATGTAGGCTTCCTTTAAGTAACCCACTAGTGCTGCCCAATTTTCACCATTTAAATATTTGACCATTTCAACTTCGGTCATGGTGTCTGCTCCAAAATATTTTTTCCTCATCGCCTCTAAGATTTTACATTTACCTAAATAATGGAATACAACTTCCTTCTCTCCAATGTTGCACATAGAACAATTGTAATTCTTCTCCTGAATAATAGGTTGGTAATTCAAGTTAAGAAGTTCACCTCTAACTTTAAATATTATACTAATATCAGATATAGATAAGTTAGAATGAATATAATCAATATTAAAAGATAATTGTTTATAGATTAGATGATATTGGCCGTTTAATGCTCTTTCTCTATAACGTATGTCATGATATGTAATCAGGCTAGATTTCAATGCTTTTAAATCTTTCCTCAACAGCTCATTAGAAGTGAAAACTAGGTACAAGTTGCATTTAACTTTCTTGGACCAATTCAACCATTCTCTAAACCACAATATTTTCCTTTTGATAACTTCCTTCGCAACCAATTTTGTTAGACGACATCCATCTAGATCTAAAGTCTTCAATATGTATTTGAATTGCAATTCAAAAGTAAAAACATGAATTGGTGAAATTTTGGCCTCTATATGTATCATGTAATTTGGAGTATTTCTCGGCAGTCTAAATATTTTCTTAACGAAGGTCCTCTGTACACTTTCTATTTTATCCGCATATTAATATCCCCAAACTTGACTTCCGTCACCCTGTATATTGTGTCTGCTTTTTGAACAAAACATTATTGCAATATTGCACTTATAGTGTTGTTTTATTTGACAACACTCTCAACCATTTCCATTATATAAAATTTCACGATCTACCTAACCATCTACAATAATTTCATGATGATAATTTATCTTCTTTCACGATAAGAAACCGTCTAAAAGATTACAAATACTTACAATCCTAGAAAATAGAAAAACGATAACGGATTTTTTTCTGCTAAGCTTTTTCACTCTGAAGAATTGAAATTTTGACTATAAGTACCTGAAAAGGAGACTGTGTACTAGATTTGGCTGTGATCTTGACACATGAGATGAAGTCACCGAAATAACATTCGGAGGAATGAGGTGTAGCTCTAGCCTAAAAGGAGGCTTTATCGGTTCTCTGTCGGCAATATTGCTTTGCCTGGTTCCTATACCTGAGCCATCGTTATTCGTTTCGTTTTGCATGCTCACTTTTCACACGAGTCAATTATTATAATAGCTCACTCAAAATTAATCAATCTAATAAAACTTTCAATAAATGATTATCCTATCAAACGAAATTTATTTATTTCTATTATATAAAAAATGTTTTAGTCTAATAATTTTTTATTTTTTTGTTACGCACTTCACGCAATGGAACAATTTTGCAATCCAGTGGCCTAAAATCTATAACTCCTGACCGAATGACGATAATTGAATGATTATTTTTTCATTAATGAGCATGGGATTTCCTTTATCAGTCCTTTAATAAAACAAAATAAAATACCATCACTCTAGGTATTTCAAATTAATTTTTATAATAATCCTTTTTTCACTTTAATTTAAATAAAATAGTTTATTAGGAAAGGGGTTATACATGGAGAATGAAATGAGTCAGTATTATTATCTATTGAGTTTTCTGCTTATATACATACATTTTTCAGGCATTTTCTGCTTTTGAAAGATTTTTAAATAATTATTGTTTGAAGAAGAAAAAATCAAAGAAATTAAATTAGAAATATCCTTTATTTTATTATTATCAACGGAAAAAATATATTGTCAAATATTTCAACGAGAAGTATATTTTTGATACAGTCTAATTGGAGGCCGAAAATACACTCAATATTCAAATATAGGGATTTATATCTTGAAATCGATATATCCGATTGAACGCATTTGATCGATCAAATTCTATTAAGTCATTTTAGCACCTTTTACCGTCTACTACTTTGAAAAAAAATCAGAACCAACTATTGTCAATAAAATAATTTTTGTCAATTTAAATACTTCTTTCTATAAATTATATAGTTAAAAAGGATGAACTTAAAAAGCATTTTTATCTAATAATTTTTCAGCTATTTTTCTATGCATAAAATATAATTGGTTCAATACTATAAAAACTGAAGCTTAACATAAACAAAAATAATTTTAAAGAGACGAGCATAGATTTTGCTAAAATTAAAATTATTTTTTTTATTCTATTAAGCTTTAATTTTTATATTATTGCACCAAATATAATTTATAAATGAGAAAAATAGCTGATGAAAAATTACTAGATAAAGATGCGTTTTAATGTCATATATTTTAACTATATAATTTATATTTAATTATTTATGTTTTTTTAGTCGATTTTTTTTTAATATTTATAATTTATATTATTTATAGTGAAAAGTATTAAAATTAACATAAATTCTTTTGTTGGCAACGGTTGATTCTGATTTTTTTCACTGTAGGAGAAAAGATGAAGGGTGCTAAAATGCCATGTGCAAAGTTTTCTCACTGTGCGTCGCGACGCATTGATTATTTGTGGTCAAAGACTGTATTCCATAGTCGCTTAGAAAACCATAAAAGCAGTTTTTTAAATTGTAGCCATCTTCTTTATTTGGATTTTATGAAAACAATACTAATAAAAATGGATAAAGACTTGAAATTTATTTTAAACTTAAATGAAAACTTGTACGATTTGTAAAATAGGGTTGGTCCGTTATTTTTGAAAAATTTTAATTCTAATTTACATTCATTGTAAATTTCAAGACCTTAAATGTTTGATATAATGATGTGCTTTATAAATTGGTCAGACGAACGGGGGGCTGCCTCCTTAATATTTAATAATTTTTTTTTTTAGAACTGTGACGAAGAATAGAAATGAAACAATGAACGAAGACGTATTCGCTGTCATTTAATCAACTAAACGGAGACCTAGGTGTTAAGTGCTAAGTTCTGTAATGGTGTGAGACCAAGTCCCCAGGGAAGTATACAACTTTGTGCGTGCTTCCGCGCGTAAGCTCCGGTGTCTTTAAGGTATGACCCACTTTGTCCTGTTAGTGAAAAGATCTTGGAACGAGGAACGGTTTACAACCCCTGAAACAACCCTGGAGGGGAGCAGAAGGGAATCAAAAGGGCGCTGGATGAGAGATCTTCCTTACCAAGCAATGAGTACCCTAAATATTAATCAAACTATGAAAAAAATTATCAATAGCTGATTGACCATCATTCAAAATATTTTTTGCTATCAGCAATAAATTAATTTGTATTTTCTCTAAGGGAAATTCTACAAAAAATGAAAAAAAAACAAAAAAAAAAAAAAACAACGATCCATTAAACCATTCAAGAATATATTCATTTGGATGACATACAATTTTAGTTAAAGAATCTTTCGATATGCTACTTCAGGTCGTAGCTCGTGCTGTAAAACTATTCATAGTGATGAATTATCGAGAATATTGATAGTTTTTTGAACTATCGATAGTACTATAAAAAACTTTCATTTTGGGATGAGGGGCAAGTGATAACCTCTAAGCATCCATGAGCTCTATAATTCATTATAATGAAAAAAAAATGTTACAGCGTAATTTCATTTATTTTTCTAACAAAAAATGCTTATCTACACTTTGAAAATATATTAAATTCAATTAAAAAAACATTAAATTAACTTACCAATGTGATCCTTACACTATACTGATTACAATTTCAAAAGTAAGTCGCGCTATGGGACTCTGAATTAAATCATTAAAAATTATAAAATAAAACTGATTAGTAGCCTAAATACTTGAAAAATTAATGGTTGTCTTCCGACTTGATGGAACAATATATTAAAAAAAAAAAAGAAGCGGTTTACCTGTCATAGAAAATAAATCAAAGTTTTTGTAGCAATATATTTTCAATCTCTCTAAATCCCACTACCTGAGAATATTCTATATGAAATATACACGATTCAAAGCAAGCTGTCTCCAGGCAAATGTCACAAAAACGTCTTTTTTTTCTTCAGGAAGATTATTCCGCTACATTAAAAGCAAAGTCCTTTGACTCATCCGAGGATCGCGTTGTAAATTTTGTTTCATAGTTTAAAAGAAATTTAAAAGAAAATTTAAAAGAAACCCGCTAACCACAGTTTACTGGGAAATGTACAAATAATAATAATCTTTATTTGCAAAATTATTCAAATGCCTTATTGCATATATTGTAAATTTGATCTTCATTTAGGAACCTCCATTAGGGGATTATCTTGAGTACTTGCTTGGAGAATCCTTCTAGAATCAGTGAAGGCACTCCTAGTGCGATACAGTTCTATCGTGACAGATCCCTGTGCTGTCGTGACAGTTTGTGACGACCTATACCACTGCAACCCATGAAGGGTCTTGGGTTCAGTACTGTGTAAGGAAATACTGCTTCTTGTTGTGCGTCTTGGAAGGATGTGATTTGAACGTGATCACGTTCAACCGTCAGGTTTTTCCCTCCTTAATTTAATTGAAATCATTTGGAGGTTTCCGGTTTAATACGTGAAGAAGTGCTAGGTGATAGTTAATAATAAAATAAAAGTTTTTATTTTTTGTTAGATGATTATCAATTTTTCCTTTAAACGTATTTTTGTTTGTTTTAACGCCCCTTTACGGCTGTTATGGCTAATCAGACCATGCTACAATTCTAAAACATTTTTATTCACCTTTAATTAGATTCGGATCTTTAGCGAGTACCTGATAACGAATTGACCTCCTAATAAGTATCTATCCAAAGGTGAATCCAAGGATTTTTGTCCCCTATAAAAAATCCTAGGCCCACCTGGTGGGATGCGAACCCACGACCTTAGTTATTGTGAGCTGCTATGTTAGCAACAACTCCACAGGTGTCCCTTAAATGTATGTTCTTATACATTTGTATGATAATAATATGCGAATTCCTTTATATTCTTTATTCCTATTCATATATGTTCGTCGTCGTTTCGAGGTATCATAACCAACCATCATGACACCACATAGTCATTAACTAATTTAATAATAACAAAACGTCAAATATTTTTATTATTACAAAAGTCCTTGAACATACGCTTAAAAATTCTTTACATCTCTTTTTTTCCAAATCGTCTAAATTGAATATTAGACAAAAACTGAATGCATACACCTACTTACTTAAACCCATTTGGACATACGCCTCACAGATTTTCGTCTTGGCTAAAAAGATACACTTACAAACTTTTCAATCCAAAATGTAAGACTAATTACGGACGCTCCCAGGTACGTAAGTAACCAATCTCTACATACAGACACAACAACCGACTATCCAACATCATACATGCGAAAACTTTACTCATGATTTTTTGTTAAATTGGAAGGACATAAAAAAAAAATTAGGAGGCGGCTAAAAAGAAGCTGGATGAGGGACCTCCTCTCCTCCTCACCTGTCCATATTAAAATTGCATAACTTCAGCCAATCTCTGGATATATTCTTTATTGTTATAAAAGTGGTTTTGATCTCGCTTTTTCATAAAGTTCGCTTTACATTGGTTTTTACGAAATCGACCGTTTGAGTCGATAAAAGTCTCACTTTATAGATTTAATAAATGAAATTCTCCGGGTGAAACCGGTATATACAGCTAGTATTTAATAATAACAAAACGTCAAATATTTTTATTATTGCAAGAGACCTTGAACATACGCTTAAAAATTCTTTACTCTCTTTTTTCCAAATCTTCTAAATTTTTTTTTTTTTTTTTTTACTTTAATTATTAATCCGCACCTGTCAGCAAGGTGCTGACAATCAGCGAATGAGATGGTGGTAATAGGTTATAATGACATGTCAGGCATGAGGAGGGAAAGCACCCAGCAGCACCCCCTTCCTGGCTTGAGTCAATTACCTCGGTTGTCTAAGAGAGCAGATCTCTCATCCAGCGCCTTTTTAGTCTTCTCGTACCCTTGCTTATGTCAGCCATATTACTGATTAAAGAATTTGGATGTCCGTTTAAATTAGCAAAAAATCGTTTGGATAGTGTCATTATGTGCTGCTCGACTGTTAGTACATGGAGGTCTGTATGTAAAGTTTTGTTAGTTACGTACCAGGGTGCTTTTGTAATGAGTCGTAACAATTTTGATTGGAACGTTTGAAGTTTTTGTAAGTGAGTCTTTTTAGCAATACCGAAAATCTGTGAGGAATATGTCCATATGGGTTTGAGTAAGTAAGAGTACGTATTTAGTTTTTGTTTCAGTTTCAGTTTTGATGATTTAGAAAGTAGTGGATAGAGAATCTTGAGTCTTTTGTTAAGAGTCCTTTTTTTCATTTTAACATGTGGGCCCCATGTCATCCTTCTGTCGAAAGTGAGCCCCAAATAGTGTACTGTGTCCGTCTGTGGAATTTGGTTATTGTCAATATAAACTGGGGGGCAGGTATGTTTTCTAAGCGTGAATGTAATGTGTTTTGTCACGATTGAGTCTAATTTTCCATAGTTGAAACCAATCGTGTAACTTGTGTAAGTGTTGTTGTAATGTCAAGGAAGCCTGTGTTGAGTCCTGATGTTTCGTGTTAATTGCTGTATCATCAGCGTAAGTTGCAGTCAATGTCTGGTTGGTAATAGGTATGTCGTGCGTGTATATGATGTAGAGTAAAGGTGCTAGTATTGAGCCTTGGGGTACTCCCGCCAAGATTGGATAAATTGAAATCTTCTAAAATCTTCTAAATTGAATATTAGACAAAACCTGAATACATACACCAACTTACTTAAACCTATTTGGACATAAGCCTCACAGATTTTCGGCTCAGCTAAAAAGACAGTCTTACAAAAATTACAAACTTTTCAATCTAAAATTTTAAGACTAATTACGGACGCTAGTATTTAATAATAACAGAAATATAACAGAAATATTTAATAATTACAATATACGAATATTCAATATAGTTATTTATGAATTTTATTTTATTATTTTTTCTACGAATACGTAACTCACCCTCTTCATTATGAAATTAGCAACTTGTCTTAAAAACAGTACGCGAGTAACCAACTCTACATAGAGGCTACATTCTACATTCTACATTCTACATAGAGGCTACATTCTAACTCTACATAGAGGCTTACAACAATCCAACAACAATTACAATTACAAACAACACATTAAGTCAGACACGCTTAACCTATACAAATAAAGATGAAATTCTGTTTGTTTTTTTGTTCTTTATAGAAATCCATACCGTTTGTCCTAAATTCTCCAAATTTCGCTCAGTGGTTCTTTGATACCAGGTGCGAACACCTGTCCATATTAAAATTGCATAACTTCAGCCAATCTCTGGATATATTCTTTATTGTTATAAAATTCGTTTTGATCTCGCTTTACATTGGTTTTTATAAAATGGACCGTTTGAGTCGATAAAAGTCTCACTTTATAGATTAATAATAATAATAACAGATAAAAAATTAAATTCTCCGAGTGAAACCGGTGAAACATAGCTAGTGTTTAATATAGCACACGTGTGTATATTATTTTATTTTCACGATCTATTAATATATTTGTATATTTATTTATGAATAAATATGTAAATATACGAATATTCAATATATTTATTTATGAATTTAATTTTATTCCTTTTTCTACGAATACGTAACACACCCTTTTCATTATTAAATTAGCCACTTGTCTTAAAACCCTTATAAATAGAAAATGTTAACACTGAAATGTTGATTCTATAAAATTTCTGTATAATTATATTAAGTTACACTTTTTTTTTTTTTTTAAAGAGAAAAAGATAATTGAGCAATTTTTTATCCCGTCCTCCAATTTGAGGGAGTTAACAGAGTTTCATTATATATTTTAAAATGTAATTACCCCTTAAAAAAAATGATAACCTTTTCTCTTAAATCAACTCATTAAGTAACAAATAAAAAACTTTTAACTTTTTTTTTTTTAATTATAAAAAAAAAAAGTTACTGATGCGTTAAACTTATTTACATTACCCATACTTTTTATCTCAGAAAAAGTTGTGTCTGAGCCTTTTAGTAGAACTAAAATACGTAGAGCAATGAGGAAAACGGAATAGCTCTTTAATGAGGATAATAAGGATATTTTTCTTATTGGAGCAGGAGGAATACTTCAAATACCTTGGTGCTCACCTTAACGAGAATGGTTACGGTTGATCAATTTTGATGAAATGTTTGCAGTCATATCTCGGGCATATACCTACATCAAATACCCAGTTTTATAAAAATCGTTTGAGCCGTTTTCGAGAAAATCGAAAAACAAAAAACGTAAAATGTTATTAAATAAAGTACCCCCTCCGTTTGACCAATTTCGATGAAATTTTTGCTGTCACATTGCGGGCATATACCTAAACTAAATAACCAATTTCATGTTCGCACGGTACATAGTTTTTTGAGCTAGTCTGTTCACTCACACACATACACAGAACATTTCGCGGGACTTGATTATTTGGACTCAGGGGATCCCAAAAAGTGTATTTCCGTTGAAAAACGGAGGTCGAAATTTTTCACGCTCGCAATACTTTCCCTTATTATATATTTCATATATAGGTAAGTGAAAGTAAAAACTATACCAACCCCAATTTTATTATAACTAAAGTCTGATGTTCGTGAATAATGGTCGGATTTGTCGAAATAAAATCTCAGTTGTGAAATCAGAATTTAAAATAATGGAAAATATTAATATTTTTCTCTTTAAAGACATTTAATGGCGAAAAATAAAATAATGGAAAATATTAATATTTTTCTCTTTAAAGGCATTTAAAGGCGAGTCATGTAAGCGCTTGTGCGGGTTTGCCTACCCAAGTGTGCCCACCTTCTCTCTATTCACATTGTAGGAGGATATATATTTTAGAATTTATATTAGATTTTAAGTTCGTCAATAGTAACATCGTAAGGCCATCTATATAAGTAGATTTCAACAGGCATATGATTTGATTAACGGCCAAAAGTAGTATACAATTCTTGTCGAGCAGGGAATACCAAAAAAGTTAGTAAACCTAATAAAAAGTGTATGACCGAAATGTTCAATTAAGTTAGAATCGGTAATTATTTTTCTGAGAAGTTCGAGGTTCGCTCTGGTTTGGAACAAGGTGATTCTCTAATTTAGCGTTGGGATATGCCATTAGGGAGATGACGTAACAAAAAGGGTTCGAATCTGGGAGAAAATATGTTTGAGGTTACACCTGCAGTTGAGCAACGCGTCATCAATAAGTTTTTGACGCGAAAGAATGCGTTAAGCCAGTGAAATTGCTCTGGGAAAAACTTGAACTCCCTCCCTACATCCCCACACTTGTCCCCCTGTGACTTCCAGCTCTTTCGGCCTTTGAAGGAAGCACTTGGCGGACATCATTTTGAAAGCAATGGCAGTGTAGAGGAGTAGTTGCGCAATTGGTTGAAGACACTTCTTTAAACTTTTTATCAAGAAGGGGTCCAAAAGCTCCCCACACGATGGGGAAAATGTATAAACGTGGAAGGTAGCTATACAAAAAAACTATAAAATATTTTTAAAATTTAATTTTAAACAAACAATAATGGAAAAAATCCGGTTTATATTTGACTCGCCCCTCGTAGCTTTTTTGAAATATGTGTTGAAGTACTTTAAAAATATCGTAGGTGCCCCCTTTTGTAACTCTAATGAAACCTTACATATTTGCTTATTACTAAAGTAGATTAAATTAAAAAAATATTAAAGTACATAGCAAATTAAAAAAAAAAAAAATCTGGTGCGTGCACGCAAAACACAACTTTCACTTACCAACTTACTTAGATTAGAAATTAATGCGTTTTATTAATTGCCACATCTCAAATGAACAGAACGGCTTTAATTATGAACAATGGTCTGTCATTAAAGGCGTACTCCGTATGCGTGGGCTCAACGGGTTTTATGAGTTGACTGAATATTTTTCTTTTTTTCTCCTCTTTATGTTTTCTTTATTTTTATCATATCTCATATTTAGACATTTCTTATTTTTAGGCGTAACGAGAGACAGTTAATTTCTCCAATAAAATAAACAAAGGTACTTAATAGGAAACAAACAAACAAAAAAGCCCCCCCCCCCCCACAAAAAAAAGCCGCCTCAGAACATTTTAATAATTATAAAGCTTACCTGATATTAAATAACACCTAATTTTCATTTAACATGACGAATTTGATAAAAATCGTTAAAGCCGTTTTTGAGATAATCGAAAAAATGGTAAAAATTGGTAAAAAAATTATGAAATAAAGTGCCCGCTCCGTTAGACCAATTTTGATGAAATGTTGTCTATCACATCTTTGGCATATACATACATCAAATACACAGTTTGATCAAAATCGTTTAAGCCTTCTTTGAGTAAATAAAAAAAACACGTGAAAATGATACAAAATTCATTAAATAAAGTACCCCCTCCGTTTACCAATTATGATGAAATTTTTGCTATCACATCTTGGGCATATAAATACATCAAATACCCAGTTTGATCAAAATCGTTAAAGCCTTCTTTGAGTAAATAAAAAAAACACGTGAAAATGAGACAACATTTTTTAAGTAAAGTGCCCCCTCTGGTTAATCAATTTTGATGAAATTTTTAAAGTCATATCTCGGACATTTAAATAGATCAAATACTCAGTTTAATCAAAATCGTTAGAGCCATTTTTGAGAAAATCTAAAAAAACCTAAAAAGTTATTAAATAAAGTACCCCCTCCCTTTGAGCAATTTTTGCTGTCACATCGCGGGCATATACATACACTAAATACCCAATTTCAGGTTCGCACGGTTTATAGTTTTTGAGCTAGTCTGTTCACACACACACACACACACAGACCATTTCGCGGGACTTGGTTAATTGGACTCAGGGGACCCCAAAACGTGTATTTCCGTTGAAAACCGGAAGTCGAAATTTTTCACGATCGCAATACTTCCACTTACTAGGTATATATTTCATATATAGGTAAGTGAAAGTAAAAAAATTCATTCAAATCATCTCTACAGTTCACTTATTTTTCTGCATTTAAAATTGATTTCGATATTATTGAATTTACAATGAATTACCAACATCCAACAATAGCCATTATTCCTTCTTTCCTCTCAAGTTCAAGCCCTTGGTATAGTCCCTTTTATGAATAGATATATAAAGTTCTCTTCTACAGTTAAAATAGTATTTTAGCAAGAAGAAGAGTGGATAAAGTTAGATAAATCTAATAAATTAAGTGAGACTGCACAAGCAATGCAGAGTTGGTGATAGAGAGATAGAGGTACTGGGAGAGATAGTATGAGAGAGAGAGAGAGAGAGAGAGAGAGAGAGAGAGAGAGAGAGAGAGAGAGAGAGAGAGAGCCGGAAGAGGTTTAGAATTCACAAAGGCCATAATGAATGGGCGCGCTAACTGGTTCGCTTTAACAGCTTCCATCTCGACCAGTCCAAACACCAATCCATTTCTCCTCTGTTTGCCATTCATTACGGGGAGGTTCCTCCTTAAACCGGAATGATTATTCTTAACCGAAATAATACCAGTAGGCCGACTTAATATCGTATTAAATCTGGTAAATCTCAATATCTTGCAAAATTATGATTAGTTATATGAGAACTTTCTATTATTTGTGATAACCGTTTTGAAATTGAATGAAGGACTTTCTGCGCGTGTAATAGGATAAAAAGTAGTGACCGACAGAAGTTTCGGTTTCGATTTCGGCCAGTTTCGGCCGAAAAACCTGGTTTCGGTTTCGGCCAGGCCGAAACTAGCTCCTGTGTATGATATCTCCAAGAAGGAAGTAGGACGATACGATTTCAGCTTGTAAGCTCGATCTATTTCATGGCATTGAACACCCTTGAATTTAATAGTGGGATGTATTTGTTATTTTAGTTAATTACACATGTATTTTATTTCGGTAGAACATAAATTTTCCTCATTTTTTTGGTATCTTTACTAAAAAAATATTTTAGTCAGTAACCTTGTCATTAAAGGTTGCATCAAATGGTGGTAGTAGCGTTTGGGCTTTGTTTTTGAATGGAATTGGAATCAGATGCAAACCAATTTTTCAACCTTAGCAACCCCCTTTCTCACAGCGGTTCACCAATAACATCCCAAAAACTCGTTTTCGACCATAAACTATTCTATAAATTTTTAAACTAGATTAAATCCACTAACATCTGAGACCAAAACTGACTCCGTAGATTAAATAGCTACTGACATACAGCTTTACGTATTCAATAGGCCGTTATTTTGTATTCTATCGGCTTTATTATGGAAAGATTTACTATATTATTTATTATTTATACTTATTAATATCAGCCTGTTATTTCAAGATTATTTCAACTTTTAGGGCTGTACTAGTTAAGGGGGTATGGTCTTCCCACGGGGACTAGCCGTACTAGGAAGGAGGGGCCGGGATTCGATCCTATAACTTAACTAATACACCTATTTTACCACTCTTGTATACCTGCACTCTTATTAACTGAATAATTGTGTTCAATTACTGTTATTTTATAAGCTTTCATTGATATTATTGCTAAACTAGACATATTACACGCTTATATGTTTTATATATAGAGACGTAAATAAGTTTTGGTTTCGGCCCGAAACTAGATCTATGGCCGAAATTTAGTTTCGGTTTCGGTTTCGGCAAAAATTTTGGTTTCGGTCGGACACCAATAAAAAGCTTAACAGAAACCCAACTAGTGTCCAGACTATAATAAAAAATTAATTAACCTCAATTTTCAGATCGCGATTAGCGGAATTAATTTATATTACAAACTAGTTGTGTACCCCGGTTTCACCCTGGGAATTTCATTTTTCTAATAAACGTAAACAATTCTATAAACAAAAAAATAAAAACAATTTGGCTAGACGTCCGCCAACGGAGCGCGCGTTCACTTCACCCTCCTCGGCCAATAACTCGGTAAGAACTCATCGTTTAGTCTTAAAACGTGGATCCCGGAACGGCCTTATCGGGCCTTGTTGGCCTCTTAAAAACCTATAAAGTGATACTTGTTTCCACTAAAACGGTCGATTTCGTAAAAACCAATGTAAAGCGAGATCGTAACGATTTTCATTACAATAAAGAATATACCTAGAGATTGGCTGAAGTTATGCAATATTAAATACTGATTTAACAACTGAGATTTTATCTCCACAAACCCGACCATTATCCACGAACATCAGACTTTTCTTATATGAAAAATTAGGGATGGTATTCATAATGAAGGAAATTTGTTGACCGTAGAAAATTATGAGATGGAAATGGTTGGGGGTGTGGTCAAATGAAAACACTATATGTGAAATAACATATATATTGTGCCGACGTTTCGACCCGATATTCAGGTCTTCTTCAGGGCTGTCGAGTGAACTGTCGGTGATCGACTGCCCATTTTTTTTTTATGGTATTATTTAGTAGACTCGACAGGTTGGAAATTTCGTTATTAAGATGATGAATAATTTGGATGGTTTCGCGGATTTTAAGATTTATAAGGACTTTTTAAATTTAAAAGATATCGTAGTTAATTTTGATTTATGAATAACCGATGAATTAATATGATTGAGCGAATTTTGAATAAATTTCGGAAAAAGTCTATTTGTACGGCATTTGAGGAGGAAAATACGTTGTTCCAGGCAATGGGCCAAACGTTTGTGAAGATTACAAAATTTATTAAATTTGGATTTGTGAGTCGGGAAGGTGGATTTTAAAAAAGAAAAGTAGGGTTGAGAGGAAGGAGATATAAGAAATGTTGAATCAGACAGATTATTGGTGACGACAGAAGATGAAGCCAGAGAAATGTGAGACGAATCTTGAGTTGCGACGATCGGACGTTGAACAAGTCTGTGGGTTTGTTGAGGTGTGGATCTTCGAGGTTGGTGGTTGCTATCTTGTAGGGTGCCCCGTGGTACTGGATTCATAATGAACGAAATTTTTTGACCGTAGAAGATTATGAGATGGAAATGGTTGGGGTGCGGTCAAATGAAAACACTATATGTGAAATAACATATATATTGTGCCGACGTTTCGACCCGATGTTCAGGTCTTCTTCAGGGCTGTCGAGTGAACTGTCGATGATCGACTGCCCTTTTTTTTTTTTTTGATGGTATTATTTAGTAGACTCGACAGGTTGGAAATTTCGTTATTAAGATGATGAATAATTAGGGCAGTCGATGACCGACAGTTCACTCGACAGCCCTGAAGAAGACCTGAATATCGGGTCGAAACGTCGGCACAATGTATATGTTATTTCACTTATAGTGTTTTCATTTGACCGCACCCCCAACCATTTCCATCTCATAGGGTTGGTATAGTTTTTTCTTTTCATAATACTGAAATAATCTTGCATGTACATACCAATTAATTATATTTTCCAAGTGATTATTTATATCTGGTGTGACTACTCTTTGGATTTCAGCTAATGGATTAATAATTTCAACAAGAAAAGATTTATTATTTAAAATAAATAAAAGCCTAGAAGTTATAGAAATAGTTTTCATTTATAAATGGTTGTAAAATATGGGATACAAATTCATTGTAGGTAAAAAAAATCAATAAACTATATTGATTTTATCCCCGTTTCCCCCGGGGAACTCCATTTTTCTAATTAAACGGTTGATTTCGTAAAAACCAATGTAAAGCGAGAACATAACGATTTTTTATAACAATAAAGAATATACCCAGAGATTGGCTGAAGTTATGCAATATTAATATGGACTGGTGTTCGCACCTGACATGAAAGAACCACTGAGCGAAATTTGGAGAATTTAGGACAAACGGTATGGATTTCTATAAAGAACAAACAAAAAAACTGAATTTCATCTTTATTTATATAGATTAGTGTGATAAAAAAAAAGGTTAAAATTTGACTAATCATATTACTTCTACACCGTAATAAAGTGTAGTTTTTTACCAAAGCATTGATACTTAACGCCAAAGTCCCCAAAATAGATACCTTTCGCTCATTGAGGGCAACGATTTTAAATGAATGGCAAAACCTATACGATTTGGAGTCCCAAAGTAAGGGGAATTATCATTATTTACTAATCATTCTAACCATAACTTACTTAAAAGCCATGTTTTGTCACTATCGGTAAAAATCTAGAAAGAAGCGAAGTGACATAATTAGATTGTGGACCAATCATGGCTTAACAAACAAATGCTTTATGTAGTAATTAGTTATCGTTAGATAAATCTATATAAATAATGATGAAATTCTGTTTGATTGTTTGTTTATTTGTTCTTTATAGAAATCCATACCGTTTGTCCTAAATTCTCCAAATTTCGCTCAGTGTTCTTTTTAGACCAGGTGCGAACACCTGTCCATATTAAAATTGCATAACTTCAGTCGATCTTCAGCTGATATTCTTTATTGTTATAAAAATCATAATGATCTCACTTTACCATGTTTTTTTTACTAAATCGACCGTTTCTTTAGATAAATGAAATTCCCCGTGTGATACTGGGATATACAGCTATAATCTATGTATATAAAGATGAAATTCTATTAGTTCTTTATCGAAATCCATACCGTTGGTCCTAAATTCTCCAAATTTCGCTCAGTGTTTCTTTCAGACCAGGTGCGAACACCTGTCCATATTAAAATTGCATAACTTCAGCCGATCTCTAGGTATATTCTTTATTGTTATAATAATCGTTTTTATCTCGCTTTACATTGGTTTTTACAAAAACGACCTTTTGAGTCCATAAAAGTTTATAGATTTTATAGATTTAAAAAATAAAATTCTCCGGGTGAAACCGGTATCTACTTTCTGTATTTTTTTTCGTTTTTCGTTGAGTGGTTTTCACCTTAACACCGGGTTAAAAAATGCACGTTGCCGGTAATTCTTCTTACTGTTATTGGATCACACTTATTTTTAATAATAAATTACGCTTATCGCAATCTGAAAGTTTTTGAGGTCTACCGCCCCTGGGTTTTCTTGTCAAACTTTTGGTTAAATTAAAGTTACTTATTGCAGTCTGAACACTAGCTGGGAAACTTAGCTTCTGTTAACTTGTTTTCCCATTACACGCACAGAAAGCCCTTCGTCCCGAAATTTAATAATGATTTCTCGTTCAGCAAGGGAAACTTCTTTTTTTCTTTATCTCACTTAGAAAAAAATCATTCAATTTAACGAATTTTTTTTTTAATTTTATTGAAAACTCTCTAGTGATAATGCTAATAATAATGAATGCTTAACGAACCCGAAGGTTCGATGCCGACACTCACCGACAACTCGCTCCCTGCAAACCTTATTCACGGACCATCATCCACCGACTTTTTTCCAGCTACTTGGAAAATCAGCCGCACTGAGCGTCAATCACAGGGGCGGTCCTAGAGAGCTACATAAATTTCGGCGCGATAAGTCGGTATAAAAAACAAAACAAAAAAAGTAGATCAGCGAACATAAAGCACCTTTATATTTTTATAAAAATAATAGGAACATTATCAAATATGTATACATAAATATTACTATTCTAGAAATGTTATAAGAATTAGATGCCTAAATTCATTCCACTAGTAATCTTTTTCTAAATTTCCGGAGGGGGGATTAATAATAATATTACAACAATAAATGTTTTATTTTCTCATTTGTATTTACAAGTTTTTATAAACAAAAAACATTTTTTTTGTGGCATTGGTCTCTTTGACCGTCAGCCAGAGTTAGTTGACATTCATTAAAACATGATCCTAATATTTGAAATTAATGTTAATAAACATAGGTGTATCTTTTCCTATCTAAAAAAAATCTGGTGCGTGCTCGCAACACTCAACTTTCACTTACCAACTAACTTAGAGTAGAAATTAATGCGTTTTGTTAATTGCCACTTCTCAAATTAACAGAACGGCTATAATTATGAACAATGGTCTGTCATTAAAGGCGTACTCCGCATGCGTGGGCTCAACGAGTTTTATGAGTTGACTGATAATTTTTCTTTATTTTTCCTCTATATGTTTTCTTTATTTTTATCATATCTCATATTTAGCCATTTAATATATTTAGGTAAAACGAGAGACAGATAAATTCTTCTTATAAACAAAAACAAAGGTACCTTATAAGAAAACCAAAAATGCCCCTTTCCCATTTATGCCCCCTCAGAACACTTTAATAATGATAAAGCTTACCTGATATTAAAGAACACCTCATTTTCATTAAACATGACGACTTTGATAAAAGTTGTTAAAGCCGTTTTTGAGATCATCGAAAAAATTGTAAAAATTGGAAAAAAGTTATGAAATGAAGTGCCCTCTCCGTTTGACCAATTTTGATGAAATGTTGGCTATCTCATCTTTGGCATATACATACATCAAATACCCAGTTTGATCAAAATCGTTAAAACCGTTTTTGAGCAAATAAAAAACACATGTGAAAATGATACAAAATTTATTAAGTAAAGTCCCCCTCCCTTTGAGCAATTTTGATGAAATTTTTGCTGTCACATCGCGGGCATATACCTACACTAAATACCCAATTTCAGGTTCGCACGGTTTATAGTTTTTGAGCTAGTGTGTTCACACACACACACACACAGATCATTTCGCGGGACTTTTTTCACGATCGCAATACTTCCACTTACAATATATTTCATAGATAAGTAAGCGAAAGTAAAAAAATATTTCCCTTTAATAACTTTAGTGCACAATATTAATCATAAACTCAATAATAATAATCCTAAATTATACTATTAATAATCTATTAACCACAACTCACCTTATCCTCAGTTAGCTATTTTTTATAAAAAAATAAATTATTCACAATTTAATTAAATCTATTAACTAAAATTATTGTTTCAGTAATTGAATTCCTTTACCAATCTACTCCTGTAATGCCAGGCTAATTTGCAGTACATTATCTACGAATTGAACTTTTCACTGTTTAATATTTCAATAACTTCTTTTTTAGTCAGAATAGTCTTATAGAAGCATTTTACTCGGAATTCGGACAAAATGGGGCATACTGCTATAAAATGATCATCATTTTCAATTTCTTTTCGGTTGCATAGGGAGCAAAGTTGTAATAGTCCCTCGTGTACATTTTACATTGTAAATGTCACGAATTTTCTTATTTTGAAAATGATTTATTTTGTTTATGCCGTGACATAATTTTGTATATAGCGAAAACGTATTTGTTTCATTTACAACTAGCTAGGGTGCCCGGCTTCGCTCCGGTAGTTTTGTGGTAGTTTTAATATCAGAAAAAATTTAAAAATTAAAGGACATACAGAATAAAATCAGCACTTTCTTCAAATTTCGGTTTTAACTTTTTATTAACATTGAGATTCGAGATCTGCAGAGTCCGCCCAAATAAGGAACCCTATCTACTTTATAGGGGATTGAAAATGGTAAATGAACAATTAATTTTACTGCAACTTTGTTGAGTTATGCATCGTTTTTGATGGTTTCTGTAATTCTGAACTGGGATGTTCATCATACATAGTAATAAAACCAACTTTTTTTTCATAATTACATACAATAAGAACACTTCAAACTGTTTAGTTTCGATTTATATTCAGTTCAATTTATCTCTTTTTTTTTTATATCTGTTTTTATTCGCTCACTGCACTACTCAGAAATGTTTACTCATATTTCATTAAATTTACTCAAGTATATATTATATATTGATTAAATGTAATGTGTTGATCAATTAGCCTATTTATGAGAAAATTAATTTCATCTGGAATCCAGTCGGTTTTCTAATTGATTGCAAAGATGTAAAATTATTATTATATTTTGAAAGCAACGGAGAAACTAATTGTTTTCGCTTGATTTTTATAATAATTTAAAAAGAACAGCTGAAAAAATAAAGAACCTTTACAAACTGAACTGAATGAATGGACAATAAACATTAAGTGAAACGCACTAGGCGCGCGAGAGGCTTAAAATTCCAGTCCTTTTCTCTTAGATTTTACACCCTTAAGAGAAAAACAGAAACCTTCTTCTCCGTTAGGGGTTATATGGGGACATGAATTTCTTGATCGTATGTTGAATCGTTTATGAGCCTTATCGGCACGTACATTGTACACTTTGCTTTATAACATATATTGATTTCAATGTTATTTTTGTGAAAATTTTGTTCCAAAATATCTCTAAGTTGTTCTAATTGTTTTTTCAGTATTACTGCATTTTCAAAGTTAATCTGTAGGCCTGCATTATAGTCTTCAATCATTGTAATTATATCAGCAAACCAATTTGTTTTATTTTTTATTATTTCTTTTGCTAAAAATTTAGGTAATCTCATCAGGCATATTTAACACTCTAATGATATAATCGAGGTGAAGTTTCGGTGTAAATAAAAACAGGGGCCTTATCTATGTTTAACCCTCTGGCAGGCGCGCTGCGGCCTTTGGACCGCAATCTGAACATTTGTCAAAATATTACGAATATTAATTGAATCACTGAGCTGCGGGTTCCAGGTATTTGTAGACCGACATGTTCTGACAGCATTAGACGGTCGTGCTCGACGTCTTCCGGTTTTCTTCGATAGTTATATTGCCTTATTTGCAGTAGGTCTGTAAGTGCGGTCCAAATACCACAGCGCGCCCTTTCGTTTATACGTTTTCTGATATCGTTTGAATTATTTTTACACATACTACCTATTATTTTTAGGCTTGTTTTAGTAAATTAGTTGGTATATCGTGAAATCTAGCTGCATATTTGATTATTTTCCTTTAAAACCTTGGCCCATACCTCAATGCCTATGTTTATAATTACAATACTCTATACATTAAGGGTTCACTGGGACAGCATCAGCCAAAGAGGACTGATGAGGACCTAAAATTTGGGAGAAAAGTTGGTGAAAATAAAATAAGTGATTGAACGGTTATAACAACGATCAACAATCTTCCACCATTATTCCTATGTTCATATGAGCAGCATTCATTATAATAAGCAATTTATTATTATATTATCCCTATACATTATACTACCAATTGTAAGTTTTTTTGTGTGTTTTTATCGCCAATGCTATTTTAATTTTTTTGCCATCCTTTTCTTAGTAAAACTTTCATTTTTATTCATTAAAAATCGTATAAAATTAAAGCAATGAGTAAACAACAAAAAAAAAAGTAAGTTATTGCTTAGTTTCTAATAAAATATATAGAAACCAAAGATGCGGTCCAAACACCGCAGCGCGCCCGCTGATGTAACTCAAAGGTAAGGCGTACATTGAGCTGTGCCACGCAGGCGACGCAGAGCAGGTGGCACGAAAAAAAAAAAGCGTCGCACAGGTACCCGCGCACATTGGAGAGCAGTTTCTGTGCCGCTGTTTTCCGAAGGCAGGGGCTTATTTTGTGATAGTATGTTAGACATATTGAATTCAAGCTCAGAACCTGATTCGGAAATAGTTTTAGAAACCAAATAAATTGATATATCAAAAGTCATGGTAAAAAATAATGTGATAAAATGCGTATATGGAGAAAAGACCAGGAGACGAAAGAATTTTCTTAAAATAACTATTTCCGCCTGAGTCTGGTCATGGAAGCTCTTAATTACATTGAAGTTACTATTTAGTCTGAGAGACCCAATGCTTAAAATAATAACCTATGGTGATGTTTAAAATCATGTAATGATAGGTCTGGCTAAGCTCTAAGTTTGTAGAAGCTTGTTCATTATATCATATTAGACTCAAAATCATTGCGTGTACAATGCCTCTTAAAAACGTCTTATATGATTATAACAACAAATTTTCATTAATCTCTTCTTTATTTTTATTAGAAATTATTTTAATCACTATTTTTTATACTTTTAATGTTTTGTAAATATTTACTTTTTTTTTTTTATCTAAATCTTATCTTTCACTATCCACCAATACTTTAATTATTTGTCCAGTTGTAATTTTATTTTTGTTCTAGTCAGTTAATTTCTAACGGATCTCGTCTCACAATAAAGTTTATTTTTTCTTCTACTCCATTCTGTATGATGATATTAATAAATTATGTAGAGATTATCAAAGAGAAGTTATATTTACTTCACATTTCTTATTAAAAAAAGTCCTATCGAGACATGGTCTTTTTTCCACTCTTTTCGATTAATCGTTTTTGATTTTCTAAATAGCAGTTTTCTTTCTTTCTTACTCAAATATATTTATAAAAAGAAGAAATATATTTTATATGTTTTTATTATTATTTGTTTTTAATCAACATTTAAGTTAACTAAATTTCCATAAAGCCTATCTGTTTTTTTTCGATGAAATAAAATCAGTCAAATTTTCCTGAGATCATAATTTGTTGAATCGTTTAATGAAATTCTAGTATCTATTAGAAGAAAACTTGATTTTCTATTTTTTTAGCGTGTCAAGGTAAGACGAATAAAAACTAATCAAAACCGGAAAAAGGTATTACAAATAATTTAACAATATTAAAACTATTTAAGCAAAAGTATCTACTTTTCGACCTTCAGAAAGGCCCTTATCTAAATTTTAATATATTTTTTTAAATAATATTACAACTAGTCTTCGGGTATTACACTAATTGGCTGGGACACTTTAGTAAACAAACGGTCTGTTCTGAGAGTGGTGACTCATGCATTTTTCGGGTTTTATACGGGGGGTACACAGTGAGTTAACCCCTCTTAGTTAAATATTTAATTATTAAACAAGCAATTTCTGTTTTTGTGGGGGAAACTGAATTTTTATTTGTCTCAGTTAGAGGCTTGTTCATGTTTCACCTCACGGGAAAGTGTATACGCGATTGTAGAAATGTAAATTAACAGAAATTGCTTGTTTAATAAACTTTTTTTCATTCGTCTTTTTCGTCGTAACATTAAACTCATCTACCGCTAGAATAAAAAAAAATTCTAGAATGACCGCGGATAATCCGCTGGTGGATAATCCGCCAGCGGATAATCAAGAGTTTACTGTACATTTTTCATCCTGAAATTGATTTTATGAAGTTTATTTGAATTGATAATTGATTTTTGAGTCTAAAATGGCAGAATATATATATATATATATATATATATATATATATATTTTTTTTTAAATTATTGTTTTTTTAAAACCGTTTTTTCCCCCTGTACTTATCTAGAACACCCTACAAATACAGAAGACCTACACTTCCTCAATATCAATACAGAAGACCTACACTACCTTTCATTAACCTGCTAAAGAGTAAAGTAGAACTTCAAAAACAATAATTTAAATGATAATATAAGGAATTAAAATAATCAAATATCGAAAACTGCGTCGCATCGGCACAGTTTTCTGTGGCAGATCCACGAGTGCCACATCGGCCTGCTCTGCTCTGCTCTGCTCTGCGTCCCAATGTGCGCGGTTCCTATGTATTTCACTTACCACAAAAACTGCTCTGCTCTGCCCTGCTCTGCGTCGCGAGTGTCTCAATGTGCGCTTGGCCAAATAGGCGCGCCCGCCGGAGGGTTAAGTAAATAATATAACCTGGATTGTATTGTGGTAAATATAGGAGTTTTTAAATAAAGTAATGAACCATCAGAATCTCGCACCATCTGTAATAGGAAAGAAAATGAAACTATCCACCATCTCTACTGTTCATGCCCAATATACTCACCATACAGGACCCACTTCCTACCAGATTTCTCCAACATGTCAACCCAGGAAGACCAACGGACTAAATAAGACGAGTGGAAGGAAAAATGAGAACACAAAACTTCTTGGCACAGAAAAAAGTCAAATTTGTATAAAATTGTTAACATGCGGCAGTGATGTGTTTTGCGTATGCGAAACATCTCATTGCTGCAAAGTCCGTATTGCCTCAAAGGCAAGGGAGGCTGTATAATAATAAATAAAAATACATTAACATGTCAACCCAACAGTTTTTCGAAAAATTAAAGTTCCGTGACGTTTCCACAATTAATGCACTTGTGCAGTTCATAGTCCGATGCCTGAACTTAAGAAAATTTATAATAGATGAAGGTTGAGCAATGTGGATCTACTCGTTTGATCTTAACTTTATTTCTTCTAGCATGTTTGTATTTTTGCAAACGGTGTTTCTTTTAGTTTAGTTATTTTTAGCAATGATTAGTTTAATACTGAAGGGATAATGTATTTTATGTGCTATTTCGCTTTTTATATAATTTAATGCTGTTATTTTATAGTTTTCTCATGTTGATATACAGACACAGAATTATTACTGAAATTCAAAGTACATGTATAAAGCACTAATAGAAAAGGGCATGAGAAGAAACTAAAATTGTAAACTCTAATTTTTCTATTTATATTTTATCACATATTATGTACACACTCTATTTGTACGGGGGAAAACCTCAAAGAACAAATAAATATTATTATTATTGAATGAATGAATATCCTTTATTTGTTTTCGGGGAATACCCCATACAAATAGAGTTGGCCAAACAAAATAAATAGGTATTAGAAGAACTAACAACAATAATATTTAAGCGATAATAGAGAACATGTGTGTGGCAACATCATCTCCACATAGCCTTTTAAAAGCTCACATTATTATAATAATTACTCTACAGAAAAAAACATTAAATATAAACTTTATATAAATAATATATAACATTAAGCTAAAGATAATTCACATTATCTATAGTCAATTTGATTATTCATAAGATTAACAAATATAATATTAATAAGTAGTAACATATAAAATTAAAAATATATGTTTGATGTTAATTAACGGTTACTCATTAACAATGAATGATTTTAGTCTACAACATTGCCTGATATAACAAAAGAGATCTTTGAGGGAGTGATGGTTCTCGATTTTGAGCAATCCGACCTGTTTAAAGGCCTATTTACACACATCAGTGACGGCACCGGCAAATAATCCGTCCGGTTTGTTTTGAGATATTCTTCCATGTATTTCAGATGAGTCTGTTTCCACACAACCGGCACAGTACCGTATCAGTGAAGGCAGTGCCCCGTCAGTGAAATTTAGGTTAGTCCTCACCGATATTTTTATTTTTTCACTGACCGATTCAAACATTGATTTTCTGAATTAATTAAATAAATGACGAAAAACTCATCGGATTTCTTTAAAGTTGTTTATAGTTATATATTATATTGAACTAGCTGTCTGTATATCCAGGTTTCACTCGGGTAATTTCATTTTTCTAATGAAACGGTCTTTTTCGTAAAAAAACATTGTAAAGCGTGATCATTACGATTTTTATAACAATAAAGAATATCAGCTGAAGATTGGCTGAAGTTATGTAATTTTAATATGGACAGGTGTTCGCACCTGGGGTCAAAGGACCACTGAGGGAAATTTGGAGAATTTAGGACAAACGGTATGGATTTCTACAAAGAAAAAACAAACAAATAAAAAAATTAACAGAATTTCATGTTTATTCATATATTTAGATTAATTTATCTCTAAAAAAAAAAAAAAATCAATTTAACGTAATCACAATATATAACCAAAATCCTACAATATATCATTTTAATGTTTAGATTTACAAACAAGCCCAATGGGTCGTTCATTCATGAAGATCTTTATAAGTTATTATTTATATTTTATATTTCATATAAAATTACCGGATAGTCTTAATTGCGCTAGTGTTTTGGTCATATGGAAGGGGGCATCTAGAGCAAGATATGGCTGGGCCTTATCCTTGCCGATGTACATAACGGAGTATAGAGGACTGTACCTTGTTGGGCTAGTCAGTCTTTGTTTATCGCGCTCTTCCGTGAAGCTTTTAAATAGAGTTAATGTTTCATCCATCTCCAACAGGAATTCGCCTGCGTCCTCTAACTCCACAATACCTTGTTTATTTACTAATAACTATTATTATTATTATTATTATTATTATTATAGTATTACTTAGTAATATTGTTTTCCAACCCAACATGGTATACTAGCCATACTAACAGTAGAGGGGATGAATTCTAAGCCTTTATGATTATAAGCGGCATTTTTTTTATTATTATATAAAAACAATAATGAAAAAATGTAACATTTTGGTGATTTAAGAATACGCTTATGAAATAGGTTATGGTACAACTCCTTCAATGAGGAGAGTAATTTAAAAAATATATCCTTTTGGGTTAGATGGTTCAAAGGTTGAATCACCCGATTTTCTTAAGCTTTGAAGTTGTCTTTTTTTTTTTTTTTTAATGTAAAGAGGCCGAAATTGCTTGCAGAATCCTCATAAAAAAAGGTTTTCATAGAGGGTTTTCCTGAAAACGAGAGGACATATAATATAATATTTTTTACTCCTCATTGCTTGATATTAAAGATAAGGCAACAAAAGGAGGACTTAGGGACTTAGAGCTGAGCCCTCAAACTGTGTCTTTATACTTACCTCGAGAGCGGACGCGCATGAATATTTTAGTGGCTCACTTGGAATTCTTGTCTACGTAGCTCAACATGATCCCTGCCAAGGTTTTATACTCCCATTTATACTGGACCATGTTTTATATATATCAAGCATATTCCCTCTCTCTCTCTCTCTCTCTCTCTCTCTCTCTCTCTCTCTCTCTCTCTCTCTCTCTCTCACTCTCTCTCTCTCTCTCTCTCTCTCTCTCTCTCTCTCTCTCTCTCTCTCTCTCTCTCTCTCTCTCTCTCTCTCTCTCTCTCTCTCCCTCACTCACTCTCTCTCTCACTCACTCTCTTTCTCTCTATTCCTCGCTCTCTCTCAGTCCCCCTCCCTCCTTTAAAGCATATTTCCTGAGAATTTAGTCAAGCCCTTGTACCTTTCATGCTCACTTAAGCTAAAAATAATTGGGTCTTTTCTACTTCTTAGTGACATCTGTTACCACCTACGCTATTAACAGGTGCGCTCCAAAAAGCACTTAGATGATAAAATCTGTCCCAGATACGGATCTTTTTTATTCTATTCTTTATTCTATTATGCTGGTTAGATTCAAATTTAATAATAAAATATTTTGAATTGAATAATAACTAGGTGTATATCTCGGTTTCACCCGGGAAATTTAATGTTTCTAATAAACGTGAACAATTCTATAAACAAAAAATAGCACTAATAGGTTATTATTCAAAGCTGTAGGATATACTATATTTTTAGTTTTACCCTCTGGGCGATATATAATGAGGTCTTTAAATGAACCTACTCTAGAGCATGCAACCTAAAGCTGACCATGAGAAAAACATGGGGATTCCAAATTGATACCAGACCCTCAGTGATTGCCCTTTATTCATTGCAATTGCGACCTGAACTGGGAATTGTGTTCTTTTGAAATAAAAAGATTTTTCGGCTCAATCGGTCAATTTTGTAAAAAATCAATGTAAAGCGAGATCATAATGATTTTAATAACAATAAAGAATGTACCCAGAGATTGGCTGAAGTTATGCAATTTTAATATGGAAAGGTGTTCGCACTTGCTTTGAAAGAACCACTGAGCGAAATATGGAGAATTAAGGACAAACGGTATGGATTTCTATAAAGAACAAACAAAATGAATTTCATCTTTATTTATATAGATGTCTTCAATCTGTGGGTCTAAATTTCTTATAACAGTTTTTAAATTAAAGTACTTCCTCACCCAATTAAAATACCATGCCAGTATAATTTACTTCCAATTGAATCGGTCGTTTTGGAAACCCAACATTTCTACTGTTTCAATTTATTGGAAAAGTGAAAAAAAAGTTTGTACTTTTGCATTAAGAGATTTTCTTAAGTTTAATTATTTATATAGAATGCAAGGCCTCAAAGTCTCGTATAATTTCAATAATTCACTTAATCATGCAGGTTACATGCCAAATTTTTGTCTATTCAGGCATCTTCAGGGCTGCAACAGTTTCACATGCAAGCTAGAAACAGACTGAAACCTTCCCATATGGAAGGAGGGCAAACAGGGAAATATACAGTGTTGCCAACATTCAAACAAATTTAGATAACAGAGATAATAACTGAATGAGGTCTATAGAAAATTAAACACAATATTAAAGTTGAAGAAGGTTCAAATAAAGTAATTTTCATTTTACATCTACACATATATACATACACACTCACACCCATTACACACATAACATCATGTACTAGAATTATAAATATATATAAAAAAAGCATGTGAAAAGCAAAGGCAAATCTAGAATAAATAATTCACTGTTGGTTTAAAATGTTAATAGTTTCAGCAAAAAAGTTGTTAAGATTTCTTGCATCAGTTTTAAAATTGACAACCTTATTAATGTTTGCAGCAATATATAGTGCTTCAAGATCAGCTCACCTGCATGATTAAGTGAATTATTGAAATTATACGAGACTTTGAGGCCTTGCATTCTATATCTATAATTAAATAGTCTCTTCCTAAAGCTTGTTTGTTAAATTATTTTTCATCATACTGCATCAAAAACATGTTAATGTAATGTAGCTTTTGTGTTACTGTGTCGTTACATGTTGAACTTTTGGTAACATTGTTAATTATTTCATCTTATATTGTTTGTCTGACATTGAGAATTACAGTTTTTGTTAATAAAAATTTTGTTAATACAACTCGCGGTAGTGTTACGATATAATTTAGTTTGTTATATTAAATATTTCTGTTAATATGGCCACCTCACCAGCATACCGGCGAAGAAACCATGATGTATTCATGTTGGTTAACATTCAGTTAACATCCAGAACATTTACTAGAACAGCTATGTAACTTTTCCAACAAAAAGTCAAGAACTCTAATCAATGTTAGGCGCAAAATGATTTGATTTTGTTTCACATTACAATATGCACACAGAGCGTAGAGAATGAATGTGGTAGCGGTTGTATCAGACCTCCAGAGTGCCCTGGAAGCCAGCAATCATTAGCACGTATCCAGCAAACCCAGTAATGCGAGGGTTTTCACAAATTGGGAAAATTGATATATTCCGATTGGCTACAGTGTTTTTTTATTTATTTTTTTTTTTTTTTAAAGTCTCCAATTTCTCAATTAATCTTGATATTTAATTTATTTACAATTTTTTTTCTTATAACCCTTTCGCCAATTTTTTTGATGTTTTATAAATTTGATACTGTAACACTTATATGGGTTAAACAATTTTTATTTAACGAAAATAATAATTTACAATGCCACACAAAACAATTAAACTCATAAAATCGGGGTAACCTGTGGTGTAGTGGTAAGCATAGAAATACTTACAATACTGAAGGTCGCGGGTTTGCGTCCCGAGTTGGCCATAGGATTTTTTAATGGGAGTAAAAAATCCTTGTCTATGCCGCCCCTCGGTGAGGATGTAAAATGGAGGTCCCGAGCCTGTGCGATGTCAGGTCCCTATCCTAATTAACCTGAATAGACAAAAATTAGGACTCCCACTGTAGCATCGTCCGATTAGCCTTAGTGGCATAAAGTGATGTTAAAACAAACAAACTCATAAAATCAAGAAGGTTACAATAGTTAATTTCGTCACGAATACCAAAAGTGTTTGTTTGTGTTTGTTTTCGCTGCACGCTCGGGTTTACCGTGAGAGGCGTAGCCGTGCGCGGAATAGTATATTTCGTACCAAGGGCCGAAAGTGGGCGTTTGTCGGCCCGAGATATTTTTTGACGGAGACGTAGTCGAGGTCATGAAAAGTTCGAGGGCCTGCAAAAGCACTTTGGCCCGAGGCACGAACGCTATTTTTCACCATACTACAATAAATATTAATACGATATAACATTAATCAAAAACTAGATTTTCTTTTGGTTAAGTGTACCTCTTTGTTAGAAGGTTATCTTGTGGTTATGGGGACATGATGAATGTTTAATGTATGGATTGTTTTACGTTATGTTATTATGTAAGTTAATAAAGAGAGATGAACATATGTGTGTTTCAGTTAATACAACTGATATATTTTAAAATGCTAAAAAAAGTTAGTTCGTTTATTTTTGATTTATAGAAATGTTAAAAGTACAATTTTGTTTGTTTGAAAACATAATACCCTTTGAAGATTCTTTTACTTGTTTTCTGTTTGACACATTCACACTTCGGTTCAAAAACTTTGTATACTCTTCGTCATACCTATCTTTTGATTTTGCTGGTAACAAATCTGCTATGATTTCTTTTGCTCTTCTATTTATAGATTCTGATATATTATTAGCCATAATTACTAAATAACTAAACAATAATACGAGCAAAACAATCTTATGTAATGTATATAATGAAATGAATGAATTAAAATAATAAACAGCTGATTTTGCGGCCCTAGGGCGGCGAAGTGTAGCTTTCGGACCTTTTTTTTTTTTTTTTTTTTTTTTTTTTTTTCGGTACCCCTTCCTGGCCATGTGTGGCATACGGGGGGTTACTCTACAGGTGTAACCAACCTATCCTAACCATGGTGGGTAGGTCGAGATTTTATTCCGTGGGGCCTCCACGAAATAAAAGTCAACCATCCCAGGGCGGATTCGAACCGCCACCGTTTGGCTCGAGCGTGTTAAAGCGGGCCGCGCTCCAACACGCTCGGCTATCCCCGGCCCATAGCTTTCGGACCGCAAATTAGGTGTGTAAAACAGGTGATTACATCGTAGTATGGTGAAAATTATATTATTATACCAAGCACCGGAAACACACTTTTGGTGCGTGTTGTGAACAATACTTTTCATCATACTGCTCATACTTGAGTACATTAATATTTCATAAATAACCTACAGATACAATTTAAGAAATTAAATTGAAACTTTTTTTTTTTTTAAAAACACCTGTTTATTATCCCAGAAGAAAAGTACTTATATAAATATACATTAATATTTTTAGTACAATTCTGATTATTATTCGGTTTAAGATTTTTGCCATTTCTCAGAGATAAACAAGTATAACTTGATCACACACAACTAGGGATGCGACATCGATGTCGATGTTTCCGAAACATCGATGTTTTGCCTTCGATGTCGCATCTCTACACACAACCCGAACATTTCTTCTTTCAAACCAGTAACGAAATCTGTTGTATTCGCTTTCATATAATGCGCGGGATTTAGCTGGAAGTAGTTCGTTTAAAGCTTCTTCCAAAACATCTGGTATATCCATGTTATTTTGCACATCAAAAATACTACTTATATTAGAATGAAGCACAGTATAGCAACCTCCTGAAACACATGTTTATTAATATATACTATTAGCAGATAACGTTATCGCACCAAAAAGATTTTTCATTACACTGCACGGAAAGTAACTACTTTCGATGCATGCAAACAGTACAGAAAACAGCTGTTTCCCGTTTACTTCTAAAAGTGCACCGAAAATTTGCACGCGCACGGAAAATTTATAAGTGCACCGAAAATTTTCGGTGTACTTGTTATTTCGTTTCCCGGCCACCAGTAGCGCTTGCTGATTGTATAAGAACAGCTGTTTAATGAAAATTTGAAATCAAGAAAACTGAAAGTCCACCGTTTACAATTAGTTTTTGTGTCATAAATATTTTCAAAAGTTGTCAGTTTACTTAGTGCTTTGAAGAAATGGCATTGCCCGATGAATTAATGAAGAAAGCAGCTGAAGTGGCAGATGGTTTACTTCCAAACAAGTCTCGCGTAAGATACCTAGAGGAGTACGAAAAGTTTTGTCTTTGGTGTCAAAATCAAGCTGTCCCATCTAACCAAGTAAATGTAAGTGTATTTATCAGAAAAATCTGAACAACTGAAACCATGAAGTTTATGGAGCAGATTTTCCATGTTAAAATCAAGTTAAACAATTAAGCAAAATATTGATTGTTCCAAATTTCTCAAATGTATAGTTTTTTTAAAACGGCAGAGCATAGGTTATGCACCTAAAAATCAAATGTATTAAGTGCTGATGAAATAACTAAATTTATGATGAACGCTTACGATGAACAATGGTTGTTAGCAAAAGTTATACTGTGTTTTGGAATTTTTGGAGCATGCAGGCGATATGATTTATTAAGTTTAACTGTCGAAGACGTAGCGGATAATGGGACCTATTTTCTTGTTTTTCTAAAAGACGGCAAAACATACAAAAAAAGGAGTTTTACAATAACTAATGATGGCTGCCCCTTTCTACCTTGTAATATAATACGTAAATATATGTCTTTGCGCCCAGTTCACATGAAGAGCAAGAGGTTCTTAGTAGCATACAGGGGAGGAAAATGCTAGGCCCAAAATGTTGGTACTCATACAATTAGTGCAATACCCAAAAAAGTAGCGGAATTCCTAAATTTAAAGAACCCAGAGAGTTACACTGGCCACGCTCAGAGAAGATCTTCAGCTACAATGCTTGTAGAAGGTGGAGCGGATCTTCTCACATTGAAGAGGCATGGGGGATGGCGATCGTCGACAGTAGCTGAAGGATATGTAGAAGAATCTGTGGCTCAAAAAATTAAAACATCTAAAACATTATTTAGAACGATGTACCCTAGTACTTCTACTTCAGAACAACCCCGGCAAACTGCAAACGAGATTCCGGAGGAAATGGGGGAGAGTGATAATTTTGTAGACCATCTATTTGAAGAGCCTTCTGCATATCAAAATGAAGGAAACGAGCATGGAATGATGAAAACAAATAACGAAAATATTGAAATTCCGCACAATGAAAGAGCAGGAAAGTGTCAAGAAATACACAAAAATACAACTAAAAATTTACACTTACTACAAAATAAATTAGCAAATAAAATCATAAATATAAGCAACAATTAAAACTGTACAATAAATATTAATTTGAATTTCTAAAATTCTTAGAACCCTTATTTATTTCAGCGTTTTATTTAGTTTGTATTCAGCTTTTGTTTGTTGATCAATAAACTAATCAAACATTATACTAGTGTTTGAAATTATAATTTTAGTTAATTAATTATGTTAGTTTGAGATTTCTGTTATACTGCCAGTTTGCAGTGTAATGAAAAATATCGTTCATAACACGTACCAAAAGTGCTTTTCCCGAGCTTACTCAAACTATTCCCGTTTGAAACTCGAATTCCCGTGTTCGGCTACGCCTCACACGTGAAATTCCGTGGAGCACGGGAAAAGGCCACTTTCGGTACTAGTAATGAAATATACTATTTCAGGCCTAGGCCCGAAAAGTAGTACTTTATGGACTCAAACCTAGTATTGAAAACGCATGTTTTTGATGCAGTTTGATGAAAAAAAAATTTGGTGCGTGCGCGCAACATACAACTTTCACTTACAAACTTACTTAGATTAGTGTTTTGTAAATTGCCACTTCTCAAAGTTTACATTTTTCCACATTCATTTCTTATTTTTGTTTTCATTTGCTCAAAAAAAAAAAAAATAATTTATTTTATTATTAAATAAAAGTTTTTACTTGTGATAATTCGGCAATCCAAGCATAATACTCCAAGTCGTCTGATTTTATAATTCTCTATGTATTTGTAACAAATAATTTTCATTAAATGAACAGAACATCTTTAATTATAACGCCTTTGTTTGTCTCAAGGTGTTTTATGAGTTGACGGAATAGTTTTCTTTTTTTCTTCTGTATTAGTTTACTTAATTTTCTTCATATATCATATTTAGCCATTTCGTATTTTTAGGCGTGATGAGAGACAGTTAATTTCTCAATATAAACTAAAACAAAGGTACTTTATAGGAAAACAAAAAAGGCCCCTTCCCCATTTAAGCCCCCTCAAAAAATTTTAATACTGAGAAAACTTACCTGATATTATTGAACACCTAATTTTCATTAAACATGACGAATTTGATCAAAATCATTAAAGCCGTTTTTGAGATAATCGAAAAAAAGGTAAACATTTGAAAAAAGTTATGAAATAAAGTGCCCCCTCCGTTTGACCAATTTTGATGAAATGTTGGATGTCATATCTTTGGCATACACATACGTCAAATACCCAGTTTGATCAAAATCTTTAAAGCCGTTTTGGGGTAAATGAAAAAAAACACGTAAAAGTGGGACACAATTTATTAAGTAAAGTCCCCCCTCCGGTTGATCAATTTTGATGAAATTTTTACAGTCACATAAAGTTATTAAATAAAGTACCCCCACCCTTTGACCAATTTTGATGGAATTTTTGTTGTCACATCGCGAGCATATACATACACTAAATACCCAATTTCAGGTATTCACACACAGACACACACACACACACACACACACTCAGACCATTTCCCGGGACTTGGTTATTTCGACTCAGGAGACCCCAAAACGTGTATTTCCGTTGAAAACCGGAAGTCAAAATTTTTCACGATCGCAATACTTGCACTTACTATATATTTCATATATAGGTAAGTGAAAGTAAAAGCATTAACGTGTAACTACTGCCCAACTCTGAGCTTATCTTATCTTAAAGAATACTTGATTCTCATTAAACATGAGGAGTTTGATCAATATCATTAAAGCCGTTTTTTAGAAAAACGTAAAAATGGGGAAAAAAGTCATTTTTTTGTCACATGTGCCCCCTCCGTTTGACGAATTTTCATGAAATTTTTGCTGCCAAATTGCGGGCGTTTACATACATACTAAGTTTGATCAAAATCGTTAGAGCCGTTTTGGAGAAAATAAATCAAAACCTAAAAGTTTTGATTTACCACTCCGTTTGACTAAGTTTGATGAACTTTTTGCTGTCACATTCTCTATCAAACAGTTAGTGAACTCTCAGTACAACTAAATGTAAGTACACCTACCGTTGCCAGAAACTTGAAGTGCATAGGGAAAGAATATTCTATTTTTACGAAAATCCCTTTACCTTGAAAATGGACATTTCATGTGAAACAACCCGATAGAATAGTTTGTTCCAACCGTTACAGCAACAATTCCAAAACTATTTTAAATAATATATTTTTAAACTATTTTATTAGAAGATAAAAGATTCGACCACGGCCGGGAATCGAACCCAGGTCTTCGGCATCTACGTGAGAGCGCTGGGACGTAGATGCAGAGGTCCTGGGTTCGATTCCCGGCCGTGGTCGAATCTTTTATCTTCTAATAAAATAGTTTAAAAATTATAAATTAATTATCTAACGATAACTAATTACTACATAACAACATACAATGTATATATTTGACGTATGTCAACTAGATCCCGTCTGTCTTGACAATTGTTCAGCCCCCCGGTACTTCGCTACAATGTGGCGAGACCTGGAGGGAGGGATCACAGAAGAGAAAGATTCGATCACGATCGGAATGGACTCACGGTTAGCTCAGTGGTAAGAGCGCTGCGACGTAGATGCAGAGGACCTGGGTTGGATTCCTGGCCGTGGTCGAATCTTTTATCTTCTAATAAAATAGTTTAAAAATTATAAATTAATTATTTAACGATAACTAATTACTACATAATAATATATTTTGTGTTTTTCTCACGTTACGATACATTTGAAGAACTAGTCTGGCAGAGTTGCTAGGACATGTTTTATGCCTTTTAAATTCATTCTTTATTATCTTAGTTTATGTAGTTACTTAAATTAGAATAATTAATAACTATATGTTTGTTTCCAGATTGTTACGTGAACACGGAATGCCTCTCCAGATGCACAATTGGCAAAGATGGTTCGGAATGTAACTGTAGAAGTAGCCCAACTGTGGAAGGAGGTAGGTTTTGATTTAGAATATTAGAAAACATGTCATGCCTAATTTTTAATCAGTTCATCGGTCCTTGTTCACCGGTGTTCGTGTTTTGTTTCGTTTTTTTTGGCCTATGGGTATTAAAAATAAATAAAAAGAAAGATCAAAACATTATTATTAGATCAGTTATAACAGTTCTTGAACTCTAGGTTTGTTCCAACAATCATCATTCATATTTTTATCTCCTGTAGGTACTCTTTCTAAATGTCAGTTTACCAGGTTAAGTAATGCTGAAAGAAGTTTGCAACCAAACGTTTGATAGCCCGTAGCGATGATGGTGGACGAAATAGAACTGTTTCCTAGGTTTAGTTTTTCTATTATTTTTGCGATGACAATGTTGTAGTTCACTTATGAATATTGTAACTTGAAACGGAATAATATTAATCTGTCTGTTACATTGAAATGAGTTCTAGACTTTTTTGTTGTAACATTTAAATAACAGTTTTAGTTCATTCAGAGGTGTGTTATGGTCAACAGTTTTTAACCCTTAACTGGTCACGTCGGGTCATATTGACCATACCAAGTTTCATTTCATTCTATTTAAACTTCTTTGGCATTGAATGACCACCAAACTTTGTCATATCCTTTGTTTTGGCTCCAGTTACTAGAAAATAAGGGAGGTGTTTATTTTATCGAAATCGATATTTTGACCCGAGGTGAGTAGTTGTGCAAGCAATTTTTTTTTTTGTGTCCAATGCAGGGATTGCATTTGTAAAAAAACACTCATTTCTTATTTGTTTCAACAAATTTTTGAATTTTAAAAGAAGTTCCTTTATTTTTGTACTTCATTTCAGACCTATAATTCAACATGTTATTCATATTTTAAAACTTTCATTTATTGTATACATAAACAAATATATATTTTCAAACCTTTTCCTGTTTTTTAAAACTAATATCTTACACCCTAAGGTTATTTAAATATTTTTTTATGTTCTGGGTCTTATTGACCCGAGGTGAGTAGGTAAGTAACATTGATTCGGGTGTGTAGCTAAGGGTTAATTACGATAGGATTATTAATAGTGAGGCTTTTGAAATAAACATTTTCTATTTTGAAAATCCAAAGTTTCGGTCCCTTCATGAGTGCCACTGTATTATTCTAGACTCGACAAGCCATGATGCAGATCCACATGTAGGATCGAAACGTTGGCTTTTCAAAATAAAAAAATTTCAACTGAAAAATCTTGACTGTTCGTCAACCTATAGTTTTAGCACATGTTCTTGATGTTTAGAGAATATTCTACACACTGATAGAATGTTCGATCATGGACTAAATATAAGAAGCAATGGATTAAAGTCTTAGTCTTATTCTGTGCATGAATCATATGAATACATTTTTGTCACTAGTAGTTAGTTGCTTTTTGTAACTTTGATAATTTTATGAGCTTTTATTGTTTGATTGGCGCTTTGTTTGTAATTTTTCGAAAATAAAAATTAACTAAATCATCATTAGTGCTACAATATTGAGAAAAATATACCAAAAAAAAGAAAAAAGAAATAGCGAATGGAATATATAGCGATCGTTGCATTTATAAGGAAGATCGACATTTTATGAGGTAATGAAATAAAAGCGTTAAAATGAGGCCAAGGAGGAAGCCCGATAAAAGAAGGAATTTCAAAAATGATTGGCACGAGCAATAAAGGATCTTTTAAAGGAGGCGATTCTTTGGGGGTGAAATATGCCTAATAATCTGTGGGTTGAGGGATCTTGTGCTTAATAGCTGGATGGATGAGCGTGGGGTTCAGAAGTCGAAGGATTGGAATAGGGACCAAAGATATATCTAAGTCTTCGGAAACAAAAAAAAAACTTCGCTGGGAATACAATTGGAAAAAATGTATGTTTGGAAAGACCGATAATAATGATTCTTATAATACATTTCATTAAGATTTTTAGTCTTATGCCCAGTTCACTATAAAGCGCTATTTTCCGTAATGACGGTAATTATGATTAACAAAATAAAGAAAAATATTTAAACACAAAAAGGTTCTTATCTGTGAAATGTCCTCTAATGGCCCTTGGGGCGAAAATGATGTCCGATGTCACGATGGTGATGCAAAAAAGGACTGCTTTTCAAAGCCATGGACTTTGCCAACAAAAATGTGTGCTCCTGGAGCGTGGAGATGCTTTCATCTGCCTGGCAACACTGGCTCGGCTCAGGCCGATAAGGGCATTTTAGGTATTACGTACGTATTGTATATGCCCGTAATCAACAAACAATGTTGAGCGGGTTTTTATAAATACCAATGGTGCATTTTAATTTAATTATAAATAATAAAAGAAAAATTTTTTCTTAAATTAAAAAAAAAAAGACAATTGAATGTTGCGTCAACAAAGGGGCCTAACTGCTGATGGAGACCAGGCTCTACATTCTGTCAGAGAACCTTAGTCGATGACAAAAAAAAAACAACAAAAAAACACTCGCATTTCAATTTTGTGAAACAGTGAAAATTCACCTTCCATTTTGATATATATACATTTTTTTAATTCATTACAATATTTACAACGTTTCGAGGCTTTAATGCCTCATCTTCAGATGTACTCCAACAATTTTTTACATGATATTTACAAATTTGATAAAATTAATTTACAATGATTACAAAATTGGAACCACATATAATTTAAAACCATACATTACATTATATTCATTAATTACATTTGCCTTTTCTTACCTCCTCTCTAATCCCAATTTACAATATTTTAGTTAAATAATACACTGTTTCACAAAATTGGAATAATATACATCAAGTCTTCCAGTAAGTTATAAACTATCAAAAACTCGCATTTCAAATAATTTGTGTGCGGTTCAACCCACTTCACCTTGGGTCGAAGAGAAGCTCAAGGGAGGCCGCCGGGTAGATGAGGCGAGGAAGAGGATGGGGGAGGATAATTAATGTTCAAGAAGTAGATAATATTGCAGTGCAAAACTGTATACATTGATAGAAAGGTAGCAGTCATATATTATGCCAGCATGCGTATCATATTGTAACGATAAATCGACAAGAAAAAAAAAAGAAAAAAACATATGACATAAACTCCCGGACCGTTTGTTGGAACAAAAAATTCGGTTGGAGCGAACTGTTGGGGTTTAGATCTTTCGCGCCTAGTCCACAAAGGCGTAGAACGGCCCACGTTGTTCTAGAACGATCCAGGCCTGACTATTATATACGATTATATATAAGGAGCAGTGACTGAAAGAGTTAGTGGAAGTCAGTGTCTTTACTGTGTAGCGCAAGTCATATGATTTTGTGTTTTATCGTTATCATTTTTGTAACCTGCTCAATTGTTAGAGTTGTAATAATTCGGTGTAATTGTGATAACTGTATATTTCTGTTAAATAAATATTTGTTACCCACATAAGTGTTAAAATATCATGCTTTACCTCCTATCATATCCTATCATACATAATATTACCTCAGAGGTACTATAGGGTGCAATTCTTGAATTGAATTAGTGTTACTAATGTATATCAGTTGATATTCAGAAAGGGCATTTAGGAAGAGTTTTGAACCATTGCCAATTTCCTTGGTTTTCACTAGATTTATGCCCAGTGTAGGTATAGATATGTGTATGGGTGTTTCCAGTTTGTGTAGATAAAGATGCGTATGTGGATAATTTTCAATGAACGAGGTAATTTTGAAACTGAATGATATTCTTATGCTGTCATTCGTCACACCCTCCATGTTTTCATCCTAATGGTAATAAGTAATGAGTTATTCTTATATTCGTCTTTAGGGATGAATCCCTATTAGTCAGTCTGGGAGAGTCTTAGAGGAGAGTTAGACACGGTCAGGCAGTCGGGGCAATCTGGAGCGGAAGCTGGGTCTGAGATGTGCTGTCGAAGTCTGGGACAGGCAGAGTGAGCCTGGGGCATAGTGGGATTCAAAGTAGTGAAGTAGCCCCAAGTAATTTATGAATCATGGTACCCCCCCCCCTTGTGTACTTGGGACTTGTAAGAGATATTTGTAATTATTGTAAATAAATAGTGTAAATTGTACTTAGTCGCTTAAATATCCCACAACCCTTGCCCAAAGATCACTGTGTCACATTGGACTGGTGAATTTTAAGAATAGGGATGACAATACAAATCACTATTTTTTTTTTATTTTTTTTTTTATATAACTTATAATTATTACAGAAAAACCGGAAGTTTTAGCAGTTGAAACTTGTCGGTTTGAGAATCACCCATTGTGGTGAAAGATCTATAATTGGTTTTCGACAATTCGATTTTCCGAAATATTTACTGTGTGTTGGTAACGTTGTCAATGATGGTTAGGCAAATATTAACAAAGTTAATCAAGATTCCTGTAGAGAACGCTCGAGTAACGAGATGGATACAGATTAAATAAGAATCTACAACGGAATTCAGTTAGTAAACATTGGATCAGTGTTTGTTCCGCGTTGGTACAGGCGGTATTGACAATTCGGAGGTTGTCTGTGAACATCCTTCCAACTTGTTTAATTAGAGGATAGAGGATAGAGGATCCAAATACTACGCTAAAACTAATCAGAATATAAAATAATAATTCTTGAGATAAGGCTAATATTTGAAAGTTATACACATTCATTTGAATATTTTTCCTTCGTTTTCGAAAAAAAAAATACTTTTTCTTCATCTCCAAATATTTAAATTTAATCCAAATAATAAGTTCGGTTTTTGGATTACATCATTCAACTGTACAACAATAAAATCGTAGAGGATATTTAAAAAGTATAGTCCCAACATTTTTCTTGACAGAAGTCATGATAAAATTTGGCATGAAGGATTAGTTTTGTTTATTCTTTACTTAAAATAAAATTAAAATTAAGGGGTAGGAAAACAATCCCTTTGAAACAAACAAAAAACTTCTTCAAGAGCTATGCTAGAAGGCTTGGACTAAGAATGATTTTAGTCCATTTTAAGTCCCATCAGAAGGACGTTATAGCCATGTTTCTTTTACTTTTCTGATTTTTTTTGTAAATATTACTTTCACACATGAATGGCAGACATTCCTCTCATCAGGAGTACCTGAGGGTAGCGTCAATGGTCCAATATTATTTACGAACATACTGTGTGTTTTCTATAATCTGGATTTTTATTATTAAAATTTTTTAAAAATTATTTATTCGGTCACACAACGCCAAATTAAATGGAATATTTGCGTTAATACATATTATTACTGAACCGAAAGAATTTCGGCGTATAAAATGGGCTTGAAAAATTCTTGGAATTGATAAGAAATGAACTTTAAAAAGGGAAATGCACCAAAACGAAGGTGGGGGGATTGAGGTATGTATTTTGGATTGAGGCAGAGATTGTTGGTGTCGGAATCGAACCCCTGGGTTCAGTGAGTCTTTTATAATTATTATTAGCCGACAATTAAGTAGAAACTGTAATTATATTAAGTAATTAAATATTATAATTTTTTTTTATTTAAATGTTTAAAATATTTATGCTCAAACAATAGTCGTGGAAAAAAAACGGGGGACCACGATTGATCCGCTTCCAGCACAATAGCGTTCATGGATATTAATGACTATCTGCCAGCCGGAGATCTCGCTCCCTTTGAATTTCTGTGTTTCATACCTGGTACATTATTAAATGTATCGTATCAGCTGAATAACATAAGAAAGGTTTTTTTAGTACTTATCAATGAAGTAACAGAAGATTTGACAATTATCTTCTTCATTATTATATGACATTTCCCCACTCTTTCGATTCATTGAGCATTGAAAAAACATCGAATGAGGGTCACCTGTGGTATAGTGGTTAGCATGGCAACCTACAATACTTAAGATCGCAGGTTCGCGCCCAGTGGTGGACCTATGCCGTCCCTCGGATAGGGCGTAAAATGGAGGTCCCAAGCCTGTGCGTTGTCAGGTACTCGTTAAAGATCCCTATCCTAATTATACCTGGATAGGAACAATTTAAGACTACCACTGCAGTATCGTCCGATTAGCCTTAATGGCATAAAGTGACGTTAAACAAACAAACATCGAATATTCGATAAACACAGTCAATTATTAGAATCAAAAGAGTGGGGAAAGAACATGCGCAATAGTTAGATCCCAACTAGCTTATTGGAACAAAGCTAAGATTATAGAGATTTGATTCAGTATGCAGTATTTAATTCTAGGTTTTATTAGTTAGTTTTCTTGTTCGAAAACTGACCAATCGAAATAGTAGTAGTAATGCCAGTAGGTCCACTACCGATTGTTGGAACAAACCCAAATAATTAGTCATTCTATTAATATATATTAATTCAATTTCTTACATGAAGGGGGCTCCCGCATTCGTAAAATGAAAGAAAGATAAATAAAACAGTAAAAAAAAAACAAACAAAAAAACAGTAGAAGAGAAAATGAGAGGCTATTGGAAAAGGTGTGTGAGTTAGTTATTTCCTATGAGGATAAATTAGACTCGATTTGTTCTCTTATAGGCACTGAACAGGTCATTAGTTTTCTCCAATTTTCTTTATTTTTAGCATTCTTCTTTTTTCATGTTATATGAGTAGTATACCGTCCCATTTTTCCCCACCCCATTGTAGTTCAAAAATTCACAAACTCTTCTCGATTTTGTTCTGTGGCTGATGCAAGTTACTCTCTGATAACCTGGTATGCTGATAACCCATAGTATTTTAAGCCTTAAGGGCGTTCAAGGTATTCGGGAGAAACTCCCTTATCTTTTTCGTTTCAAAACAAGTTTTCTCCATATCTTGTTTTAAGGCGATGAATATACATTTTTTGGGGGGGGGGATGTCTTAATTTATTAAAACATTAGTTGTTAACTTTTCGGAGTAGTTTGTCTCCATCTTCAGAACTCACTAGTGTGAACACAAACTAGTTGGTCAGATAAAAGTTTCAAAAAAAATATGTTTATAAATGATCAATCGATTGATCAAGACTAAATTTTTAGCAAATTGGACAATCTGTGTATTCACACAATAATTGTAAGAGATCTGAAAATGGAGACAAGCTTCTGTGAAAACTTAAGAACAGATATTGTAATAAATAAAGGTACTACTAAATAAAAGAACGTTTCGTGTATAAAAAAATAAAGTAAAAGGAATCTAATACCTCCACAAAAAAAAAAAAAATTAAATAAAATAAAATGGAATCAAGTTTTCATCTAAAAATTATGTATCATAAATGAATAGTCTATTGTAGGTGGGATTTTAATTTAGGAGAAAGCCTCAAGAAAATCTTCCTGTAGTCCATTGCCTAGGGAGTTCTGTCTCTCTCTGGCAAGCGCAGATCTTGGTAACTCTGTCTTTATTCCTCCGTGCGACCTTGCCACTAATTTCAATTTCGTCCAATCTTTTCGGAAAAAAATCTATAATATGCAGAATTTGATTCGCTATCAGCCTATCCTAAAAATAAAACCCGAAAGATAAATCTACAATCGCAATAAATTATTTTTGGTAATTTCTTTATTTAAAAATCTTAATTGAAATTCTTGTTTCTCTCGTCCTTATGTCCTTAGGAATGACTATGATCAATGAATGATTGGCGACGTAAAAGAAAAAAAAATTGGAATCATGATTCTATGTAATGTGAATTTTTTTTTTTCATTTTACTATAAATGCACACATTATGTATGGCGAAAAATAAAAACAAATAGATGAATAAATAAAAAGATTACTTTTACCGTCTGTAGTTAATCCGACCTTTTGCCGTTTCAACCCCCCCCCCCCCCTAGTCCCATCAAAATCGGATTAACAAGGTCCTACTGGACAAAAAAATCAAAGGATTTCCAGGAAAATCTAATCAAGGAAAACGGAAAGCCTTTATGCATTGCCCACTATTTGAGTTCTGAGAACTCTACTTCAGAATCTGAACAACAATAACGGTATATAAGAATACAAGGACTCTGAAATAAGATTATATAATATTACTGCAGAATCAATCGATATCAGGGTCCAAAAATAAAGTAATTGGATGCTTCAACATTTTTAACATTTTTACCGTAGCAATTACAGTATATCAGAAGTACCAAAAAGCAAATAGTTAATTTTTTTTTTTAATCTTCATTCTGCCAATGGCTGCAGTTTTATTGTCGACCAAAAGCATATTTTTAGCTGTTTCAGTGCTCTGATTTAAATCGAATATCAACTCTTTTACTCATCCTAGAACATTTAAATAAATATCAATCTCCTTAGAAAGATCTGACCTTCATTAAAGGTTTTACAAGTAGGAATTAAAATTAAGTATAACGGTCCATACACCCCTCAAAAGTTCTCTGCGCTAATTTTACAAAAATGTGTTTTAAAATAATTTTTGGTTCGGCAGATAACTTAGTGTTTTTTATTTCTTTATTTGATAGATAAGTAAAGTTTGGAGCTCTTAAATCAAAAATTTCAAGCAGTGGCCTTTCGCGGTTTTTTACATGCAAAATATGTGAAATATAACACACTATTCACTGTGAGATATGAATGTAAACGGGATTCTCAATTAATATTTCCTCATAGAGAGGCTATTTCTAAATAAGTTTAATCATGAACCATTAGTAAAATTATAATATAGAAATAAATGTAAATGTGTATAAAGTAAAATAGGATGGATTTTATTAAGGAATAAGGAAGTTAATTAATTAACTCGTTCTGTGGGAATGTTCCCATTTAACAGTGTCCACCCAATTAAGGCTACTTGTGCGAATGTAGGGAATAGCATTATGTTTGGTACATATCACACCGATGGAGGGGGCTTGGAGATAGGAGTTTCGAAAATAATCAACTGTAAATGTATCAGGCTTATTAGATTTTGATTGATATTGTAAGACTGATACGGGTTTGAATAATTTTACTGACGCAAAATTACAAAAAAAAAAAATGTCAAACAAACAATGAGAATTTAAAGAAGATCTCTTGAAACGGAACTGTCAAACTTGACAGTGACTTAATTCCTCGATCTCCAGTTTAAATCTCGCTGCGATGTTCTCAGCGTTTTTTCAACTTATAGGTGGTGGCCTTCGAACAGTGGAATATTCCCGATCCAAGTATTCAACGAATTCGGTTCTTAGCACATTTCAAATTTTTTGTTGGAGAAAAAACTTCTCTGTGGAAGATCGTTAATGATTAAATCAAGTCCCCACTTGATACCTTATAAAAAGCTGAGTGGGCGCTATCCCTGACACAAGAAAAAAAGAAATATACGTTGGCGGATAGGGAATTTAACTCGTTATAAACCGCTCCCCTCACCTCCTGCTTTTTATGAAACAACCAATTGTGTGTATGGATGTGTGATAAAATAATTTGATTTAGACTTCATTTATTTAATTATTATTTGTGTAAAGTCAAATCGTTAATTAAAAAAATCTGGTTCGTGCGCGCAACACACAACTTTCACTTACCAACTTACTTCGATTAGAAATTGACCTGTATTGTTAAATGACATTCCTCAAAATCACACATTTTTCCTCATTCAATTACTTATTTTTGTTTGTATTTGCTCTGTACACTACACTCATTTTTTTTATTATTAAATAAACGTTTTTACTTGCGATAATTCGGCAATACAAGCATAATACTCCAAGTCGTCTGATTTTATAATTCCCTATGTAGTTGTTGAAGACTTCATATAAATACCATGAAAAAAATAATTTCAAATAAATGAATAGAACATCTTTGATTATAAACAATCCTCTGTCATCAAATGCGTACTGCGCATGGGATCAATGTGTTTTATGAGTTGACGGAATATTTTTCTTCTTTTCTCCTATATATGTTTACTTTATTTTTTTCATATTTCATATTTAGCCATTTCTTATTTTTAGACGAAACGCGATACAGATAATTTATCCATACAGGAAAACAAAAAAAGGCCCCTTTCCCGTTTAAGCCCCCTCAGAACATTTTAATTATGATAAAGTTTACCTGATATTAAAGAATACTTGAGTCTCATTAAACATGACGAGTTTAATCAAAATCGTTAATGCTATTTTTGATAAAATCGAAAAAAACTTACTTAGATTAGAAATTGACGTTTTGCTAAATATCATTTCCCAAAGTCACACAATTTTCTACATTCATATCTTATTTTTGATAATCGTTAAAGCCGTTTTTGAGTAAATAAAAAAAAAAACCGTGAAAATGATACAAAATTTATTAATTAAAGTCCCCCCTCCCGTAGATCAATTTTGATGAAATTTTTACAGTCATATCTCGGGCATATAAATACATCAAATATTTATTTGATCAAAATCAAGTTTGATCAAAATCGTTAAAACCGTTTTTGAGTAAATAAAAAAAACACGTGAAAATGATACAAAATTTATAAAGTAAAGTCCCCCCTCCGGTTGATCAATTGTGATGAAATGTTGGTTATCACATCTTTGGCATATAAATACATCAAATACCAAGTTTGATCAAAATCGTTAAAACAGTTTTTGAGTAAATAAAAAACATGTGAAAATGATACAAAATTTATTAAGTAAAGTCCCCCCTCCGGTTGATCAATTTTGATGAAATTTTTACAGTCATATTTCAGGCATATAAATAGATCAAATACTCAGTTTAATCAAAATCGTTAGAGCCGTTTTTGAGAAAATCGAAAAAAACTTAAAAAGTTATTAAATAAAGTACCCCCTCCCTTAGAGCAAATTTGATGAAATTTTTGCTGTCACATCGCGGGCTTATATATACACTAAATACCCAATTTCTGATTCGCACGGTTTATAGTTTTTGAGCTAGTCTGTTCACACACACACACACACACACACACACACAGACACACACACACACAGACCATTTCGCGGGACTTGGTTATTTTGACTCAGGGGACCCCAAAACGTGTATTTCCGTTGAAAACCGGAAGTCGAAAATTTTCACGATCGCAATACTTCCACTTATATATATTTCATATATAGGTAAGTGAAAGTAAAAACATGTGAAAATGATACAAAATTTATTAAGTAAAGTCCCCCCTCCGGTTGATCAATTTTGATGAAATTTTTACAGTCATATTTCAGGCATATAAATAGATCAAATACTCAGTTTAATCAAAATCGTTAGAGCCGTTTTTGAGAAAATCGAAAAAAACTTAAAAAGTTATTAAATAAAGTACCCCCTCCCTTTGAGCAAATTTGATTAAATTTTTCCTGTCACATCGCGGGCTTATACATACTCTAAATACCAAATTTCAGGTTCGCACGGTTTATAGTTTTTGAGCTAGTCTGTTCACACACACACACACACACAGACACACAGACACACACACACACACACAGACCATTTCGCGGGACTTGGTTATTTTGACTCAGGGGATCCCAAAACGTGTATTTCCGTTGAAAACCGGAAGTCGAAAATTTTCACGATCGCAATACTTCCACTTACTATATATTTCATATATAGGTAAGTGAAAGTAAAAATTGTTTCATCAAGTCAGAAATGGGTATACGTAATGTTTTGTTGGTAAAAAAGAGTTCATTGAAAGTATGAAGGATGGCGTGGGTGTAATCACCCTAGAGGGTATAAGTCACATCATTTCTGTAAAAATTTCCTAAGGCACTTATACCCTTATGCATTTCCACGCTTCAATTATCATAAAATCTGTTATGTTTTAGATATGACGTTGTTGAAATGAGCGGACGATGTTTCTTAATGGTTATTTAATGCAGTAGAAAAATGAATGTATCCTGTTTCATTTAAAAGAAAATTCATTTTCTCATTTTGCTAGTGGTTACATAGTAAAAACGGTGTAATTACACGGCTCGGCTTGTAAGGAAAAGAAAATCTTGAAAGTTTTCCTCCCTTGATTAAGGAATATTAAATTTTTTTTTAAAAAAAGTTCACTGACCGCAAGAGGGTTGATTACAAAACCTATTAATTAAAAAAAAAATTGAGTTACTTCTGAAAAGAGAATGCTCAGTTGAGTAAATGGGAAGATAATTTTTCCACAAAAGTTTGTATAACGACTTAACTTAAATGAGATTTAACTGAATCTAATTGTCTCGTTTACAATTTTCTACACCTGAATCTTTAGAATTTATATTATAAAATAGAATAAAAATATCTTTACAATGTAAAAGAAGTACATTTAAGATTAAATTGGTACCTTTAGGTTTTCCCAGAAAATTTAATTAGCTATAGGGTTGTTACATACCTATTTTTTTCGGTTGTTTGTTGCATGCATCAACGTGAAGAAAATTACGAAATTCCGGATTTTTCGGACTTAGGTTTTTGAAATATAATTTTAAAAAGCAAAAAGAAAAACGGGTTTCCGGGTTAAATCTCAAACACTATTTGAGCTAGAAATCTGAAACGACGATAACGTTTTTTCACTGGTATGTTCTCTTTAATTTTTGATGTACTGATGTAATTTTTGATGTAGGTCAAATTCTAAAAATGTAATATCTTTAAAAACAAACTAAAATTTTCAAATCAACCGAAATTTTATATTTTTTCTTTCAACTGATGCAACCAATAACCCAAAAATTATCAAATTGCAATCCCTAAAGGTTCAGACACTCGTTGATTTGATATGGAATGGTTATTCTCTTCTCACAACCAGTCCTCAAAGTACAATCATATCAGAAAATTTCTAATCCTTCTTTTTTGTAATTGTTATTATTTTTAAATAGTATTCTTCTTTGTTGAGTAAATATGGAAATAATATCTATATAATTAAAGATTTTTTTCTTTGTTTGTTTGTTCTTTATTGAAATCCATACCATTTGTCCTAAATTCTGCAAATTTCACTCAGTGCTTCTTTCATACCAGCTGCGAACACCTGTCCATATTAAAATTGCATAACTTCAGCCGATCTCTGGGTATATTTTTTATTGTTATAAAAATCGCTATGATCTCGATTTACATTAGGTTTTTACAAAATCGACGGTTTGAGTCGAAAAAAGTGTCATTTTATAGATTTTGAAGAGGCCAACAAGGCCCGGTGAGGCCGTTCCTCCGGAATGGACCGGGGTCCACGTTTTAAGGCTGAACGAGTCCTTTTCGAGTTATTGGCCGACGAGTGCGCGTCTCCCCGCTACTCGCTTCTCGTCCTGGCTCTCTCTTCTGTCCAAACAAACTTTTCTTGACCCACGCTTTTCTCTTTGTTTTTTTGCGACTGGATTTCTTCTTTGTTATTTGATATTTGGTACCTGATTGATTTAGGAAATTACCCGGACTGTTTAAGGTAAACGTACCTATAGTGGACACTGTTCCTGTTTATAATTCCGAGCCCAGTATTGCGATGACAATAAATAAAGCTCAAGGGCAATCACTGAGGGTAACTGGTATCAATTAGGAATCCCCAAGTTTTTCTCATGGTCAGCTTTACGTTGCATGCTCTAGAGTAGGTTCACCTAAATATATAATTATATATGCCCCAGTGTGTATAAATAAAAATATACTATATCCTAAAGCTTTGATTTAATAATCTATTAGTGCTATTTTTGTTGTATTTTTTGTTTATGGAATTTTTCACGTTTATTAGAAAAATGGAATTCCCAGGGTGAAACCGGGATATACAGCTAGTACTTTAAAATAAATAAGTATTTATTCATAAAGAAATATAAAATATTGATTAGGCGAAGTGATTTAGTCCTGACTCTTTTTTCAAAATCTACATTTTCTTTTTCCTTTTCAGGCAATTCATCCTAATCTTCAACACAAATTCATAAGTTTTATTAACCCTTTGCAATCAAGTCCTCCGGAGCGGAGCCATTTAAAATTTGTCTTCAAACTCGAGGGCTTCGCTACGGAGACAATGCAAATAATTTTAACTTTTTAACATATGAGGACATAAACAAATCGTAAAAACTATTTATAGGATATTTTGCTTTTGGTGATAAATGCCGGTCGCGGCTCGAGGTGTTTTTCATTATTTTTATAGTAAATTAATCTTTTAACCCTTTGTACTTGAAGTTTTTTTTCATTCATATTACCAGCAACTCGAAGCAATTTTATTGGAAAAGATAATTTTTACATGTATGGTAATAAAAGTCATCGTTGGAAGTAATGGATTATAAATAAATTTATTTAAAAAAATATAAAATTAAAATTTTTTTTTTACTAAGTACTAGGTTGTTACAAAAGTCCTTGTGCATATCAAGTTGTTTACATTGAGGTCTCTAATTTAATCCTTATTTAATCTCTGACGAATACAATTCTTATGTCAATGTTTACATTAACTAATCCTCTAATTATCTATGTACGCCAACTGTCCCTTCCTTTCATTCAGTTTATTAAATTTCACTAGAAATGTCGGAAGAAAAATTTGTCATCCGCGGCCTTCTTAGGCATTATTGGAAAAAAGGTTTTAGTGCAAAGGCCTCAGCCGAGGAAATTTGTGCAGTGGAAGGGGAAAGTGTGGTGCATCGAAACACGGCCGCATTTTGGTTCAGGTGGTTTAATTCTGGGGATACAAGCCTTGAAGATGAACCTAGATCAGGTCGTCCTAAATCACTTCGAGCTGGTTCCAGAGGGCAGGGCTATCAACGCTGAGCTAAACTGTCAACAGCTCGATAGGGTATATGAAGTTTTAAAAGTGAAATATCCCGCTTTGATTAATAGGAAGCAAGCGTTATTTCAGCAAGACAACGCCCCTGCTCATCGCTCACGATTAGTTAAAGAAAAATTTTCAGAAATGAACGGGATTAGCGTCTTGCACCACCCTCCTTACAGCCCAGACGTCGCACCGTCTGACTATGGACTTTTCAGGTCAATGGCGCATTTTTTGAAAGGTCGGCGCTTCGAAAACTTCGATGATGTCAAATCTGGATGCGAGGAGTTCTTTGCCTCGAAAACTGCAGAGTGGTATCAACATCAAATACAACTTTTGGCTGAAAGATGGGTTAAATTAGTTGAAAATGATGGCCTGTATTTTGAAGAATTAATTTGATTTGTAAATTTTGTACTCACATTTGAATAAAATTAATTTTGTGAACAAGGACTTTTGTAACAACCTAGTATATGTTCTTGAAGCTTCTCAAATACATATAACCTAAATTTCATTGAAACTCCTTACTTTGTTCTAAAATTTTACTGTATAATATTAAGTTTTCTGGGTGTACGATTTCGTGAATGAGTTGCGTCGAGTTGCCGGTAGGTAACGTCTGAAACGGTGCCGATTGCAAAGGGTTAATACCTAAACTTTCCGAGGCCAAACAATATATATTTTAATTTTAATTTTTTTTTTTTCACCAAGATTAGTTATCAAATCCTATTTCGCAAATATTATTTTCATTATAAGAAGAAAATATTAAGATGACTTATGTAGGATATTGGGCTGGGTATTAAAGCTTTATAAAGCATATTGCAGTCAGGTTGCTGTGCTGCGGCGAATTAAGCAACTTTAAACTGCTCTTCAAAGAGACCAATGATTTTATTTGAGTCTGTTTCTGAAATCTCTCTACTAAAATGAAACAGAGGTCTAACTCGGTAGCTAGGAAATCAGTCAGAGCTCTCCACTCAGCAAACCACGAATATTTACTTTTTACTATTTCTTTGGCAATAATTTTAGTAAATCCATGTTCTGGACGAACAAAATATTATTAATACGACCAGAGCGGGCAAGGGTTGCTGTTGCTCAGTTGCTGTTATGCGTTGAATTAATTATATCCTCTTCTTTTTTAATACAGTCAAATAAAAATTCACTAATAAATATAAAAAAGTTTCAACTAATCTAAAAACCAACGGGATTTAAAATAGAACTTTACGCCAAATTTAAATTTGTTTGGTAAAAAAATTAGAAGGGTTATATTTTGTATTTCTTACATCTCATATTTGACTATAGTATATGTTAATGATCCATTCATTTATCACTTACTAGATTATTTCAGCAGAGGCGAAATTTAATATGAGTAACACAAAAGTAAAAAGGAACTAATAAAGAATTTAATTGGAATAGGGTTTAGTACAATATCAAAATAGATAGCAAAATTGTACCAAATTTGTCTTAATTCATATTAATTAATTTCAGAATATAACACATGATATGAAAAGCGAGCACAGAGCGGGAGGAATCCCAAACCATCTTCCTACAGTACTACTTATCAAAACATAAAAATTCAATTTTATAAATAAGATAGATAACGTTAATTTATAACTTTTTATAATAATAATTTACCTTTTTTTAAATTATATTCTTTTAATTCTTAAATTCACAATTTTATTTATTGTAGTTCTCATAGGTGCACATTGGATTTTGTTAATCTGTCATTTGCTAAAACTAATAGATTCGATGTTTTCCCGACACATAAAGGCGACATATAACGGCCCCTGTGAAAACACGGATTTTCCTAGTCCAAGCCGGAAATAATAGATTTATGCTTACCCGCTCTACAAATCGAAAGAAAATGAATTGTTGTGTCAATAAATCAACTTAAACCGTCATCTGTTGGGGTCACCTGTAGTGTAGTAGTTAGCATGGCAACCTACAATACTAAAGGTCGTGGGTTCGCGTCTCCCTAGGTGGCCCTAGGATTTTTTAATGGGAGTAAAAAATCCTTGTCTATGTCGTCCCTCGGATAGGACGTAAAATGGAGGTCCCGAGCTTGTGCTATGTCAGGTACTCGTTAAAGATCCCTATCCTAATTAAACCTGGATAGGCAAAATTTAGGACTCCCGCTGTAACGTCGTCCGATTAGCCTTAGCAGCTAAGGCTACTATAAAGCTAATAGCTGAGGACGTTAAACAAACAAACAAACCGCCATCTGTTGGAAATTTATAGAACTTACAAATACTCACACTCAGTTGTAGCATAATAAGCATTTAATTTGCAATAAAAGAAATATTAAGGCCAATAATCGAGATAAAAACTATTTTATCTTTTAAATTGGACAAAACTACAAAGAATGAGCCAAATTTTATAAAGATCGGTTGAGTATTTTCCGATTTTACCCCGACAAACATCGTGACACGATGTTATTACTTCCTGTTTCGTTATATATACCTATCGGGATCATCCTACATTTGTTCCTGTAAACCATTTTATTTGCATACTATAGGAGTACAATTGGGCTCCCACACAACCCTTTGATCTCGAGTAATTCCCTTTACATGGGAACGCTATTGAATTTCAGGAATATTTTCTTAAATTAAAAATACCTTTATTCCTACTCTCTTTATTGAACATGGAAATATTTTCTTTATAATAAAAAAATAAAGAAAAGACAAATTAAGACCAACAAATATTTATCTACGAATAGTAAAGTGAATAAGTAAATCTTAACTTTTTCGTCTTCAGAAACTCTCTATTCTGTAAAATAACCTCTAAAGATTTCTTATTTTATAACAATAACTAATTATATTTGAATAAAAATTGGGGTCTTGTTTGTTCTACATTTGATTGAATGATTTTATTTATAGTAGATTTCGTGTAATGCAGTTTAAGGATAATGATGAAAATAGGGTCTGGTTGAGTCTCTTAATAAATTTGATATTTTGGAGTGTGGCTTGGGAGTGAAAACAGTTTTTTGATGAATGATTTCAACACCCTTTCGGTTTCCTCAAACTTATCCTAACCCCATATCTAACTTCCATGGAATAACAGAATATTGATGCGAATAAAATGAATAAACGTTAGCCGGGAAAGGGAGGATTTCTTATTTTATAACCATTATAACGGGGAAGACCGTAGAGGTTAGGATGAGCTGGAGGATTTTATCGTATGCTGAGACGAACTTCAATCTTTCTCTCTTCAAATTTTTTTTTCTGATATCCTCTTCGCTCTTGTAAATCTCCATATATCATCATACATAATATTACCTCAGAGGTACTATAGGGTGCAATTCTTGAATTGAATTAGTGTTACTAATGTACATCAGTTGATATTCAGAAAGGGCATATTTTGAAGGGCAAGTTTTGAACCATTGCCAATTTCCATGGTTTTCACTAGATTTATGCCCAGTGTAGGTATAGATATGTGTATGGGTGTTTCCAGTTTGTGTAGATAGAGATGCGTATGTGGGTAATTTTCAATTAACGAGGTAATTTTGAAACTGAATGATATTTTTAAGCTGTCATTCGTCACACCCTCCATGTTTTCATCCTAATGGTAATAAGTAAGGAGTTATTCTTTTATTCGTCTTTGGGGTGAACCCTATACAAATAGAGTTAGCCATACTAATCTCTCTATATATAAGAGGCTTTGTCCTGACTGACAGAATCAACGCAGAGCAAAAACTACATTAGTAGTTATCATTAGATAGAATTCTATCATTAGATAGAAACTTGAAGTTCGGAATTTAGATTTTAAACGCGATGTAGGTAACCAATAAGAAAGGAATTTCAAAAATGTAACTCCTAAGGGGCTTAAATGGTGAAATTGTCGTTTAATACTAACGGAAATCTATTTTTGAGATTTTAATCCATATGTTTTTTATTTGAATATCGATTTAACGTTACAATATTATTAAAATAGACATTCACATAAAATATGGCTACTGATTATTTAAATATTAGTGGCAATCAAATTATGCACACTGTTATTCCTATGATTGGGAATGGTGCATGTTTATTTAGATCTCTTCTCCGTATATATAAGAGGCTTTGTCCTGACTGATAGAATCAATGCAGAGCAAAAACTACTAATGATAGAAACTTGTAGTTCGGAATTTAGATTTTAGGTAACCGCTAAGAAAGGAATTTCAAAAATGTAACCCTAAGGGGTTTAAATGGCGAAATTGTCGTTTAACTCTAACGGACACCAATTTTTGCACTTCCAGAAAAAATATCTAATTTGGACTCATTTTAAAGATCTTGATACGACGATTTTAACTCGAAAGCCATGTTTTAAAGCCGAAAAATGAAGCGTTCACGACAATTAAGAAATTTTTTGTTTCGGCGGTTTTAGTGAACTCTCTCCATTGCGCATCTCCCCCTCTTCTACGGAGCCGGCAGCTTCCCCCTCCAACATTCTACCTACCGGAAGCTCCGATTCTACTAAATCTCCTTAATATCAGTTAAAATATTATATTAAATCAATACCACTGTAAGATGATGATCATATAATTGATTTTAAGGGCTCGCGGGCAAAGCTGCGACGGGGAATGCTAGTACTGTATATTTAAATGGGTGTGGGAATCTCGTTGCGAAATGAATTTCTCTGGAATGTTTGGATAGAAATTAATTTTTTTTTTTCGGTTGGCGCATTAGGCCTAATGATATCTAGAGGTCAACCTTTGGCCGCGCAGTGTGACTTTCCTACAGACATTTGTGTTGCTTGCGGGAGCACAGACAGCCGAGAGGTTACTGACATCCTGTAAAACCACACCACGATTCTCGATAAGATACACGGGGAAGGTTTATCACTCCTACGCTCGGTCGGTGTGAGTCGCCTCCTGTAGACTGACGTGGCTTCGACTGCATGGGGCTCATTGGCAGGCGGTCACCCGTCCAGGTACTAACCACGATGGAAGTTGCTCAACTTTGATTACCTATTGCAAGCGCCTTTGTCCACTCTGCCATCCCGGCCCCCTCCCGGATAAAAACGATTATAATAAAATATATGATAATAATTGTTTTTTTTTTAACAAAATTGGTTTTGGGGCAAACAAAAGTTGCAAAATTCAATCTAAATTCGAAAATTCGAGGCCCTTAGTAAATCAAGAGCGGGGCTCTGGTGGTGCTGCAGCCCCCATTCTTTTGGCAATTTTTTATCATTTAAAGATAGAATCAAGCTATCCTAAAAGTAAGAAAGTAAAAAGATTAAAAGATCCAGGAGAAGGGCTGTGGGGGTGCAGTTCCCCCCTCTCCAACCGGCTGGATCCGCCCATGGTCACGGCCCTATTTTAACATTATTTAGATAATTTTTGTAATCGAAACGTTGCTACTTCTCAACTATTAAACGTAAATACTATTTGTTTATTAGTGGGTATAAAATATAATTTTTTTTTCATTAAATTTTAAGAAAATTTTATTGTTACAGTAACTTTGGCGAGTATTTTAAACTTTGTTTCTTTTTACTTTCACTTACGTATATTTTATTTATTTTTATTTTTTATTTTTTTATGTCCTCCCTACCTTGCCTTTCAGCAACACGGGTTTCGGCAAGATACAAACACTAGTTAGCGTTTTTACCTTGCCTAAAAAAACTTTATTTTGATTTTTCTCTCAGGATCTCAGGATCTTCATTCGTTTGAAGACTGCTGCCTTCTATCCAACGGTACTTCTGTCTGGTCTATCCTTGCCCTCTGTCGGGTGGTCTTCCAGGTGGTGGTCCCCTTCTTCCAAGATTGAAAACGTCCAGTCCGACGGCTTCTTTCCACCCGTAAACAAACTGTTTGTAGTACGGGAAGTTCCGCTCTGTCATTAACTCAGGGAACTGGTTCTCCCCCAGGACGTAGAGCCCAGTATCCCTGATGAGCTTGGACCTCAGTGCCTCAAAGGCGGTGCAATTCAAAACGACATGCTCAGCCGTCTCCGGTACTCCGCATGCTGGGCACAGGGGATCTATATCCTTTCCAAAGCTATGGAGTTTAGCACGAAAGGCCCCATGCCCAGTGAGGAATTGCGAAATCCAATAGTCCGGGAGGACCCACTTTGCTTCCAGACGTCCCCGCACAGTAGGAAAGTACTTTTTCATGGTAGACCCTTTCGTGGTTGCTGCCCACCGCTGGTTCCACTCTTCGGTAGTGTCCTCCCGGATGATCTTTTTCCATTTTCCAGGGTCTTCTTCTACCCTTGCCCGGATATCTTCCGGAAGACCAGCTGAGCCTTGAGTTTTGAAATCCCGTTTTAATTTGTCTTCTGATCTGCAGGATGAGGTCGAGAGGAACCCCACCTGCCAGGACCTGCACCGCCTCATGAGACACGGTCCGATACGATTTCGTAACCCGCAGCAGAGCCGTCCTTTGATATGTCGCCAACCTACGTTTCTGCCTTAGTGTGAGATTCTGGGACAACGCCGGGGAGGCATACCTCAGAATACCGAGGATCACTCCATTGTAAATTGCCATGTTTGCTGGATATCTGAGGCCCCATAACGCGCCTCCCAAGCGGCTCAGGCCATTCAATGTTTGGGCGACCCTATTTCCCAGATAGTCCAAATGAGGGGTCACATTAAAGCGCCTACCAAACCTTACGCCGAGGTAAGTGACCACCTCACTTGGACATATTCTTGTGCCTTCTATACTGAGATTTATAGGGTGCGCTCTATCTATCTTTCCTTTTATCAAGATGGCCTGAGTCTTCGCTTTTTTCACTTACGTATATATGAAATATATAGTAAGTGGAAGTATCGTGAAAAATTTCGACTTCCGGTTTTCAACGGAAATACACGTTTTGAGGTCCCCTGAGTCCAATAACCAAGTCCCGCAAAATGGTCTGTGTGTGAACAGACTAGCTCAAAAAATATTAACCGTGCGAACTCTATCACGGAGTTATTTTATGAATATGAATATGAATCTTTATGCATAAGCCAAAGATGTGATAGCCAACATTTCACCAAAATTGACCAACCGGAGGGGGGACTTTACTTAATAAATTTTGTAACATTTTCAAGGGTACCAAATCCATAATAAACTCAATATTATTCATTATAATTAAATTCGTTTATCAGAAATTGTCTATAAATTAAAGATTCCTTTATATAGAAAAATAACGCCCTCCAACATTTTCCATTTAAAATTTCTATAACCTCTTCTTCTGTTAAGATACTTTTTCCTAAATACTTTTTACTGAACGAGTTTAGAATCGGACATCTGCCAAGAAAATGAAACATGGTTTCATCCTCCTTACTATTGCACATGGAGCAGGTGTATACTATATCTTTCAGCCATGGTTTGCAGTTTAAGTTAAACAGCTCCCCTCTAGCCTTGAACACCGTCTGAATTAGTTCTAAGGAGTTATCATCGTTTACATAATTAACGTTTGAATCAAGTTTTTAATACATTAGATGATACTCTGCCCCCATTGTAGATATCACTAATTCCTGCCTAAAATTTCTTTTTGCTTCGTTTATAACCGTATTCATTTGTCTTTCCCATCTTTCTATCGATTTAAAATCCTTGTCCAGTTCACAGCCTAGAAGATCCGCTAATTTTACCCATTCTTTAAACCAGCTATTGCTTTTTGTTTTTATGCCTTCCAATGCTATTATTTTAGGTAGACGGTGATTTTTATATTTTAGGATCCTTAAAATATACTCAATATGGGACATTCTTTTACAAACCGAACAGATTTGGACAAAAATTGACCGACACATTTTAGATTTAACTCAAACTTTTTTTACGGGTTCTATATCGAAAAGAAAGAGATACGTGTAAGAGGATTTTTTTTTTATTTTCGATATTTTGAAAAATAAACGAGATCGAAAATTCGTGAATTTGATGATTTATCGGTAATAGCCTATTTTTCAAAAATTCGTAACTCCGGTTCTGTTTAAGCTAAAAAATCTATTTTTTTTTTATTTTGAAGGTAAAAAGACAAGCTTTGAGAAAAAAATACTTTCAAAACAAATTGTCGAAAAATTCAAATTGTTATTAACAATTTCAATGTTTAAATCGGTTTTTAACAGTGGCGCCACCCATGAATCAACTTTTTACTATTTTTATCGTATTCTGCGTCAAATTTTCTATCGAAAACGCTTTTAAAAACGATAGAGAAGTTATTTTTACTGTGAGAAAAAAAAATAATTAATTTAGCATATGAATACAAATTAGAAGAAAAACAATTGTCCGGACGTTTCCAAAAAGCTTTAACAATAAAAGGAACTTTAAAATATCATTGTATTAATCCGATTTCTTTACAGCAATTGGAAGCAAAACGGTTTTCATCTTGCGAAAAAAAGGATATTGTAAAAATTTTTAAACAGAAAATGTAAACATTGTCTTATTTTTAAATATTGTATTTATTATTATATTCCAAAAATTGTTCTTATTAACTAATGCATTATCGAAATCTTAATAATAAAAATTCATTTTCAACAATGTTTTTTATTTATGTATTTTTTCTATTTTTTCCCATCTTCTTGGCTAATAAAATATGTTTTTTTAATTAAAAAAATGAAACAATTATTTATATTTAAGAGATAAACGGTGTAAAACAAGAATATGAGCCGTAAAATGTGACCCACGTGTCGATGTGACGTACCGCGCTAAATTAATTAATTTTTTTCTTACAGTAAAAATAACTTCTCCATCTTTTTTAAAAGCGTTTTCGATAGAAAATTTGACGCAGAATACGATAAAAATAGTAAAAAGTTGCGCCACTGTAAAAACCGATTTAAACATTGAAATTGTTTATAACAATTTGAATTTTTCAACAATTTGTTTTGAAAGTATTTTTTTCTCAAAGCTTGTCTTTTTACCTTCAAAATAAAAAAAAATTAGATTTTTTAGCTTAAACAGAACCGGAGTTACGAATTTTTGAAAAATAGGCTATTACCGATAAATCATCAAATTCACGAATTTTCGATCTCGTTTATTTTTCAAAATATCGAAAATTAAAAAAAAAATCCTCTTACACGTATCTCTTTTTTTTCGATATAGAACCCGTAAAAAAAGTTTCAGTTAAATCTAAAATGTGTCGGTCAGAAAGGTGTTCGGTTTGTAAAAGAACGTCCCATATGCATTGCGAAGCTGGAAAAAAAACAACAGGTCTCTCTTGGTTTCAAGATATAGCATATAATTGGGCGTGTTTCTAGGTAGCTTAAATAGTTTCTTAATGAACAGTCTGTGTACATATTCCGGTTGTTGATAGTTATAATAATCATTTCTTCTTCTTCTACTATATAGTATTCCTAGTTGAACAAAAGGTGGATTATGGAAATAGTCGGTAGCTAAATATTTATCATCGCATTTCATGGAAGAAAAACAAAATTCCTCACTAATAACGGATTATTCGATAAAAAATATATTGTATAGGACCATTTTGTACATTCTTATAATTTTTCAACGGAGTGCCCGAAAAAAGGGATTATCCGACAAAGGATTTAGCGGCAATCGTTTATGATTTTTTAAGTTCATCTTTAAGTTTTGTCCAATTTTGAAGAAAAAAAAAAAGTTTTTAGCTAAGGTCTGTTGGCAGAAAGCAACAACATTCGGTTGGAAAAGTTTGTTTTGGTTTTTCCTCTTTGGATAGTGAGTGTAGTTTATGGTATAGTATTGTAGCCTCATTTATATTCTTCGGTAATTTCTAATAATCAATCAAGTAAAATAGGGTTGGAGGCAGTGGAAATTTCAGGGAAAATGGGGGAAAAATTGTAAAGCAAAGAAAACTTCATTCTGCCCCTCAACGAAAAATTACTAAACAAAAAAAAACACGAATCTCGCTTTTACCATCCCCAAGAAAGGTAAAGGTATTTCAGAGTGAAAAATCTAAATGTGTAAATATTTCCTGGGATACTCTCCGCAATACCCGATACGCTGGAAGACTTCCAAATATTTATTTTTGGCAGGGAGTCGAAAATATGAAACGTATTTATAGAAGGTAGATTTTTTTTCCCTGATTATAAATTCTCTTTTATAGGCTCAAACATCCAAGGCTTTGAGATATAATAATTTCTAGTTTTTTTTTTTTTTTTTTTTAATACTTTATCTCCATTAATAAATACGGAAAGTTCCCTTTTTAAAACTTCATTATATTCAAGTTTTAAAAAGATCATGTCGGCCTGAAAGGTTCCTTGAATTCGAAAAAAAATATATCAAATAAAAAAAATTATTTTTTTAAACAGACAAAATAATTGTAATTCCTTTTTTTAAAAATGTGTACTTAATGTCATATCGCACGTCGGCAAGAAGATGGTTTCAACTCAAAAAACGTTATTTTAGATAATCACATTTGAAGTTTCTATTGACACATAGAAGAACAGTACAATTACTGACACCCCAAACATTAACTTAAAGAAATAATTAAACAAATCCTAATTTTATTTCAAGATATACATGAATCTAATGTTTGAAGGGTCCTCTAAGTCATCTATGAAGTAAGACTTTAACAAACTAACCATAGGGAAGATTTCACAATTAAATCGACTGTGGACCAATAACTAGTTTTTCCACTATTTACGTTAAATATTGCCATATGGTAAAACTATGGAACTTTGGACCCAAAAAAACCTATTGAGTCTTTATAAGGATAGATAAAGAGGAGCTATAGGAAGTTTCAATTTGATCCCTTCATAAAAAGTATTTTTTTAAAATTTCCCACACAAATTTAGTCTTAAGGGTGTCAGTAACTGTACGGTGTACCCAATATGTGAAATCAAAATTTTATTACTCTTAACTTCAAATATAGTCTCCGATTATGTTAAATTATTTATTTATACAATTAATTGAGGCACTGTCATGGATAAGGTTATTAGTCAAGAAAACCTATTTTTATAAGGGGAGCATTAAACGATTTGAACTGCTGAAATTAAGTTTATTCATGAAAAGCATATTGCGATATTGATAGAAACTAAACCACTTTCAACACTGACTTACTACTCTTCCTTACTTAATACAACTTTTTCCTATGAAAATCTAAAAATGTTTTTTGTTTTTTTACTTACGACCTTTTCCATGCCAATGTCTTAGTGTGGAAAATTAACTAAAAGAAAAATCGATTTCTTTTTTTTTTTTTAAACTTAGGGTAAACTATACAGTTATTGACACTCTGTACAATTATTGACACCCCAAACTTTAACGTAAAGAAATCAGTAAACAAGTCCTTATTTTATTTCAAGATATACATGAATCTAATGTTTGAAGGGTCCTTTAAGTCATCTAGGAAGTAAGTGTTTAACAAACTAACCATAGGGATGATTTCATAATTAAATCCACTGTGTGTCAATTACTAGTTTTTACACTTTTTACAATAAATATGGTAAAACAATTGAACTTTTGACCCAAAAAAACCTTTTGAGTCTTTATAAGGACAGATAAAGAGAGCTGTAGGAAGTTTCAATTTAATACCTTCATAAAAAGTATTTTTTTAATTTCACCACGCAAATTTAGTCTTAAGGTACGTCTTAAGTAAAGTAAAGATATTAAGTAAGTCTTAATAACTGGTCGATTTACCCTACATGGTTTTTCTAAGCACTGACTTATTCACTTTTATTGAAAAATATATTCTTTATTTTTTCCATTAAACATTAAATCATCGTACCCAGATGCAGATAAATAAATAAAGATATATCCTTTTCGCCTGGTGTAGCAAGCCAAAATGTATTTCACATTATGGAAATGTTATCTCATGAAATACAAATAAGGAAAAAATATCGCACGAAAGGGATTTCTGGTGGAAGTTGCTTGTACATTCTAGCAAGGGAGCCTTCATGTTTTCTCCTCTCGCTAAAAACATTCTTCTCTCGTTCAATATTTCCCTGTTCAATCCCTTCTTATATAGAATAAAGTATGGTGTTATATGGTAAAGTTGTATAAACTATAAGTTATTATTAGTTTAAAGTATTTAATCAACTAAAACGAGTTATCCAATCAACTATTTTTGGTGTTCCACTGTCGGTGTAGTTTTCTTTATACAGTTGTTGCCGCTAAGGCCTTTGCAATCGGGTCAGGATAAAATTCAACGGATTAACCGAAAAACTGATTCAATTAAAAATATAGAAATTGAGGGCGGGCCATTCCACGCCAAATCATCCAGCCGAAGAAGCAAGCCATTCTTAAATGTTTCTTCAAAATGGTCTCAATCTTTTCAAGTTTTCAACGAGAAAAATTTCGGTCGTAAACATTTCTTCGATTAACCCCTTAATTTGCGAGGTGTAAGCGAAAAACGGCAATTCTAAGCCGAGATTTCAAAATGGTAGCAGGACTTTTTCGAAGTTTTCATTTTTTTAAGTTTGTCGAGACGAACATTTTTTGGTAATATACACTTTTCCGATTTTCGCCGTCGTTTTCGAGTCACCATAAAAAACATGCGATTTCAGTCAAACAAACCCACAAACAAACAACACAGATGACCATATCGTAACTTCAAACTTTGTGTTCAAAGAGGTCCTCTAAACACGTAAATACTATGTAAATACCTTAACCTTATGTTTCAAAAAATAAATAATGGGCCATTCCACGTTAATTCAACACATTCTTGAGTCTCACCATTTCAGATTTTCTTGAAATTTGGTATATGTGTACTACTTGTATCTGCTAGAAAAATTGTGAAATATTACTGAGATGTATCTACCCGTTTTAGAATTATTGGTCTCTAAAGCTCTCAAAGGTCCAGAAACAGAAAAAGTCATGATTAAAAATAGCTATAGATGTTTTCCAAATCTGGCTAGGACTATAAGATTGATGTTGTTTAACAGTGTATTCCATGCCGTTTCATGTGGTATACAATCATGTATAGGTATAGGCAGTGTGACCTATTTTTTTAAAAAAATATATAAAAATAAAAAATGCCCTTTTTCGAGATAATTGAAATTAAAGTTTTAAACTAGGTTTTAAGAAAATGTCTTTAATGCCAACCTATACATTGCTGTATATCATGTGAAATGATATGGAATACGCTGTTAAAAGACACCGATCTCATAGTCCTAGTCCAATTTGGAAAACACCTGCAACTATTTTTAATCATAAATTTTATTACTAGTTTTCAATTTTTTTAGTGGTGAAAAATATTCATCCCACTTTTGTATTTTGCTGTATGAATACTTCCTACCTATTTTTTTTTTTCATATGAATACTTCCTACCTGTATAATACTACCTATTTTTCAAAAAAATATAAATTTTTAAAAAAATGCCTTTTTTGAGAAAATTGAAATTGAAATTTTACATTTAGTTTTAAGAAAATTTCTTTAGTAACAATCTATACATTGTTGTATATTATATGAAACGGCATGGAATGCGCTGTTAAACGACACCAATCTCCTAGTCCTAGCCTAATTTGGATAACATCTACAGCTATTTTTAATCATGATTTTTTTCTGTTTCTGGACCTCTGAGGGCTTTAGAGACCAATAATTCAAAAACGGGTAGACATATCTCAGTAATATTTCTCAATTGTCTTAGTAAATACAAGTAGTACACATATACCAAATTTCAAGAAAATCTGACATGGTGAGGTTCAAAATGATATGTTTTGATGTTGATTTGACGTGGAATTGCCCTAATTTACAATTTAAACACATCTATTCTTTGCTTCAACCTTCACCTACGCACATGACGCCCTAAATACGCGCTATACGATAGTAAATATACGGTGTGTACTTCAATTAAGTGGAATTTAAGTAGATTAGAGTGCGAATCAGCTATTATTTCAATTATTTTTTTTCCCCAATTTAATGAGGCTGAGTGTGTCACTGGAGGGTCTGTCGGTTTCAGACATGATTCATGACGGATCAGAAAAGATATATATATATACATATATATATATATATATATATATATATATATATATATATATATATATATATATATATATATATATATATATATGCTATAGAGCTCAGCGCCTTGCCAATGAGTTCCCCGCTCATCATTAGATGGTTTTTATGGAGAAAAATAACTTTGTGTTGATTGTGCAACATTAAAAAAAAATCACATCTTCATCTTTTATTTTGTTTCTTTCTTTAGCGGATAATATTAAATAATAAAATTATAATAAATATTTCTTCTTCTTCTTATACAGTCAACAAAAAAGAAAGATAACTGTCATTTATCTGTTATTATAATACTGTCGCTGATGGAAGCTTTGGAAATATTTCTTTGAATAAATCTACCTGAGAAAAAAAAAAGCCGTATTTCCCTTTCTAAAACTCAGGCCCCCGCCAACTAACAATGATGAATCGGAAAAAAACAAAAGGTTCAGAAAACAAAACAAAAAAATAGGCAAAGAGAAGTAAATGCAAATCCAACGTTCCTTGGCTGTGAAGGCTGAATTCATTGAAATATTTCTGAGGATTTAAAACAAGCAGCCGCGGATTAAAACCCATTTCAGGCAAGTGGACGGATAATGGGCCCCATTTTCCAGGAGCTTATCTGCTAAAGGGCCGGCACTCCACATGGAGTTAATTGTCTGCCAACACTCCTAGGCATTGTTTTAATACTTGCGAAAAATGGCGCTGGATGAATCAATATGGACTCGTCTATAATGCTTCTGAAGAAAATTTTTATTATAGGGGAGAGCGGGGTTGGTTGGCAACAGTTTTCACCTTTTTGATTGTTGAGTCATTCCTATTAATATATTCCCAATAGGATTTATACCACTGTGAACTTAAAGTATTAGAGTACTTTAAGTATTTTTTTCACCACATAATATTTAATACTAAGATCATAGAAAATTGAAGAATTCGTCAATCCAGAGTATGCCAATAAACCCCCTATGTGGGGCAGGTTGGCCAAGAAGGTGGGGTTGTTTAGGCATCTCATTCAAGTACTGCCTGACACATATTATTGTTATTAAAAGCTGCACTATAATGGTATAATAATTTTGAATTGGTTTTTAACAGCTTTTAAGTAAAAATAGAATGACAACAGAAGAAGGTAGAAGTTTAGACTGTCGTCACTTTCTGCATAAGAAAAATTGCTCTCATCCTCCTTGCTGGAACTAAAGACAATTGGTAGTTTCACCTTCGTTTATGTTCACCTTGCTTTTGTGAATTGCTACTGCGCCAACAAACCCCAGTTGAAAAGAGCCATCTAACCCCACATGAGAGATCATATGAAAGATGGCTGCCAGGACAGGGGAGAACAATCAAACAAGAAATTGGTTAGTCAAAAAGTTAAGTTTTTCAAAGGAGTTTGGGGCTATGTGAACAGAATCAGAGTCAAATATTTTGCCATGCCTTTAAACCAAATTTACTGAAAATATAAAAATTTACTTACATGTTGTAAAATCAATCAAGGAAGCACAATCCGCTCTACACTATTAGCATGGAATTGAGAACTCAGGACAAGACTCCTAAAGTCGAGCGGGTCACATGGTACAATGGCTGGCCCCACTCACAACAGGTGTGACGGAAATTATAAGCCAATGGCCAACCTACCCCCTATGCCAACCAATCCAGCTCTCCTCTACCTAAGTATTGAATCTTTGGCTTAATATTTAATGTACATCTATATAAATAAAATATTTACTACTGTAAAGATATAACTAAAACTAGCTGACCCGTGCGAAGCATTCACCCTCTAACCTACTTAATCTCTTAATTAAATTAAACACCGTATATTTAGTATCGTATAGTGCGTATTTAGTGCGTCATGGGCATAGGTGAGGGTCGAAGTAAAGAACAGAATATATTCATTTTTTGAAACATAAGTTTAAGGTATTTACATAGTATTTACGAGTTTACAGGACCTCTTTGAACACTATGTTTTAAGTTACGACATGGTCATCTGTGAATGTATGTTAGTGGTTTTATTTGACTGAAACCGCATGTTTTAGCTGGTGACTCGAAAACGACGGCGACAATCGGAAAAGTGTTTTATACCAAATTTAAATTGTAAATTAGGGCAATTCCACGTCAAATCAACACCAAAATATATCATTTTGAACCTCACCATGTCAGATTTTCTTATAATTTAGTATATGTGTGCTACTTGTATCTACTAGGACATTTGAGAAATAGTACAGAGATATGTCGACCCGTTTTTGAATTATTGGACTCTAAAGCCCTCAAAGGTCCAGAATCAGAAAAAAACATGATTAAAAATAGCTGTAGATTTTTTCCAAATTTGACTAGGACTATGAGATTGGTGTCGTATAACAGCGCATCCCATGCCGTTTCATATGATATACAACAATGTATAGATTGGTACTAAAGAAATTTTCTTAAAACTTAATGTAAAATTTCAATTTCAATTTTCTCAAAAAGGGCATTTTTTTGAAAAATAGGTAGTATTATACAGGTAGGAAGTATTCATAGGTAAAAAAAAATAGGTAGGAAGTATTCATACAGCAAAATACAAAAGTGGGATGAATATTTTTCATCACTAAAAAAATTGAAAACTAGTAATAAAATTTATGATTAAAAATAGTTGCAGGTGTTTTCCAAATTGGACTAGGACTATGAGATTGGTGTCTTTTAACAGCGCATTCCATATCATTTCACATGATATACAGCAATGTATAGGTTGGTATTAAAGACATTTTCTTAAAACCTAGTTTAAAATTTTAATTTCAGTTATCTCGAAAAGGGCATTTTTTTATTTTTATATATTTTTTTTAAAAAAATAGGTCACACTGCCTATACCTATACATTGTTGTATACCATATGAAATGGCATTGAATGCGCTGTTAAACGACACTAATCTCATAGTCCTAGTCAAATTTGGAAAACATCTATAGCTATTTTTAATCATGACTTTTTCTGTTTCTGGACCTTTGAGGGCTTTAGAGACCAATAATTCTAAAACGGGTAGATACATCTCAGTAATATTTCACAATTTTTCTAGCAGATGCAAGTAGTACACATATACCAAATTTCAAGAAAATCTGAAATGGTGAGGCTCAAGCATGTGTTGAATTAACGTGGAATGGCCCATTATTTATTTTTTGAAACATAAGGTTAAGGTATTTACATAGTATTTACGTGTTTACAGGACCTCTTGGAACGCTATGTTTTAAGTTACGATACGGTCATCTGTGATTGTTTGTTAGTGGGTTTGTTTGACTGAAACCGCATGTTTTAGCTGGTGACTCAAAAACGATGGCCATAAATCGGAAAAGTGTAGGGGAGAGCAGGGTTGGTTGGCATAGGGGGTAGGTTGGCCATTGGCTTATAGTTTCCGTCACACCTGTTGTGAAGGCCCAACCATTGTACCATGTGACCCGCTCGACCTCGGGAGTCTTGTCCTGAGTTTTCAATCCGATGCTAACAGTGTAGATAAGAGTGTGCTTCATTGATTGATTTTACTACTTGTAAGTAAATTTTTATATTTTCAGTAACGTTGGTTTAAAGGCATGGAAAAATATTTGACTCCGATTCTGTTCACCTAGCCCCAAACTCCTTTGATAAACCTAACCTTTCGACTAACCAATTTCTTGTTTGATTGTTCTCCTCTGTCCTGGCAGCCATCTTTCATATGACTTCTCCTGTGGGGTTAGTTAGCTTTCTTCAACTTTTTTTTTGGCGCAGTAGCAATTCACAAAAGCAAGGTAAACATAATCAAAGGTAAAACTACCAATTGTCTTTAGTTCCAGCGAGGAAGATGAGAGCAATTTTTCTTATGCAAAAAGTGACGACAGTCTAAACTTCTATCTTCTTCTATTGTCATTCTATTTTCCCTTAAAAACTGTTAAAAACTGATTCAAAATTATTATACCATTATAGTGCAGCTTTTAATAACAATAATATGTGTCAGACAGTACTTGAATGAGATGGCTAAACAACCCCACCTTCTAGGCCAACCTGCCCCACATAAGGGGTTAATTGGCATACTCTGGATTGACGAATTCTTCAATTTCATATAGTCTTAGTATTAAATATTACGTGTTGAAAAAAATACTTGAAGTACTCTAATACTTGGAGTTTACAGTGGTATCAGCCCCATTGGGATTATATTAACAGGAACGACTCAACAATAAAAAAAGTGAAAACTGTTGCTAACCAACCCCGCTCTCCCCTATAATATCAAATATGTTCGTCTCAACAAACTGAAAATGAAAAAGTCCTGCGACCATTTTGAAATTTCCGCTTTGAATTGCAGTTTTTCGCTTACAACTCGCAAATGAAGGGGTTAATCGAATAAATTTAGAAACTTCAACGACCATTTTGATTTTCAAAAACCGCGGTTTGGCGCCTTTAACTCGCAAGTAACATAGTACCTACACTCGCACAGTAAGTAAAGTACACACCGTATATTTAGTACCTTATAGTGCTTCAAGGGCATTGGTGAGGGTTTAAATAAAGAATGGATGTGTTTAAATTGTAGATTATTTATTTTGATGTTGTAAATTGTAGTTTTTGCTTTTAACTTCCAAACGGCAAAGATGATCGGAAAAGTGTATATAACCTTAGATGTTCGTCTCGTCAAACTAAAAAAAAAATGGCGCCTTCGATAAACGCCTTATTTTCGCTGAGAATTTCAGTTTTTCGCTTATAACTCGCAAACGAAGCGGTTAATCGGAAAATACATAAGGCCGAGAACGTTTTCCTTGAAAACCTGAAAACATTGGCACCATTTACTGTCCTCTACGACCATTTTGATTTTCTTGCAAAAACCGCGGCTTATAACTCGCAATCAAAGGCAAAGTGAGTAGTACGTGGGCCAGACCCCCCTACCGTGCACCCCCCCCCCCCACATCCCTATAAATTGCATATCAATGTGTTCCTTGTGATAAAAGATTAAGAAAAAGCCAATGTTCCCAGAAAAAAAAGTGGCCGCACTAACCGAAAATGGCGTTCAAACATGGCGGAATGACGAAATTGATTTTAGTTAGTTTTTTTATTACTGACATTCACCATTATGCTTAATTTCGCGATAACTGGTATTTTATTAAAGCTAGATAGTTCTAGATTCAGAATAAATAAACAAACATTCTAAAATAATTAGTCTTGACAACATAAAATACCTTCAAAGTCAATTTTTTCAAGACACTCGCGTAAAAGTTGAAATTTCAAGTTAATTTGTGATTAAACGGCCATCGTCAACGAAAAAAATCCTGAAATAAAACATCTGGAGCAATTATTCTTCTTTAAAAATCAGTGGTCAAATTTTAAAATATATCAACAAGTTTTATAGAAAACGGACCTACAAGGCGAAAAGGCGCCGGTGACTCGGGCGCATCCAGTCCTCTGCCGCATTGTTCAGTTCTCATCCATCATGTAATTAAAGCGGGTTTAGGATATTATTTTGAATGTATAATCGAGCCTAATTAACTGCAAGTTTTTAATTTACAGAAATAATTAATATAACCTTTTTTTTTTTTTTTTTTTTTTTTTTTTAATTTTATAAATCTGATAAATAAAGGATTTAAATCTGATAAATAATAATGAGTTAGTCGCAGATTCCACATTTCTAAACCTCACTTCTATTGACATAAACTAGTGATCTTGAAATTAAATAATGATGTTCTCATAGTAGTAGTTGGGTTACAAACACTGGCTTCCGATCATTCCTGAAATTTAAAATAAATGCATTTTTGCAAAGTATTGATTATTTACAGATTTAAAAACAATCAAAATGAAAAAGATAAATAAAAAGTTCTGTTTGTTCGTTAATATGTAGAAATTATTCGTAATACAATTTACGAAGTATATACCCAACACAATTTAATAGCTCACAACAATTAATGAATTAACAGTTACATGATGTATATATACATATATATATATATATATATGTATATATATATGTGTATATATACATATATACATATTATGATTAATTTAAAATTAAACTACTACTGGGGAGGAAATCCAATTAAAACATGTAAGTATTCATGCATCTAATCGTCGATAATCCACTAATTTGTGGCCTTTTTCGGTTTCTTGCATATAACTACACATCAAAAAGTTTACTTTCTCTTTTTTTCGAAAAAAGGGTATACTAATACAAATAAAATGAAATATTTGAAGTTGAAATCGGAAGAGTTATTTAGCCAAATTCGAGCATCAAAGATCGGTAATTTTTACCATTTTGGTGGAAACTCATGTTCCAACGCCTATAACTCGACAATATGTACTCTAAACGAAAAATGTTACAGATAAAAGTTTTAGGTAATTAAACTTAGCATAAAATAAGCCCATTTATTTTAAAATTGATTTGTTCCTGCGTAGAGATGGAAATGAAAACGTGAAAGTATTCGTAGCGCTTAATTCCTTCTTTTAACTACATCTTCATTCCTTCATATATCTACGCGTCAAAAAGTTTACTTTCTCTTTTTTTTCAAGAAAAGGGTATACTAATACAAATAAAATCAAATATTTGGAGTGGAAATCGGATTAATTATTTAGCCAAATTCGAACATCAAAGATCGGTAATTTTTACCATTTTGGTGAAAACTTGGTTTCCAACGCCTATAACTCGACAAAATGTACTCTAATCGAAAAATGTCATGATAAAAGTTTTAGGACATTGAATTTAGCATAAAAAAAGCCCATTTATTTTAAAATTAACTTATTCCTGCCTAGAGATAGAAATGAAAACGTGAAAATATTCGTAGCGCTTAATTCCTCCTTTTTGTGAAGTCTAAGGGGATATGATAAAATATTCACAGAACTAACTATTTAGTTGGGCTTATTTTATGCTAAAGTTAATGGTCTAAAACTTTTATCTGTCACATTTTTCATTTAGAGTACATATTGTCGAGTTGTAGGCGTTGGAACATGAGTTTCTACCAAAATGGTAAAAATTACCGACCCTAGATGTACGAATTTAGGTAAATAACTAATCCGTTTTCAACTTCAAATATTTCATTTTATTTGTATTCGTATACCCTTTTCTTGAAAAAAAAGAGAAAGTAAACTTTTTGACGCGTAGATATATGAAGGAATGAAGATGTAGTTAAAAGAAGGAATTAAGCGCAACGAATACTTTCACGTTTTCATTTCTATCTCTGCGCAGGAACAAGTCAATTTTAAAATAAATTGGCTTATTTTATGCTAAATTTAATGTCCTAAAACTTTTATCGGTAACATTTTTCATTTAGAGTACATATTGTCGAGTTATAGGCGTTGGAACATGAGTTTCCACCAAAATGGTAAAAATTACCGATCTTTGATGTTCGAATTTGGCTAAATAACTCTTCCGATTTCAACTTCAAATATTTCATTTTATTTGTATTAGTATACCCTTTTTTCGAAAAAAAGAGAAAGTAAACTTTTTGATGTATATATACATCGCGTAACTGTTAATTCATTAATTGTTGTGAGCTATTAAATTGTGTTGGGTATATACTTCGTAAATTGTATTACGAATAATTTCTACATATTAACGAACAAACAGAACTTTTTATTTATCTTTTTCATTTTGATTGTTTTTAAATCTGTAAATAATCAATACTTTGCAAAAATGCATTTATTTTAAATTTCAGGAATGATCGGAAGCCAGTGTTTGTAACCCAACTACTACTATGAGAACATCATTATTTAATTTCAAGATCACTAGTTTATGTCAATAGAAGTGAGGTTTAGAAATGTGGAATCTGCGACTAACTCATTATTATTTATCAGATTTAAATCCTTTATTTATCAGATTTATAAAATTAAAAAAAAAAAAAAAAAAAAAAAAAAAGGTTATATTAATTATTTCTGTAAATTAAAAACTTGCAGTTAATTAGGCTCGATTATACATTCAAAATAATATCCTAAACCCGCTTTAATTACATGATGGATGAGAACTGAACAATGCGGCAGAGGACTGGATGCGCCCGAGTCACCGGCGCCTTTTCGCCTTGTAGGTCCGTTTTCTATAAAACTTGTTGATATATTTTAAAATTTGACCACTGATTTTTAAAGAAGAATAATTGCTCCAGATGTTTTATTTCAGGATTTTTTTCGTTGACGATGGCCGTTTAATCACAAATTAACTTGAAATTTCAACTTTTACGCGAGTGTCTTGAAAAAATTGACTTTGAAGGTATTTTATGTTGTCAAGACTAATTATTTTAGAATGTTTGTTTATTTATTCTGAATCTAGAACTATCTAGCTTTAATAAAATACCAGTTATCGCGAAATTAAGCATAATGGTGAATGTCAGTAATAAAAAAACTAACTAAAATCAATTTCGTCATTCCGCCATGTTTGAACGCCATTTTCGGTTAGTGCGGCCACTTTTTTTTCTGGGAACATTGGCTTTTTCTTAATCTTTTATCACAAGGAACACATTGATATGCAATTTATAGGGATGTGGGGGGGGGGGGGGTGCACGGTAGGGGGGTCTGGCCCACCGTGTAGAGTGATTTGGTGAAGTATTAAGGAGTTTATGGCGTGCCGACAAAAAAAAAAAACCCTGAGAAATAATATTAATGATTATATTTTATATCGATTATCTCCTCAATATTTCTTTTTTTACAAATTAAATGCTTACTATACTACGATTGATTGTGTTTATTTGCATGTTATTAAGTAATAACACTCAAGGTAAGTAATATTACTCAAGGACTTATGTAAAACATAAGATTTGAGAAAAATGCGATTGAAAACGTTGGGATTTTTGAAAAAGAAAAAAAAATTAGATATTATAAAGATTATTCCTCCCTTAAAACGGTTGGTGATTACCTGAATGATGTAATTTAGTCTTACAAAAATAAAAATATGCAAAGTTGTGTACAAAGAAATTGAAAAAATATTTTTTTTTTTTGTTTGGACCTAACACATTTTTTGCTGCTAACATTATAATGCTTGACGAATTCGAAGGTTTGATGCCGACACCACTTCCTACACGCACGGTGTTAATCTACAATCCTCCCACCTCCTTCTCGGCCTTTGTTTGTTTTTGCTTATTTTTTAATTCGTTCAAAACTAAGCTTCGAAAGCCCATTTTATTCGTCTCGCTGCTATGACCTCAACATTTAGCGGATAGAGCTCACTCAGTTCCGCGTTGTATAACCCTTTAAGTTCTCCGGTTGATTCGTCCCTCTTCGGTTCAAATATTCTACCCAGTACCTTATTTTCAGAAACCATAAGCCATCGATTATCCCTTACTGTTACCGAATTAAGAATAACCACCTTTAATCTAGCCTTGATTTCTTCTACAATTTCGTTTCTCCTAGCAATCAGTAGTCCCGTAATATCTAAATTTCTCTTCGAGTTTAAACGTATTTTCTCTTCAAAAATATTACCGTAATCCATACATTTTTTAAACAAAAAATTAAATTTTTACGAGCATCGAATAACTAAATAAATGAAATGAAATGAAAATATAACTTTATTCTGGGACTTTTAGTCCCCTAAGAATAACAAAAAGAAAACATATGGTATTACACTTGTCTGACTAAAATTAAATCAGTAGGATGAAATTATATATATGACATTGTACATTATCCTAAATTATATATAGGATAATAAAAATACAAATGGTGATTACACATTGTTCTGAATATCCACAATTTTTACATTTGTGAGGAAGATTGATTAACTAGGAGATGGGTGAATAAATGGTGTTTAAATGTTGCCAAGGAGGATGCGCTACGTATGGAATTGGGCAGGGAATTCCAAAGGTGGGTTGCACGTACTGTAAAGGATCGCTCAAAGGAGGCTGTTCTACGGATAGGAACATACAGGTCGGTGGGATGGGATCTTGTGTTTAATAGGTGGATGGTCGAACGAGGTGTAAGGAGGTCGAGGATATAGGTGGGTTTTTTTGTTCTGAAGGATTGGAATAGGAAGGAACCAAGGAGATATTGTCGTCTGGATTCAGGAAGAAGAAAGCCTTGCTCAGTATACAATTGGGAGACGTGAGAGTGCCTGGGAAGATCGAGAATGAATCTGATAAGTCGGTTCATTAATCTTTTTAATCTCATCTCCAGTTCACTAGACAGCCCTCCGTATACCAGGCATCCATAATCAAAATGAGGAAGGATGAGAGAGGAAACTAGGAGATGGCGGGTGCTTCTGGGGAAACATCTAGGGAATCTAAGGAGCTGTTTTAAGACTGCAATGGATTTTCGGATAATTTGGGATACTTGATGGTTCCAGGAGAGATGATTATCAAAGGTGAGACCAAGGTTTTTTATGGAGTCTTGGAACTGAATAGGAGTGCTATTGATATATAATAGTGGATAGTAAGGAAGGGAATTCAGGAAGGGTTTTGAGCCGATAAGGATTGCTTTTGTTTTTTCTGGATTTAGCCGTAGTTTGTTTTCTGTCGCCCAGTGGTTAATGCTGTTGATGTCCTCTTGAAGTTTTATAGTCGCTTCTATTATATTCGAAGGGTGGCATGATATGTAAATTTGGAGGTCATCGGCATATAGATGAAAGCGGGAGTGACGCAATACGGTGGATAGGTCATTTATATAGACGGAAAAGAGGGTTGGAGAAAGGGAAGAGCCCTGAGGTACACCTCTGGAGAGAGTTAAGGACGATGAAGGTGGTTTATTAGGAATAATAACTGCTTGTGAACGGGAAGAAAGGAAGGACTGGAACCAGCGTAGTGCACTATTGGATATGGATAGGTTATGAAGCTTGGAGAGGAGTATTGAGTGATCGACGGAATCAAAGGCTTTTGAAAAATCGAATAAGACTAGGATTGTAATTTTCTGTTGGTCCATGGCAGAGTAAAGGTCTTGCGTAATTTTTATAAGGGCAGATTGGGTGGAATAACCGGAACGGAAACCAGACTGGAGAGGGTTAAGGAGTACGTTTTGTTCGAGGAAGGATGTAAGTTGTGAATGGACTAATCTTTCCAATGGTTTCGAAAGATTGGAGAGGATGGCAATTGGTCTGAAATCAGAGGGCGTTGAAGGATGAGTGACTTTATTGAGTGGACGGATAAGTGCTTTTTTCCAGGCTGTAGGGAAGATGGAATTTAGTAAGGAAAAGTTGTATATATGCAGGAGCGCAGGAAGGATGGCTGGGAGACTAAGCTTTAACAATTTTACTGGGATTTGGTCATGGCCAGAGTCATTGGTTCGTGATTTAAGTACGGAGGTGATCAATTCATCTGGGAGGATATAGGAAAAGTAGAAGTTATTATCATTAAAAGGAATATCTGGGGGCTGGTAGAGGGATTGTGGCTCGTTCGGAAGGGATTTTGTGAAAAAGGTGTTTAAGTCATCGGGCGAGACTGGATAGATAGTGCTGGACGTGGAGCTAATTACTGAAAATTTCCTGAGGATTTTCCACTTGGATTTAGAATCTGAGGCTCTAGAGAGGACGTTTTGAAAATACTGTGCCTTGGAACGGCGTAAGGAGGTTTGGGTGAGGTTTCGAAGGATTTTGAAAGTAGAATAATCTTCGGGTATGTGGGTACGTCTATAACGTCTTCTGGCAGCATCTCTTTTCTTCATTAGTTCTCGAATTTCTGAGTTGATCCAAGGGGCTGGGGAGCGTCTGAACGTAAAGGTTTTAACAGGTGCAATTTCATTTAGGAAGATAAGGAGATTGGATGAAAGGCATTCAACCATATCGTCAATCGATTCAGAGGAATAAATGGGTTCTAAGGAATGAGATAGTTGATCTAGAGATGGGTTTATTTCGTCGGGCTTCGGAGAATCTAGATTTCTCCAGAATATTTGTTTCGGAATGAAGGTAGGAGTCGGAAGATCATAGGATATACGGATTAAGTCGTGGCTCGACAAAGATGGCATGGGGCTTTGTGAGTATGATAAAAGTTTTTGACGGGAGTCGACAAAGATGTGGTCAATTTGAGTATGGGAAAATTGGGTATGATGGGTTGGCTGGAAAGGGACGATGAAGAGGTTGAGGGAATATACCAAATCTAGGAGGAACTGTTTTTCGGGGGAATTAGAGAGAATATTTATATTCAAGTCTCCAGCGATAATTATATTGTTATAGAGAGGGACATAGGTAAGGAGGGATGTTTCAAAGTTTGGATGGAATTTGGCTAGAGGAGGACGATAAATTACTGAGAAGAGAAGGGAAAAGGAGTTAGAGGAAATTTCAGTAAGTAGATACTCAGCATGTGGTGTGTCTTGGGGGGAAGATTTTTCTAGGATTTTGACTTTTAGGCTGTCATGCACAAACAGACCGACACCTCCACCGTTTCGGTCCGTTCGGTCATGGCGGATGAGGGTATAATTTGGAATGGCTACAGAGGAAGATGGAATATTGGGCTTGAGCCAGGTTTCTGACACTGCAATGATGTGGAAAAAGTTATAATGGAAATAATCTATAATTTCGTCGATATGGGCTGGAATGGATTGGGCGTTGACATGACATGTTAGAAGGATATTATTCATAGATATAGGAAGAAAAATTTATTTCATGAGAATGTCCGGGATGGAGAATAGTTGCGAGGAAGGGAACATTTGTTTTCTTTAATCCAACAGTCATTAATGTGACAGGATAATATTGCCTTAAAGTAAACAGATTATCAACTTGTGACCTAATGAAGGTACATCTTATGTAGAAACCTAAATATGAAATAAAATAGAAATGAAAGAAAATAAAATGACTATCAATTTGTGACCTGATAAAGGTAAATCTTATGTAAAAAATTAAACATGAAAATAAGAAAATATAATCGACACCGCAAAAATTAATAGAAAAATGGCTAACGAAAGTAAAATTAGAAACAAAGAACATTAATTTGTCTAAAGATAACAGTACTGTATCGAGGTGACTTAAAGGCTGTTGTCATTGAAAAATTTCCAAATCCTCTGCCTTATTGACGATGACTACTGGCTGACCGTCATCTCGCCGACAGCGAACTCTTCCCCTCGCAAACCATACATATTTCACTTTGCCTGCTATCCTCTTCTGCCTTGCCAGCCAGTACAGATGTCTGTTCCCTGGGGTCATTTCTTCGCTCAGATAGATCTTCTCATCGGAGTCCCAACCTAAATGTCTGGTCGAAAAGTCCTTTTTTACTCGCCGGAGCCTAAGTAATTCGTCTCTGACCGTTTTACGTGTGAAGTGCACCAGTATCGATGGCGTACGGGTGTCTTCTCCTTTCGTCCTTTTCCTTTCTACCTGGTCCAGATCTTCTTCTCTCAATTTTAGGCCCAGGGCTACTCCAATAGACAAGACGACGTTTCCCCGGTCTTCAGGGGGACCCCTCTTATTTCTAATGATTTATCGAGGTGAGCCTGTTCAGACTGATTTAGACGCACTTCTAAGCTTTTCATTTGGGTTTTAAGGATGTTATTTTCGTTTAACAGTTGTTCTATTAATTCATCTTTTTTTATCGCCCGCTCCTCCATAGACTTGAGGCGCTCTGCGTTCTCGAAAATTATGGTTGATTGTCTCTCCATAGTTTTTTTTATATCTTTTATCTCCTCTGATACCTTTCCAAGATGGGTTAAAATTGTTGAAAAGTTTTCAAGAAGGCTGGTGTTGGATTCAGTTGGGTATTGAGTGCCACCTGGTTTTAGAGTTTGACAGCTCTGACATATCCACTGCTTATTTTTGGTATCACTCTCTATTATTCCACAGCATTTTTTGTGGAATAATTTATTACAAGAGGTGCATGTAATTGATGATTTCTCGTCTCTGGTAACGGGTTGCTTACATGTAGCGCACGGGGCCATCTCGACGGCTGGTAATCAAATGACGATACGTGCCTGAGGCTAGTAAGAGCAGTGGTGGGGAGCGCCGGTTGGTAGTGGGGGCCGATATAGTTTAGTCTATCAGGACTAGTAGGCTTAATACTGCTAGTGTGTTATTCCCTACGGTTCGCCTATCTTATATAATAAATAATGGTTTAGTAAATAAATAATGGTTGAAATCAATGAGCGAAAAACCACAGATATTCAGAACAAAATATTTTACTCACGGATGATGCACGGAAGTGAAAAACTGAAATATTAGCGGTAAATAGTAATAAAGCACACTTAACGATGTTATCTCTTCAACAGCCAGAGCCAGACTGGCTATCTATCCGATCTGAAAAATCTTATAGAAAACTTTGGATGGGGGATAAAGTTAACCGCGCCCTGGGGTTGAAGGTTTCAGTGGGGAAGCGACCAGGGGCTAAATCTCCGGAGTATTATCGACTGATCTTTCTGCCCTACTTAAAATATTGGTTCTACCTTTTCTTGACGTAATCCGACAGTTATCGTTCTTAGTAGAAATCTTTATCGTTTAGTCAGTTTAGTGATTGATATCAAGAATGATAAAGCTATCGATATGTTACTTTTGGACGTACTTCGAGAGATCATGGGAAGGTGATCTCATTTTTTTATTCTTTAAAAATAATTTTATTGCTTAAGAGAAAAGCTTAGCTACGGACATGAATCGTACCCGCATTTCCGTCGCAGCGCTCTTAACCATTAAGCTAAACGTGGGTTAGGCTTGGCCTTATCGTTTGTACATTTGTCTATTTACGTTTGGCTAGACATGGCGGGTGGGATTATTTGAATCCGTTCCATTCAAAATATTTTATTCTAATTGATAAAAAACTAATATTCATAAAAATAAAATTGTTAGTTTGGACTTAACACACTTTAAGCTGCAAACACCATAAATAAAGGCTTATTTACTCCTAACCACTCCTAACCACCCATAACCACTCCTAACAACTCCTAACCACACATTACCACACACACACTGTTCAGTCGAAATATATTTCCTTTATTTAAATTAAGATACCAACTTTTTTTTCAAACCAAGATTCAGATTTTGAACTAACGTATTATATTATTTTATTTTTATCTAATAATTATATGATTTTTTGGAAATGAATGAATATAAAAAAAAGATTCCATCTTCGTGCGAGAGGACTAAAAAGGCGATGGATGAGAGATCTCCTCTCTTAAAAAAACATGGTAATTGAATCAAGCCAGGAAGTGGGTGCTACTGAGTGTTTTCCATTCTCATGCCTGTCACATTATTTTCTCATTCTCTGCCAGGTGCGAATCAGTAATGAAAGTCTAAATAAATCTTCATCTATTGATTTATACTTTTCTGATTTTTTCAAATATATATTAACACTTATGTGGGGTAATTAATTTAATTTAAAGAAAATAATAATTGAAAATGCCACACAAACACTATAAACTCGAATAATCAAGAAGGTTACAAAAAGTATCAGCTTGTAACGACACTTTTAACACAAACGTAACATTATGATCGATCTTCAGAGCAAAATGATCTCTCCTTATATTTAGTCTAAATAAGAACTGTCTGGAAGGTTCTAGGCAAGCGTAGATGGTACTCGAATAGTTCGTTCCAACAACAAGTATAATACATAATATATTAACAACAAAACGTAATATATTTAGAAAATGTGAATATAAAATAATGACATGAATAAAATTCTAGATAAACTACCCATCGGTAGCTCTCCAATAATAATTCCAAATCAGAAGCTCCCGAGGCCATCTTCTTTTCAGACGCCTCAGTAGGTTTTCAGGGATTGAGGAGAAGCTAGGATGGGAATAAGAGTGTGGATGAGTAGGGAGTTTATTATGAGGGGATTGGTTTCTGGATTTGGTCACGTCGGCGATATATGAGACATCAAGGTCTTTATAGATAATTTTATTAGTGACAAAATATGAAACATTAAGGATTATCAAGAGGAGTTTGATGGTTTGGTGGAGCCCCAGAGCTCCAAGTCTAGAACTCTTCTAAATCAGTTTTTTGTTTTGTTTTGTTTCACGTTTGTAATTATTTATTTAATAATTGAAGCGTGGAAATGCATAAGGGTCTAAGTGCCAAAAAAATAAAACAAAATGTTTATTTGCCAAATTGTTAAATATGCCAAAGCCATTCTTCAGAAATGGGTATAATAAATGATTTTTCTTTGGAAAAGAGTTCATTGAACGTATGAAAGATGGCGTGGGTGTAAGCACTAAACGTAGTTCGCCCTGGAGGGTATAAGTCACATCATTGCTGTAAAAAGTTTTTAAGGCTTATACCCTTTCATGCATTTCCACGCCTCAATTATTGCCAATAAACGAATTTACATTAATTTAAATATTTTTTTTGGTAAATTAAAATAGTTAACATGGATGTTATTAAAAAGAATTTGTATCCAATAATTTTACAGCCATTTTACTTATTTAAAAAATAGATTCTGCGCAATAATATAAAAACTAAAGCCTAACTGAAAAAAAATTATTTTATTTTTAGCAATGTCTATGCTCATCTCTTAGAAATAATTTGTATATTTATTTAAGCTTTACTTTTTATATTATTGCAACAAACATATTTTTAAAATAAGAAAAATGGCTGTAAAATTATTGGATAAAAATGCGTTTTAATTTCATCCATGTTAACCATATAATTTACTAAAAAATACATATTGAAATTAAAATAAATTCTTTTATTGGCAATAATTGGTTCTGATTTTTTTTCACTGTGGTAAAGGGTAAAAGGGGGTAAAATGCCATAATAGGATTTGATCGATCGATAGGATTGGCCCCCCCCCCCCCCCAACAATAAGCAGTTTGGTGATTTTTTGTTATTTCAGGGGCATTAATAACAAATATTTGGTTCTGGAGATTTCGTAAAGTGGTAAAGAATTATCTGGGTTAGAGGAATGTGTTTTGTGAAACTAATTAACTTTTGGAAAATAGATAAAGGGGACCATAAAATTTAAATTTAATTTTTCTCAGAATGCACTAGATTGGACTACCGTGGTTTTTCCCCATGACCCTTAATATGTATTGTGTTTTTTTTTGTCTCACGTTACAGTATTTATAAAATAATTATAATGCAATCTTTGATCTGACTTAACAAAAGTAAATTTTGTTCGCAGACCTCCTCGATCGTAATATCCTGACCTGATTCCGAGAGTTATTATGACGGAGGCTGGAAGAGGGGGGGGGGGGGTAGATTTAATACACCTTCCGCCAATAACGGCTATATATTAAATTTCATCCCACTCACATTAGCTTCACTAATATTAAAAATATTTTGGGTAACGGAAAAAAAAAATCGATGTAGGTTACTAAAAATTTTGCTATAATCCTCAATTTGTTCAAACCCTTCTGCTCTGTACATTCATCTGAACACCAGATCCGAAACCTGTATTCCCTTTCTACCAAACTGCCTCCTTTACAAAATCCTTTATCATCCGCCACCTTCTGGAATTCCTTACCTGTCTCCATCCGTAAAACTTCATCCCTCACTTCCTTTAAAGCACAAGTATTTCGCCTCCTCCTTAACCTTCAATCTTCTGTAAATATGACCTTATTTTAATTGATTTCTTAACTCTTTCTATTATATTAATCTAATCTTAATTTGTGGGTGACCACCATTTTAAATTATTTTTAAATAATTTATTTTTTTGAAGAGAAAAGATTTGGCTCCACCGGCAGTCGAACCCGGGTCTCCCGCGTTACATGCGCGGATGCTAACCACTGCACCACAGAGCTCGGCTCAAGGCAGAGCAAATCCTTCCTCTTCACTGATACCCACTCCCCCTATCTCACAAATTTTGCGAGTAGTAGCGGGAGGTGGACAAATTTTGTCCAATTTATGATATTTATTGACATACATCAATTTTTAAATTATTTTATATTAATCTAATCTTAATTTGTGGGTGACCACCATTTTAAATTTATTTTTGAAGAGAAAAGATTTTATTATATTATATTTTATTATTTTATTTTATATTAGATTTTATTATTTTATTTTATATAATATATTATTTTATATTATATATATTTATATTATATATTTTATTTTTATATTTTATTATATTATATTTTATTTTATTATATTTTTTTGAAGAGAAAAGATTTGACTCCGCCGGGAGTCGAACCCGGGTCTCCCGGGTTACATGCGCGGATGCTAACCACTGCACCACAGAGCTCGGCTCAAGGCAGAGCAAATCCTTCCTCTTCACTGATACCCACTCCCCCTATCTCACAAATTTTGCGAGTAGTAGCGGGAGGTCGAAAATGGGCATGTAACGCGGGAGACCCGGGTTCGACTCAGGGCGGAGCCAAATCTTTTCTCTTCAAAAAAAGAAATTATTTAAAAATAATTTAAAATGGTGGTCACCCACAAATTAAGATTAGATTAATATAAAATAATTTAAAAATTGATGTATGTCAATAAATATCATAAATTGGACAAAATTTGTCCACCTCCCGCTACTACTCGCAAAATTTGTGAGATAGGGGGAGTGGGTGTCAGTGAAGAGGAAGGATTTGCTCTGCCTTGAGCCGAGCTCTGTGGTGCAGTGGTTAGCATCCGCACATGTAACGCGGGAGACCCGGGTTCGATTCCCGGCGGAGCCAAATCTTTTCTCTTCAAAAAAATAAATTATTTAACTCTTTCTATTTTACTATTGCACTAGGAAAAAACCCAGTCAGCACCTTAAGAGATGTTTTTGTGGCTTCTTTTAAAACGAAAATGGAATTTTTTTCTCTTCGCTGTCGGATTTTTCGTATCCGTATATAGGAATGCAACATTCATTAATCGTAAAAATATATAGTATATTATTTAAAAATGTTATAAAATAAACAGGTATATAACACATTTACTATAACAGTTCTAAAAATTATATGTAATCAATCCTAATTAATTTTACCTGCACCTTATTCCTTAGTCAATCAGGGCAAAAAATATGAATAAGGAGATAAAGAAGAGTGAATTTGGCAAAAAGTATTGAGGCCACAGGGCCCGAAATACACTCGCACTGCTCAGACGATAAATGGTTAAAAAGTTGATTATTTCAGTTTATATTGTCTGACATTGTGAGTAATAATTCTTCGTTAATGAAATTTATTTAAACTCTCATCAGGGGGTCGCTTGTGTTATAGTGGTTAGCAACAAGACTAAAGGTCGCAGGTTCACGCCCAGCGGTGGCCCTTGGATTTTTTAATGGGAGTAAATACTTAGCCGTCCCTCGGATAGGACGTAAAATGGAGGTCCCGAGCCTGTAAGATGTCAGGTACTCGTTAAAGATCCTGCTATGTGAGGCTATTTTAATTTGAATTAATTGGGCCTTTATTTGGTATTTTGTCCCTATCTTTTCCACAAGGTACCAGTGTTGTTGAGGGGAATCATAAGAAATAGGGGGTCACCTGTGGTGTTGTGGTTAGCATGGCAACCTACAATACTAAAGGTCGCGGGTTCGATTCCAGCGGTGGCCCTAGGATTTTTTAATGGGAGTAAAAAATCCTTAGCTATGCCGTCCCTCGGATAGGACGTAAAATGGAGGTCCCGAGCCTGTACGATGTCAGGTACTCGTTAAAGATCCCTATCCTAATTATACCTGGATAGGCAAAATTTAGGACTCCCACTGTAGCATCGTCCGATTAGCCTAAGTAGCATAAAAATGGACGTTAAACATATAAACAATCATAAGAAATAGAGGAATAATAATGAATATTTTTTATTATTCTCAATTAACATAAAATAAAAATTTAAATACACTATAAAGGTTAAGTGAGCTGTTCATGTTTACAGTAAATTAAATTTCACAATTCACTTACAAGTATTTAATTTCCATGGTTCACAAGTCGTCTTCTTTTTTTTCTTTCCAGGCTTTTCAATCTTTTCCTCTTTTCAGACTCCTAATTAAAAAAAAGCATACTTATTCAAACTGAGACGGTATCACCTATCCCTCACCTGGCGCCTCTGCCATCGTTCATTTTTTTTTTTTTTTTTTCAACACCTGACATGAGCCAAGCAGCTCATATAGCAATCCCTATCCTAATTATACCTGTATAGGCAAAATATAGGACTCCCACTGTAGCATCGTCCGATTAGCCTTAGTGGCATAAAGTGACGTTAAACAAAAAACAAACAAACCCTCATAAGTTTTACAGTATATAGTTTTAAAAGCAAAACAAATAACCACTGGTCAGGTTGTTGTCAACATTGAAAAGTTTTAAAGAAGGACATATATGTTGAGAAGAAAAGTAAGCTTAAAGGGCAAAAAAAAGTTCATGGTTTCAGTTGAAATCATCGCCCATTTCGAAACGAAAATCGTACAAACTATGATAATATGTTTCTTAAATAAAACTATCACTGTGCACAAAAATGATAATCAAAAGCTTTCGAATTGTGAGGCAACAAACACAAGTTCTTTTCATTTTTTTACTTTAGACATTACATTAAAATTTCTTCCTAAAGGAGAGGCAGAATCACAAAAAAGGCACTTAAGTAAAAAATGCCAGTTAAAACATAGGCATAGCAAGGAACAAAGAGTTTGTTTAAATGAATAAAAAATATATTTATTTATTATTATAGGGATTATTTCGAACCTATATCGACTTGTTTTTTTTGTTTTTTTTTCAGTTACCCAAAATATTTTTAATATTAGTGAAGCTAATGTGAGTGGGAAGGATGAGGATGAAATTTAATATATATAGCCATTACTGCCGGTATATTTATATATACCCCCCCTTCCCTCTTTCGGCCTCCTTCATAATAACTCTAGGAATTAGGTCAGCATATTACGACCGTAATACTTAGTCTGAATAAGAACAGTCTAGAAGGTCCCAGACAAGCGTGGATTATTCACGAACATGTAAACTGGATCATTCACAAACAGTTTGTAACTGTTCCAACAACATTTCTAGAACTCTTTTCAATCATATGTTTTTTTATTTGACGTTATAATAATTGAATATACGAAGAAGTGAGGTGCAAAACTCGTTCGTTCCACCTGAACACATTTTTCTGGAAACTCAAAAAATTTACCACGCCTTGTAGTGTGGCCAGATAAAGATGATTTTTTTTTGCCTTCGAAAGGTGCAGCTCCCCTGTGTAAGTGAGCTTGGAATAAAAACATTACTGATTCAGAAAAAAAAAGTAACAAAATATGAAATGAGAAAGTTTTGCAGCAAAATGTTTAAAGGAAAGACTTTTGCTGCTCACCACATTGGTACGAACCAGTTTTAATTCACACAGCGTAAGTTGATCTTCTTAATAAGTAATTAAATAATTTATTTTTTGAAGAAAAAAGATTTGGCTCCGCCGGGAGTCGAACCCGGGTCTCCTGCGTGACATGCGCGGATGCTAACCGCTACACCACAGAGCTCGGCTCCAAGTAGAGCCAATCCCGGCTCTACTTTGACTCTTCTTACACTTTTACTTTTACTCCCGGATTGGCTCTACGTGGAGCCGAGCTCTGTGGTGTAGTGGTTAGCATCCGCGCGTGTCACGCGGGAGACCCGGGTTCGTCTCCCGGCGGAGCCAAATCTTTTCCTTTCAAAAAATAAATTATTTAAAAATAATTTAAAAAAGGTGGTCACCCACAGATTAAGATTAGATTAATATAAAACTTAATAAGTAATATTTATTTAGGTTCACAACAATTTTATAAATGAATTCGGCACCATTTTACAAAATAATACCACCCACTGACTTAAAACATTTTTTTTTATATTTTTTTTTTCGAATTTTTCAAAAATATCATCTAACTGATATAAAACTACAAAAAAGTTACAAAAAGACTAGATCCTAAGGCTATCGTCTTCTTCAACATTAGCGACCTCACCATCCTGTTGTTCGTTGTTTCCCTCGTCGGTGGCAGATATATTGAGTACTCGTGTGTAATAATTCAATGAATCATTGCCCATCCACTCGTCATCAAAATGCTTTTTCAGCAGATTATCAATGTCTTTCTGCTTGTTGGAGCTATTGAAAAATCAATTATTAATATAGCTAGGTAAGAAGAATCGAGTATAAACTGAAATAAAACACGCGAGTTTAAGGAGCTTTCGATATTTTGTTCAGAAAGAGTAACAGAAACTGCTCAAGTGAACGAAAGTAAACCCGTTCGTTTTGTGCAAAGTGAGAAGTGATTATTGGAACGAAAGAGTTTTGCATCAAAACTAGTAACGAACCAGTTTTGAAACACAATGGGCTTTGGAACAAATCAGTTCTGCAACAAACCGCTATTTTGTATAGCAAAAATACATAAAAAATAATAAATTTTGCTTCAATCTGATAAGATATGTTGAAAGAGCGTTAAAATATCTTTTAGAACCCACTGCCATCTCAATTATTCAAAAAAATGGAACGAACGAGTTATGCACCTCATCTCCTCATACGTTACAATAAGTTAAACCCATATACAATACTTTGATGTACCTAGTTACAGTGCGAGTTCCTTTCTACTATAAATTGTTCAGAATTCTTTTTAATGTTATATACTCAATCTCAAGAATCCCAGGAAAAGGTTTCCTCATTTATTTTTCTATTTCCAATACCTGTTTCCTCTCTTAAATTGTTATCCGTATTGATAGATACTGTATTTTTAATGTGTTTTCCTCATTCGAGTAACCTGGGCAGACGGGAGTTTATAGTTACACAGAAGTATTGCAAGTTCTGTCATATGATACTGCGTGCAGGAAAAATAATTTAAAAACTTATATATCATAAAATTATAATAAAAAATTATGTAAATATTAATTAATTAACAAACATTCAAAACTGAATAAGTAAAAAGAAAAAAAAGTATGAGTGCTAGTGATTATTAACGTAGTTTCACCTGTCAAATCTTATTCTCATAATTTAGACCTGGGGTCCGATGACTTACATTCCCTTCTTAACAGCCGATTTTAACTTGAAAATGTCCGAAAGTCCTAAAATTTCAAACATTCAATATCATAGATTTTAATGAGATTATTGCATTTTAGTGCAAAAAATGTTTCTAACAGCTGAAATTCTGCTGCTTTTTAGAATCGGACTCCGAGGTCCGATTTTCGATAAAGAATGGCCTAAATCCTGTATCGGCCTGTCCTGCGCCTATTATGTCTTGTTCCAATCCTCACCAAGAGATAATGCCCTTGAGACACTCATTTAATTCACTTTTAATCAAAAACCTTTAATCTTTCGTCAAAGCATTCCCATCGGAACCCCGACGCCCGATACCGTCTGTGGCTCATCCCAGCAGTCGGACCCCGGGGACCGATACCGTTCCATTCAGGATACCCCTAAAATACGCCGCCGCACCTAAGATAGGATAATAAATTATCAGGATTTTCAGTCAAAAGTTTATTTGGAGAGCCTAAGTTTCGATCCAAACATGTGGATCATCTTCAGGGCTAAAATGAAGACAAATATATGAGCAACATGTGAAGTATCATTGCTATAATATGAGATTAATTTACAGATAGTATCCGGCTGATGGTATCGTTAATTGACATGTGTACTTATGAATTTTTTTTTTTGTTCCTCCTCTTCCTCAACTCTAAGGCTATACGGGGTTTCCTAGGCAAGGGGAGAGGGTGTGGGATTGATGCCGAGTATTATTAATTGGTTCCGGGTTTTGAACTTGCTATCTTCGGTTCCCAATCATGTGTTGCCATGGGTAACGCGTTTGCCCAGTCAACCATCCCGCCAACCCGTACTTATTAAATCTAATAATTACATAAAATATAGTAAAAATATATATGAAAATTTGAATAAAGGGTACCTGGTTAACATGATAAAATAAAATTGAGTGTATAGTATCATATTTTATTTTATCATGTAAACCAGGTACCCTTATTCAAATTTTCATATATATTTTTACTATCTTTTATATCATTGTTAGATTTCAAAAGTAAACACACTCATATCATATAAACATACCACCAGCTGGATTTTGTTACTTCTTATTATTAATATCTGTAATTAATCTTCTAAGAATGATACTTGACATATTATTCATGTACTTATTTGTCTTCATTAGCCAGTCCTGATGAGATTCACTACTCTATAAAATGACAAAATTCTCATATTCATATCACTTTTATGTAATATCTATTAAAGATTTTCAATATAAAAAAACTAGTAGTTGAAAAATCACACACAAAAAAAAAATACCAACACCGACTTTAAATTGAAGAGTGGATATGCAAAAGGTCTAAGTACCAAAAAATTTAACAAAGAATTTTTTTTTTAACAAATTTTTATATGTGCCAAAGCCATTCTTCATAAATGGATATAAGTAATATTTTTACTTTCACTTACCTATATATGAAATATATAGTTAGGAAAGTATTGCAATCGTGAAAAATTTCGACTTCCGGTTTTCAACGGAAATACACGTTTTGGAGTCCCCTGAGTCCAAATAACCAAGTCCCGCGAAATGTGTGTGTGTGTGTGAACAGACTAGCTCAAAAATTATAGGCCGTACAAAACTGAAATTGGTTATTTGGTGTATGTATATGCACGTGATGCGGCAGTCAAAATTTCATCAAAATTCATTATTTGAAGGGGGCACATTACTTAATAAATGTTGTCCCATTTTCACGTGTTTTTTTTTTATTTACTCATAAACGGCTTTAACGATTTTCATCAAACTTAGTATTTAGTGTATGTATTATGCCCGCGATGCGACAGTCAAAATTTCATCAAAATTAATCAATTGGAAGGGGAACTTTACTTAATAAATTTTGTCCCATTTTCACGGGTTTTTTTTTTTTTTTTGTTTACTCAAAAACGGCTTTAACGATTTTGATCAAACTTTGCATTTGATGTATATATATGTGTGTGACGGCCAAATTTTTATTAACCGTATTATGAAAATAATAATTAAAAGAGTAAATACTTGATGCTCAAATTTTTGGCGCATCGCAGGAGTGTAAAAATATGGTATAAGATAATAGTCTATAATTAATATAGGTACATTTTAGTCTAGAAACTTTTGTTCCATAATAAATTTTTGAAAACAATATAAAGCGACTTTATAGGAACAGTAATCGTTCTTGATTTACAGAAAGGCATAAGGGATGTAAATACACCTATCGATTCACCTTCACGATGTATTTGCAACATGCAACTCGTAGTAAAAAACAAGCAAGCATTAAAAAAAAACTCGGCTGTTGATGAAATTAGTCCCTTCATAAATAGATTAGCAATAATGAATCGAAAATTGCTGAGAACTACCAAATTTTGCTATACAGATACTCTATGACTTATGGAGATATACTAATATAAGTATATACTTAAATGTGGAAAAATGTGTGAAGTTGAGGATTGGGGTTTAGAGATTATCGAAACACGTCGATTTCTAATCTAAGTTCGTAAGTGAAAGTTGTTTGTTGCGCGCATCGCACCAGATTTTTGTTAGAAAAGATTTCATTGAACGTATTTATATATGTAGTGGTATAAGTCACATCATTTCTTTAAAAATTTCCTAAAGCACTTCCTTAAGCATTTCCACGCTTCAATTGATAATGGTTGGTTTTTTATATCCATACTTCTGAGGAAATGTAAGTTAAAATAATTTAATTTAGAATCAATTTATTTAATCATCATTTGTATAGGTGTGTAATGATACAACAATGGATTCTTATTGTTACTATCTGAAATTAATAATTACATGGTGAATAATAATTCTCATCTTCTAGCAATGATACTTGACATCTTGCTCATATATTTGTCTTCATTTTATCTCTGATGAAGATCCACATGTTTGGTTCTAGTCTCCCCAAATAAAGAAGTTTTGACTGAAAATGGCCAATAGTGCCCAAGGGTCATAATTTTTCTTAAATATATATACCTATGTGCCTCAACTTAATTGCAGTCATATTTCGCGAGGTCATATGTTTGTTGCGTCTGTCACAAAAGGATTTGTTGTCTTCTACAATATTAAATATATATAAGTGACTTCTAGTTGGTTCCTGGCCAGTCAGAACCAGTTGATTGAACGTAGCTTTTGTCTGTTTTATAAATTTTATATAATGCAGCTGTTGAGTTACTGCAACCTTTTAAGTTAGTTAGAAGTGGAAGTTTAAGAGTTAAATTTTTAAATGGCATTTGGATTCCATTACAGAAGGTTATTCGTCCTAAGTCGAAGTTCTATCCGGGGCTTGTTTCTCATGAGAAACAACATGTAAAGTATCATTGCTAGAAGATGAGAATTATTATTCACCATGTAATTATTAATTTCAGATAGTAACAATAAGAATCCATTGTTGTATCATTACACACCTATACAAATGATGATTAAATAAATTGATTCTCAATTAAATTATTTCAACTTACATTTCCTCAGAAGTATGGATATAAAAAACCAACCATTATCAATTGAAGCGTGGAAATGCTTATGGGTATAAGTGCTTTAGGAAATTTTTACATAAATGATGTGACTTATACCCTCTACGGTGAACTACGCATACGTTCAATGAACTCTTTTCTAACAAAAAAAAATGCTTATACCCATTTATGAAGAATGGCTTTGGCACATATAACAATTTGGCAAAAAAAATATTCTTTTTTTTTTTTTTTTGGTACTTAGACCTTATCTATTTCCAAGCTTCTATTTAAAGTCGTTTTTTTTTGTTTTTGTTTTTTTTTATGGTTTAAACGGTTAGGTTATCCCTTTAGTTAGGATTTTAACATATATGTATGTTTGTATCTTTTATATAATATATAAATGTATTTGTGATTTTTCAACTACTAGTTGTTTTGATATTGAAAATCTTTTATAGAGATTAAACAAAAAGTGATATAAATATTTGAATTTGGTCATTCAATTTTACCCATGGCAACATATGATTGGGAACCCGAAGATAGCTAGTTCAAAACCCGGAGCCAGGAGACAATTAATAATACTCGGCATCAATCCCTCACCCTCTCTGGCCTGGGAAACCCCGTATAGCCTTAGAGGTAAGGAAGAGGAGGAATAAAAAAAAAAAAAATCATAAGTACCCATGTCAAGTAACCATACCATCAGCCGGTTACTATCTATAAATTAATCTCATATTCTAGCAATGATACTTTAAATGTTGCTCATGTTTTTGTCTTCATTTTAGCCCTGATGAAAATCCACATGTTTGGTTCTAGGCTCCCCAAATAAAGAACTTTTGACTGAAAATGGCCAATTTTGCCCAAGGGTCATAATTTTTTTTAATCTGTCTGTCACAAAAGGATTTGTTGTCTTCTACAATATTAAATATATGTAAGTGACTTCTAGTTGGTTCCTGGCCAGTCAGAACCTGTTGATTGAGCTTAGCTTTTGTCTGTTTTATAAATTTTATATAATGCAGCAGTTGTGTTACTGCAACCTTTTAAATTCGTTAGAAGTTGAAGTTTAAGAGTTAAATTTTTAAATGTCATTTGGATTCCATTACAGAAGGTTATTCGTCCTAAGTCGAAGTTCTATCCGGGGCTTGTTTCTCATGAGAATTCCTAACTCAATTAGGATGGGATGTAGGGCTGCGGTGAACCTTCAATAGAAACAAAGGCCAAGCAGGAAGTGAATGCGTGCGTGGGCGAAATAGGTTGGGATCGACAAAACGCTTCTCAGCATCTCCAGCTCACTTCGATTCGCACATAAATTTTCCAGCCCCAAGGTATATCTCCAGGAATTGTAAAAGTGTGGAAATATTTAAAACAACGAAAATTAACCTATTTTTTTAATTATTTTAAATAATTTATTTTTGAAGAAAAATTTTTGTAAAGATTTGGCACCGTTTGGAAGCGACTCCGTGGTGTAATGATTATGATGATAATGGTAATGATGGTATGCTGCGCATGTCACGCGGAAGACCCGGGTTTGATTCCCGGCGGAGCCAAATCTTTCCTCTTCAAAAATAAATTATTTAAAATAATTTAAAAAATAGGTGGTCACTCACAATGTTGGTTAAATTAATATAAAATAATTTAAAAAATTTATAAAAGTCAAGAAGATGCCCAAAATTGGACAAAAATTGTCCATATCCCGTAAATACTCGCAAAACTTGCGAGATCGTGGGAGAGGTGTCAGTGAAGAGGAAGGATTTGGCACCGTTTGGAAGCGACTCCGTGGTGTAATGGATAGCATACCGCGCATGTCACGCGGAAGACCCGGGTTCGATTCCCGGCGGAGCCAAATCTTTTCTCTTCAAAAATAAATTATTTAAAATAATTTTTCTTTGCTTCTTTGTAAATTTGAAGCGTGAGCCATCGAGGCACGAAAGTGTTTGAAGCTTTAGAAAAATTAAAGTTAGACGAATCAATGTTTGAAGACAAAAAAAGTGTCTTTAAAAAGAGATTAAATTTTCTAGCAAAGAGCAAATTTTTTCTTTCCTCCCCTTTGATGTCCGTCGCCTGCTTTATCATTAAAATCTACTTTGTTATTAACATTATTTATTTCTTTTTTTATACACTCTATTATATAAATTTGTGTAAAATGGCAGTGCTAACAAATATTTGTTTATTTTAACGTTACTTTGTGCCACTAAGGCATATCAGACGATGCTACAATAGGAGTCATAAATTTAGCCTATCCAGGTATAATTAGGATCGGGTTCTTTAACGAGTACCTGACATCGCCCTGGCTTCATTTTACGTCCTACCCATGGGACAACATAGACAAGGATTTTTTACTCCCATTAAAAAATCCTAGGGCCACCTCCGGACGCGAACCCGCGACCTTTAGTATAGTAAGTTTCTATGCTAACCACTACACCAGCGGTGACCCCATAAACAAATGTATATTTCTTTAACATTGTAAGAATTCTAGAATTGCGTGGAACTGTTAATCATGTATCGGTACGTCATCACTTGTTTTGGGATGTTCTTCACAATACTGGGTTGGACAATTCGTACTAAATAAAAGAAGCGATTGAATAGTTTCTTAATCTTGCCTTACATCGAAGCACAAGATTTTTTTGAGTCACTGGTCCGTCACTTGTAGCTAATGTTTTTTATGTTACTCATTTGAGTTTTAATTCTTTTTCATCGTAGTGCATCAAAAACATGTGTTCTCAATACTAGGCTAGAGTCCGAAAAGTAGTATTTTCGGGCCTAGGCCTGAAAAATCTGTTTGGTGCTCTAACCTTACCTGCTACTAATATATATTAATAAATATTTGTTTTTAAGGAAATTACTTGTAGCTATACTGTGCTTCATTCTAATATAAGTAGTATGCTTGAAGTGCTAAATAACATGGATATTACCAGAAGATGTTTTAGAAGAAGGCCAAAAATCTTTAAACGAACTACTTCCAGCTAAATCCCGCTCCCCAAAAAAAGTTCTGGAGGGTTTTCTGATTTATCAATAAAAGAGTCAACGTCTGTGCTTCGGGAGAATGAAGATTTTTGGACTGTTGGCGACCTTTTTAGAAATGACCCTGAGCATGAAAATAATTTCTTTATTCAAAAGTTATTGGTATTCCAAAAGGCAATGCCAAGTTTTTAATATGATGAATAATCAGAATTGTACTATATGTATCAATCACATTATATATAACAGGCTTTGTCCTGACTGACAGAATCAACGCAGAGCAAAAACTACTAATGATAGAAACTTGAGGTTCGGAATTTAGATTTTAAACGCGATGTAGGTAACCACTAAGAAAGGAATTTCAAAAATGTAACTCCTAAGGGATTTAAATGGCGAGATTGTCGTTTAACTCTAACGGACACCTATTTTTGCATTTCGAGAAAAAATATATTATTTGGGCTCTTATTGGAATCTTTATTTAAAGATCTTGATACAACGAGTTTAACTTGAAAGTCCCTAAGGGCCGTCGAAAATCATGTTTTAAAGCCGAAAAATGAAGCGTTCACGACGAGTAAGCAATTTTTTGTTTCGGCGGTTTTAGTGAACTCTCTCCATTGCGCGTCTCCCTTTCTTCTACCGAGCCGGCAGCTTCCCCCTCCAACATTCCACATACCGGAAGCTCCGATTCCGGTTATGTTGTTAATATATAACATATGTTGTCCATATATAACATATTATATTAAATAAATACCAAGATAATGATCACAGAATTGATTTTAAACGCTCGCGGGCAAAGCCGCGACGGGGAATGCTAGTAAATATATATATACACGTTACTAGGTACTTGGAAGTATCCTTTAACAAGTATTTTAACATGTGATTAACAATTTCAAGAAAAAACATGTATTTAAAATATACAGACTGGAAGGATGAAACCTATCATGTTTATCGAGATATTATATCGATGCAACACAAACTATTATGTTTATTTATTTATGCATATATAGTGTGTTTCTGTGTGTGTGTGTATGCGTGTGTGCGTGCGCGTGTGTGTATGTAGTTTTCATATATTTTTCCCAGTTATTGTATTTATTGGTTATTATTGTATGTAGGAATGCAACACTAATACACATTTATCGCTACCATTTATTAACATTTTTTGTTTGTGGTATGTATATTTAAAGCCGCGACCGGGAATGTTAGTGTAAATATATAAGTAATTTTCTTCTATTATAGATTAATAAACAGATGTTCTTAAAAAAAAGAAAAGAAAAACTGGTGTCAATTTAATTTCTTATATTATATCTGTAAGTTATTAATGAAATATAAAAGTGTTTTAATGTATCTGCAGTATATGCTTATGTATATATCTGCAGAATGATGAATAGTATTGTTCATAACACGTACCAAAAGTGTATTTTCGGTGCTTGATCTAATTTTTCTCGACAGCGCACCGAAAACAAGCACTTTTGGTACTAGTGGTGAAAATAACTATTTTTGACCTTTTTTTTTTTGTAATTATTTTACGTAAATAAAATTATTGAAACCCTCATCGGTGTTACAATACTTTTTTCTTTTTTTTTTTACATCTTATCGAAGGTGCTTTAGAACGTTTTCACTTGACGACCCTTGCTTCAATATAATTCCTGGTTTATACAAGGGATTCGAGGACCCCTTGCAGAGGATATATTCCAAGTGAAGGCCCCATTGGGATACTTGAGGGACCCCTTTGTTGTCCGGGGGTCGCTGGTTGGCAAGTTGCCTCCCTGTGGCCGACCCATGTTACGACGATCCCTTGTAATTAAAGCCACTAAGGCGTTAGGTCAGCCTATCTCCTCTGCGTCTATTCAAATAGCAACTCAAGAGGTTAATATCTAATAATATAATACAGTCGAACAGATTATCACATTATATAAAACAGATTATCGAACAGAACTACTAAACAGATTATCAGGATGGGTAGAGGAAAAAGGTATACTGAAGCAATTCCAAACCGGATTTAGGAAAGGGTACTCTACGGTCGATAATTTGTTCATAATCCATAACTTAATTAATATAAAACTATCCAAAAAAAGTGGTAAAGTCTACGCTTTCTTTGTCGACCTATCGGCAGCGTTTGACAAAATTGACAGATACTCCTTAATACATAAATTAACACAATTAGGTGTGTCAACGAAATTTATAAAAACGATAAGAGGCTTACATGAAAATACGGAAGGCTACGTTTGGGGTAGAGAAGGTCTCTCAGAAATGTTTGAAATAAATATGGGATTGAAACAGGGGGGCCTTCTATCGCCTTTGCTCTTTTCGATATTTTTAAATGATTTAGAGGAAAACCTAGATGGTGGTGTGCAAATGGTGGATACCAAAATAAAACTACTCGCGTTCGCTGATGATATAGTTTTATTAGCTTCAGACCCGGTAACACTGCAGTTAATGATTAACCAAACAGAAAAATATTTAGTTAAATGGAACCTTGAAGTGAACTTTATGAAATCACAAATAATGGTTTTTCGAAAAGGCGGAAGATGCGCGAAAAATGAGAAATGGCACTTTGCACAGTCTTCTATTAAAGTTACTAATAACTATAAGTACCTTAGAATTTTACTTTTTCTTAGGAAGAACATTTCACAGAAAGATTACAAAAAGCAAAAAACGGTCTAAACTCATTATGGCACAACTTTATTAAAAATAATAATATTTCATATACAGCCAAAATCCGGTTATTTAATACTGTGTCAAGAGCATTGCTTTGTTATGGGGCACAGGTCTGGGGTGGGAAAATGCACGATAAGGTAGAAAAACTTTTGCCATTCTTTTTGAAAAAAATGTTCAACCTACCACTCAACACACCTTCTTCTATATATACCACTCAACACACATCTTCTATATATAGAATCAAAATTAAAACCAATATATTTATATACCCTAAAACTACATTTCAAATACATTATAAAAGTAATGAATTCCCTCAATAGACTGACACATACCGTGGCATTAGAATGTATTAAGAGAAACCTAGGATGGTACAAAGATGCAACCGAGTACGCAAAAATACACAACGCGCCCTTAATTAGCTTAAATAACGTATCTGAATGGCCTAATATATTTAAAATAGTGGTTAAAAAAATAGAGGATGATATTAAAAATAAACATATTGCTTCGGCTGTAGGATCTAATAGTAGCGTGACTTATAAATACCTACAACATGAGCTTCACGGAAATGCGCAGTATATGAACAACTCATACAAAAGGCATGAAATTCAGTGGATATTAAAAATCAGGGGTGAATTATTATATCTAAATTACAGTAGGCATTCGGGAAAATCTGATATAACATGTTACATATGTAATACTGGAAAGGCAGAAACTATAATTCATTTTATTGCGACATGTCCAACTCTTAATGATGTCAGGTATAAATGGTTCGGAAAGGGAACTTTGAACATGGATGAATTAAATAAATATTTGAATGGTAAACATTGGAAAGTTATAGTGTGTTTTGCAAGAGAGGCATGGCATTATAGGTATAAATTAAAATAACTTAAGTTGATGGATTACTTAATTATTTATCCGATGTGAAGAAATAATTATTTATTTGATAAAATATATGCTTTATAGTTGTTTATTATAATGTTGAATTCTTTCTTTGTATTAATTAATATTATTTATTATGTTGCACATTGTGTTTATATTAATGTTTGCGTTTATATTTATAGGTATATACATATCGTCATTAGTATTTATATTTTTATCATTATTTATATATCGCTATTCAGAGTAATGTTTACCGACCTATATTTAGATACTTAAATAATGTTTGCCAAACTTTTTGACATTGTAATTTGTAATTTACTATGTTATGTGTATGTTATATTTTGTACTTATATGTTATGTGAACCAGTACATTTCAGAGTAAACTCACTCTGATGGTCAGTGACCAAGAGTACGTGCTAAAATGTAAATTATATATGAATTTAAGAAATAAACGCACTTTAATAATAATACAGTCGAACCTGGTTAAGTGGGACCTGCTTAAGTGGAATACCTCTATAAGTGGTACGAAACTTGTTGTGCCTTCATTTTTCCCTTAAATAAACTCTTTAACTGGAATGTTTTCACCTCTATAAGTGGAATCAATTTTTTTCGGGAGTTACCTCTGTAAGTGGGATGATTTTTGTATTCACCTCTATAAGTGGAATTCACATTTCTATGAAAACGTGAAGGGTTATCCTGTTCAGCCACAGGATTGGGAAAAGGTGATAGGAGATAGCAATGAGAAGCTTCCAATATTCCAACAGTATGTCCACATGATAATGATGAAATTATAACAGCAGGAGAGCTGAATGATGAAGAAATCCTTGTAAAATTTAAAACGTCGGAGGGAAATGAAAATTCAGAAGAGCCATGGAGGCTACCAGTCACGAAAAATGATGCACTAAATATTATCCAGAAGTTGCAGACTTTTTTTGAAATGAATAAAAGTGCTGAAGGTGAAATCTTTGATAAATTATAAGACATAGAAAAAAACATTTTTAGGTGCCAAAGTGAATCTGAGAAAAAAAAAAGTGAATACTTTCATTAATACATTTGTACATAGTTATCTCGTAATTTGCATTAATTTATTTTTCACATTACAAAAAATATCAAATAATTGTATCAATATTTTATGTATATACGGTTTTTAAGTGTGTGCTTTAATAGTTTTTAATGAAAATTACAAGTTGTTTGAAAACCTCTTTTAGTGGTACAAGCCCCCTTAACAAGATACCTGCACCCTGGATAAGTGAAACCTTGTTTAAGTGGAATACCTCTGTAAGTGAAATTAAAATCCTGTCACCAAGAGATTCCAGTTATCCAGGTTCGACTGTATTATGCTTTGAATCAATGGTAATTCAGATTTCATAGAACATTTTTGTCTAAATATAATTTTTACTTTAACTAACCATTAAGTCTTCTTTTCATTGGGTTGTCCGAAAAATAATGCAGTATTTGGATTTTTTTTTTTTCCAATCGCCTTGAGGTGGTCATCGACGGTCGATTTGCTTACTTGAAGTTTTTCCGCAAGTTCTCGAACAGTTATTCTGGGGTTTTCTTCCACCGATGATCGGAGAATATCGTCATCAAGAGAGGAAGGCCTTCCACGACCTTCTTTATCTTCGAGGCTGAAGTCTCCCTCCCGAAAATTTTTAAACCACCTTTGAACAGTGCACTCAGTAACAATTCCCTCGCCCCACACTTGGTTGATGTTTCTAGCCGTCTGGGCTCCACTGCGGCCGAGTTTAAACTCGTAAAAGAAAATCGTACGAAATTCACGACGTGACATCGTAGAAAAGACTGGATTATTTCCAAGTAGCGAGATGCTATAGAGATAAACAAACATTGTCGTTTAGAAGAGGATTAGCAACTGTTGACACTCGTACAAATAAATAATCCCCTAAAAGTAAACAGATTACTATATATACAATGTTTTAACCCGGCGTTGGTCACACTTGCCGAAAATCTTGTGTATTTCTTTTTCTTTAATTCTGATATTTTTTGTATTTGTCATTTATACATTAACTCACTTTTGCCGCGCTAAGCCCCAATAAAACGTTTTGTTCGAAAAAACGGGAGCGTGAGCAAAATGCTCACAGCGCGACCATCCGTGACACAGAACTGAGCCACCGTGCGGGCCGTTCTGAGACCTTCACGGACTTGCCCATCTCCGCTGTATCTTGTCAGTACACGTTTGTATTTCTTTGATAAAATATTGTAACTGTTCTGTTTGTTAGTTTAGTTCGGAAAATGAGTGGAACAAGACGTGTTGCGAAGATATTACGGCTTTTGGAGGATCGTCCGAAAGAAAAAAATGACTCTAAGTATTTTCGTCTCTTCTCTTAGATTTTTTAGTAAAAGCTTAGATTAGTTTTTATATTTTTGAGTAAAATGGGGTATTTCGTTTTTAGATTGTTATTCGTTATTGTTTACATTATATTCTTCCGATTCCATGGTACCAACTTTACGTTTTTTAAATATTTTTATGATTTTTTTTCAACTAAAAATTTCCTATTTTTCTTTTTATAATTTTGGTTAATGTATGCTACTGCACTTTTCTTACAATAACTACTTCTTTTTTTAACTAAAAATCGTGTTAATAATGCATTTTATTCTTGTTTACTCTCTTCTAATCATTCCCCTCCTACAACTAAATTATAATAAATGCATTAAACTGATGAAAACACCTTAAATAGATTAATAATTTAATGATAAACATATTCTAAATCAAAAGAAACAAAAATATGGCGAAGAATGCTGCTGAAAAATAATAGAATAGTCAAAAACTGAGGTGTGAGCAATTTGCTGACCAATGGTGTCTCACGGAGGGGCGCGACCAGCGCCCGGTTAAAAGAAAACTTGAAAACCTGCATTATTTTCCGGACAACCCAATACTTTAATTTACTAATATTTTATTTTTTAATTTGTTTACATCCCTATACATAGCTATACGGGTTCGGCAACCGTAGCACTAAGCTACAAAGCTTAGCGCCGCTGATGCCATGTTTCTCTTTTGTTTCTTGTTCTTCAGATCCTTCTTTCATGCAACCACCATCTGCTTAGGACGGATTTCCTCTTCCGGAGTATTCCGGTGATTTTCCTCGTCTTCTTCCTCGGGCTTCTATGTCAAAGTGGGCTGCCCCACAGTTGTTTTCCGTTCATTAATGTTTGTTTTCATTCATTAATGTATGTTTTCAACAGAGGAAAATTTTCCTCAGTAACAAACTATTTATTTATTATTTTCTTAGATTAAGACTGTCCAGTCAATCGCTAAGGACACAACACACGTGCTATGACAATCCGCTCCAACTATTAGTTCGTTCGAACAAAAGGCCTGACACTTTTAAGCCATACGATTTTTTTTTTTTTTTTTTTTTATTTGTTTAACGTTACAATAATCTATTCCTTTTGGAGAATAACAAACAAAATTAAGTAAATCAAATTGGTTGAAACTATTTGCTGCTAATTTTCTAAGTTCCGTTAACACATTATTAAAACATATCGGTTTCTATTACAAGTAGGTTAGTAAGATGGTTATTAAGACTTATTTGGACATACGGAGCAAGACTTTGGGGTTCCGCGAAACAAATCCACATCAACGTAATACAAATTATATCTGTTATTAAATCTTTTTCAACGATATAAACAATACATGGGTCATTCTCACCAAAGTAAGTACTTTTTTCTGCGTTTTTATTTTAAATTTTATGGTTACAAATAAACTTTTTTTTCGGTGTAATACTATTCCTTAGCCTATAAGAAGCAAGGAGTCGACGTGGAAGAACACCAATTCACGTTGAACTTGAATTTCATATTATTTAGGACTGATGATGCTTTGAAAAAGTTGAGCACCAAAAGAAAGCTTCAATCCACGTCGCTATCTTCATTTCCCTGCAGCATTTTATTTACAGTAAGACAGGGGAATGAATTTTTAAAAAAACGAAATCTGTGCTACAAAATCTTTTATCTCTCAAAAATTGGAAAAGAAAAAACTTGCCTGACCAAAACTATAGAGGACAGGGGAATGAAGACTAGTAAACGTAACCTCTCAAGTTTAAGAACTTATTTGCTTATGGGGAGCTTGGATTTCTACTGAGGTTAAGTTAACAGTTGGGGTTGCTTAGGGAAAGACCCCTTCCTGCTAACTAAATATTTTTTATTAATTTCCCGCCTGAATAGTGTGGTGACAATTTAATTTTAGAAATTGACAGGGGAATGAAAGAAAACCTATGGGACATCACAAAAATTAGTTTTTTTCAATTCTAATCCTTTATCATCAAGGATTCGACTGCTTTTATTAAATTTTATAGTATTTTGAACAAATAGAACAAAAAAAAAAAGTAAAAATTGAATACGGACACAGAACTCTTACTTTGAGCAGAATCATACCTCGGGACATGACAGGGGAATGAATTTCGACCTTTTTCTGGTGTTTTTAAGGTACGTGTGTTATACAATTAAAATTAAGTCGTATGGGGTCTACCTTTACAACTCGCCTGGATTTACAAAATTGATGTCTTAGAGTCCTAAGTTTTTCTAAATCGCTATAAACGGCTTAGGACACAAAAGTGCCCACTTACTTGAGAATGACCCAGATATAATACTACTAAAGGTCGCAGGTTCGCGTTCCGAGGTGGTCCTAGGATTTTTTAATGGAAGTAAAAATCCTTAGCCATGCCGTCCTTCGGATAGGACGTAAAATCCCGAGCCTGTACGATGTCAGGTACTCGTTGAAGATCCCTATGTTAATTAAACCTGAATAGGCAAAATTTATGACTCCCATTGTAGCATCGGCGTTAAACCAAACAAACAACGAACTGTATAAAATAATTTCTGAACGACTGAAATAATAATTTAATCTAAATTAAAATGTATGTAGAACAATTTGGTTAAACTACTTTTCAGTTGTCTAGTAGGAGCAGATTCTACATTAATATCAATTTTAGAGATAAATTTTAGTTGTATGAGATAAATGGGGTTTAATCACTCGGAATTTTCCAGAGCACCAAATTTTCATAAAATGCGAAACTTTTAATATATCTTAAACTAGCATTTCCCGTCGCGGCTTTGCCCGCGAGCCTTTAAAATCGATTTTGTGATCATTATCTTAATATTGATTCAAAATAAAATTTAAATGATGTTCAGGAGATATAGTAGAATCGAAGCTTCGCGTAGGTGGAATGTTGGAGGGAGCTGCCGGCTCGGTAGAAGAGAAGGAGACGCGCAATGGAGAGAGTATATTTAAATAATCACTAATATTTAAATAATCACCACTAATATTTAAATAATCAGTAGCCTATTTTATGTGAATGTCTTTTTAACAATATTGTAACGTTAAATAGATATTTAAATAAAAAACATATGTATGGTTTAAAATCTCAAAAATAGATTTCCGTTAGAGTTAAACGACAATTTCGGCATTTAAACCCCTTAGGGGTTACATTTTTGAAATTCCTTTCTTAGCGGTTACCTAAAATCTAAATTCCGAACTTCAAGTTTCTATCATTAGTAGTTTTTGCTCTACAGTCAGGACAAAGCCTCTTAAATATATAGAGAAGAGATCGAAATAAACACGCGCCATCCTCAATCATGGGAATCACAGTGTGCATACTTTCATTACCACTAATATTTAAATGATCAGTAACCATATTTTATGCAAATGTCTATTTTAATAATATTGTAACGTTAAATCGATATTCAAATAAAAAAACATATGGTTTAATATCTCAACAATAGATTTCCGTCAGATTTAAACGAAAATTTCGTCATTTAAGCCCCTTAGGGGTTACATTTTTGAAATTTCTTTCTTAGTGGTTACCTACATCGCGTTTAAAATCTAAATTCCGAACTTCAAGTTTCTATCATTAGTAGTTTTTGCTCTGCATTAATTCTGTCAGTCAGGACAAAGCCTCTTATATATAGAGAGATTACATTTGAGCAATAAAATTTCTATGAAAGCAACAAGCAAATAGTTTACAATTTTTTTTTTAATACTCACCGTTCATTTGATACTTAACAAGTTAGGTGCGGCATCGGTCCCCAGGGTCCGATACCTTACATTCCCATCTTAACAGCCGATTTTCACATGAATATGTCCGAAAGGCCGAACACTTCAAACACTCAATTTAGTCGATTTTTAATGAGATTATTGCATTTTAGTGCAGAAAATGTTGCTAACAGCTGAAATTCTGTTGTTTTTCAGAATCGGACTCCTAGGTCTGATTTTCGATAAAGTATGGCGTAAATCCTGTATCGGCCTGTCCTGCGCCTATTATGTCTAGTTCCAATCCTTACCAAGAGATAATGCCCTTGAGACGATCATTTAATCAAAAGATAACGCTTTCGTCAAAGCATCGGACCTCGGCGCCCGATATCGTCTGTGGCTCATCCCAGCTGTCGGACCCCGGGGACCGATACCGTCCAATTCAGGATACCCCTAAAATACATCGCCGCACCTAACGTGTTAATGTTATAATTTTTTTATTTTTTTTTTTGTTTCATTAAGTTTCCTTTTTTTTATTTTTAAAGTTCAATAGTTTATTATAATATCAGTAACATATTACTCACGAAACTTATCATGTCAAAAGTAAATTATCTTTTTTTTTTTTTTTTATAGATATATGAATGATGCTTAGAAGGGGCTTACAGGGAATGAAACAGATTAAAATAAATAAATATAAAAGGAGACTGGATGCGGGAAATGGGAATATTAATAAGAAATAATTGAATGGGAAAAAATCTAAATGCAAATGGAAAAGCCGAGAAAAGTTTAAATTAAGGGCTGTTACGTCATTTACTTTTAAAATTAATTGTTTTATTTTTTTTTTTTTCGTCTGTGCCCGAGAGGATCGTTTATTTTATATTTGATTTATTACCTTCTCTGATAATATATTTAGGGGTCAAGATTATTTCGTTTTTATTCATTTATCTTATCTGGGCTATTTATTTAATTCGTATTTATACCCATCAATGTACCGTCCTATATTTTATTTTTACTAGTCTAATCTCTCGAATAACTGTTTTAATATATTATTCATTGAACCAAAAGTAATTAAAATTTATTATCATCCCAGCTTACTTTATAATTCCTTGATGAGCTTCAATAGCCAATAATGGTTTTAATATTAATACTATTAATTTTTATTGATAAGAAAGACCCGTGGATGACAAAATGTAAATAGCAAGTCAACTAAAATAGTTTTTTTCAACACTAGTACCAAAAGTGGCTGTTTTCGGTGCGCGGCCGAGTTTAACGCGCGACGCGTAGCCGAGCGCGGAAATTAGACCAAGGACCTCAAACACACTTTTGGTACGTGTTATGAACAATACTTACTTACTTACAATACTAATCATGCTGCTCATACTTGAGTATATTAAAACACTTTTATATTTCATTAATAACTTACGGTCACAATATAAGAAATTAAATTGACACCATTTTTTTTTTTTTAACATCTGTTTATTAACCTATAATAGAAGAAAAGTACTTATGTATTTACATTAACATTTATAGTACGATTCCGATTATTCATTAGCTGGAATTAGTTCGTTCAAAGCTTTTTAGGCTTCTTTTAAAACATCTTCTGGTATATCCATGTTATTTTTCACTTTAAACATACTATGTACTTATATTAGAATGAAGTACAAGCTACAAGTAACCTCCTACAAACACATGTTTATTAATGTTAATAGCAGGTAAGGTTAGCGCACAAAAAAGATTTTTCACCATACTACGATGTAATCACCTGTTTTACACACCTAATTTGCGGTCCGAAAGCTACACTTCGCCGAAAATGAATAGTTCGCCCTAGGGCCGCAAAATCAGCTGTTTATTATTTTAATTCATTCATTTCATTATATACATTACATAAGTTTGTTTTGCTCGTATTAATGTTTAGTTATTTAGTAATTATGGCTAATAATATATCAGAATCTATAAATAGAAGAGCAAAATAAATCATAGCAGATTTGTTACCAGCAAAATCAAAAGATAGGTATGACGAAGAGTAAATAAAGTTTTTGAACTGGTTAAAAATGGAAAATGTAAAACCTGTAGATGTGAATGATGAAGTTTTACTCGTATATCTCTCGGTCCTATCAAAGCAAAACAAACCCAGTACTTTATGGAGTAAGTACTCCATGATAAAAAGTTGTTTAAAAGTAAAAGAAAATATTCAACTCACCCAATTTCCAAAAAGTATTGCTTTTTTGAAACGGCAATCGGTTGGTTATGTATGGTATGTTATATCGTATTAATATTTATTGTAGTATGCTGAAAAATAGCGTTCGTGCCTCGGGCCAAAGTGCTTTTGCAGGCCCTCGAACTGTTCATGACCTCGACTACGTCTCGGTCAAAAAATATCTCGGGCCGGCAAACGCCCACTTTCGGCCCTTGGTCCGAAATATACTATTTAAGGCCTAGGCCCGAAAAGTACTACTTTACGGACTCAAACCGATTATTGAAAACACATGTTTTTGATGCAGTATGATAAAAATAAAATTTCGAGTATAAATATATAATACTTAAAATATAAATTTTATTATTTGCTATAAATAGTACCAATCTGACGTAAGATTTAAACTGTGTGACGCTGGTCGTGGTTAGACTGATTCACCAGTCAGTTGCTTCTTTAATATTTAGGTTTCAATTAAATATTCTCGGTACCGATTTACAGAAATGTACAGTTAATATTTCTCCATTTGGTACTTGTCTAATATACGACCGCCACTCCAAAAAATCGATTCTTCGATTATCGAACAATTTCTATTGTAACATATGTTCATAGAATAACCTGTATTTTGTTATCTAAGGTTACAGGTACTTAAGGTTACCGATAATTATACAAAAAGTACGCCCTGGATCCATAATAATCAGTGATTCCTGGAAAGCATATAATAGCATATATATTGAAGGATACGAACATTTTACAGTTAACCATAAATATAATTTTGTGGATCCTGTATCACTTCAACATACCCAAAATATCGAAAGGTTATGGGGCTGTGTTAAATGGGGAAATAAGAAAAGAGGAGGTACAAACAGAAAGTTCTTAAAATCCTATTTAGCCGAGTTTATGTGGAGAAAAAAAGTTGGAGAGGAAAAATGTTTATTTCAAACAATTTATAAGATATATCTGAATTTCATGTATTTAAGTATTCGAGTTATGCATCATTTTTGATGGTTTCTGTGATTTTGAATCCTATAAGCCCATTCCAAGTAGTCAACAGATAATAAGTTATGAGATTATAGTTGAAAAACCTGGTATCTCAGTTAAAAAAATTATATTTTGAGTAAAACTTAAGCGCCGACTACTATGATGGTCCTATTTGATCCAGAAGTATAGAAACTACCGAAGATTCATAGAAACTTTGTTTTAAGACCTTTCTTCCATTTCAACCTCCCTTAAGATATCCCCCCGTAATTTGGACGGTTTCTGCTTTATCTCGAATCTTACTACTATTACAAAGTGAAAACCAAAATTTCTTTAAGGCACAATTTTTTCATCATATTTCTTTTTATCTTGAACTATGAGGGATGATAAAATCTTGAATGCTGTTATTGGAGTTAGACGTTTTGTCAACTGGAATGCTCATCATACGTAGTAACCAAACCAACTTCTTTTTCATAAATACAATAAAAACACATCAAACTTTTCATTTTCGATTTATATTCAGTCAATTCATCTCTTTTTTTATGTTTGATTTTATCGCTCACTGTACTACTAAGAAATGTTCACTCATATTGCATTAAATTTACTTAGGTATATATTATATATAGATTAAATGTAATGTGCTGATCAGTGAATACTTCTATACTGCCTTCTTATGAGAAAATTAATTTTTTAAGGAATCCAGTTGGTTTTTTAATTGATTGCAGAGATGTAAAATCATTATTTTATTTTGAAAGCAAAGGAGAAACTAATTATTTTCGCTTAATATTTTAGTAATTTAAAAAGAACAGCTGAACAAATATATAACCTTTACAATAAACATGAGGATGAATGGACAATAAACATTGAGTAAAACGCACCCTAGCGCTTCCTGGTAGTCTGGAGCTCGAACTAAATTTTTCATTCCTAAACTCGTATCTCAATCAATTAAATGGTGCGAGAGGCGTAAAATTCCAGTCCTTTTCTCTTCAATTTTGCACTCTTAAGAGAAAAATGGAAACCTTCTTCTCCGTTAAGGGTTATGTGGCTAAAATATGACATAACTTCCTTAATCCTACGTGGAGTCGTTTTTAGCCTTTTCGGCACGCACATTGTACACTTTGCTTTATAATATATATTGATTAATCAATTGCATTATCCATACGAAAACAAATAACCTAAAGAAGGTTACACATACTATATTCGATAGTATGAAAGTAAATTATCAAATTAATCTAATTGACTTAAGTCAATAAATACCATAAATTGGACAAAATTTGTCCACCTCCCGCTACTACTCGCAAAACTTGTGAGATAGGGGTGAGTAGGTATCAGTGACGAGGAAGGATTTGCTCTGCCTTGAGCCGAGCTCTGTGGTGTAGCGGTTAGCATCCTCGCATGTAACGCAGGAGACCCGGGTTCGACTCCCGGCGGAGCCAAATCTTTTCTCTTCAAAAAATAAATTATTTATAAATTATCAAAGTTAAAAAATCAATTTTTTGGAGTGGCGGTCGTATATTAGACAAGTACCCTCCATTTTAACAAAATCCAGAGGGGGGGGGGTCAAAGTAAACAAAGGCGATTGGTAATCAAAGTTAATGTCAAGTTTAGTTACTATTTGGATGGGTGAGACCATCAGCCTGTTGGAGGTACCTCACACCGAGCGGACGTAGCAGTGATAACCCTTCTCCGTGTATCTTATCGAGAATCGCGGTGTGGTTTTGCAGGATGTGAGTAACCGCCCGGAGGTTTGGTACGAGGATATGTGTCAGAGAAAAGAAACTATATTTCTTTTCCTTCATATTCATCTAATCTGTCTAGGATCTATAAAAGTTTGTCACTGTCTTTGTACCCGAGAGAGCTGACGCCATCGATGGGAAGGACACTGCCAAATTGTCCCCAAAGGGATTGGGAGCTATGGGGGCTGCACCATGGTGACCAGCTGCTTATTCATATATAATTTTACTGTATAATTATTAGATTTAATAAGTACCCAGGTCATGTAAACAGTCCATCAGTTGTATTTTGTTACCATTATTTTGTTACTTCTTATTTTTACTATCAGTAATCAATAATTACATGATAAATAATTAATTATCATATTCTAGCATATATAGATACATGTTGCACATATTTTGTCTATATTTTAGCCCTGATGAAGATCCACATGTTTGGATGGAAACTTAGGCTCTCCAAATGTAGAAAATTTGAGTGAAAATCGGGATAATCAATCGTCCTAATAATAATTAATTGTAATTTTATTTTTAAAGAGAAAAGATTGGCCTCGGTAGGGAAAAAAACCCGGTGACATGCGCGGTATGCTCTTCTGTGCGCCGCCGAGTTCGCTTCGAAGCCGTGTCGATCTCTTCTCTGCATTGATCCCCTCTCCCTATCTCGCAAATACGAAATAATTAAATTAATATAAAAATGTTTAAAAATCTACGAAATGTCAAGAGATTCTGTCTATTGGATAAAATATACCAATCCCCGTACGAATTCGCAAAATAAATGTAAGATCGGAGAGAGGATAAGTGAAGAGAAGCGATTGACTCGACTTGGAAGCGAACTCGGTGGCGCAGTGGATAGCGTCATTTCACGCATGTGACCCGTGTTCGACTCCCGGGTGAGTCCAATATTTTCCCTTCAAAAATAAATTATTTAAAAATCAATATATACTTATAATTACTGGTATGCAACACGAAATGATTATGTTAATAATTGTTTGGTTTTTTGTTGAAAAATAATACAAGGTAACATACTGAAGGGTATTCGATAACAAAAAAATAACGTAAAACTTCCGTGGGTCAACAATTATTTATTCAATAAAAATATACAATTATCAATGCCACACGAATGTTTTTTTGTTTTTTTTCCTGTACCCCTACCTGGCCATGTGTGGTATACGGGGGGGGGGTTACTCTAGAGGTGTAACCAACCTATTCTAACCATGGTGGGAGGGTCGAGATTTTATCCGTGGTGCCTCCACGAAATAAAAGTGAACCCTACCAGGGCGGATTCGAACCGCCGCCGTTCGGCTTGAGCGTGCAACAGCGGGTGGCTCTCCTACACGCTCGGCTATACCGGCCCAAATGCCACACGAATTATAAATGCATAAATATTCGAGCAGGTTACAAACATTATAACTCTATAGCATGCAAATCATATGGCTTGAGCTTCACAGTCAAGACACAGGCAAAGACTAACTCGCTAGTCAAATATAATCGTGAAAGGCCTGGCTTGAAAGGTTCTAGATTGAGCTCGAAAAATCTAGTCCCATACACGCGCTCTTATGGTTTGTTCCGACAGCTAATTCGTTCCAACAAAAGGTATGGGATTTTTAAACCATATGTTTTTTTTTCTTTTTTTAATTAACGATTTAATGTTACACAATTAATAATTAAATAAATGAAGTCCAAATCAAATTATTTTATCTCACATCCATACACACAATTGGTTGTTTCATAAAAAGAAGGAGGTGAGGGGAGCGGTTTATAACGAGTTAAATTCCCGATCCGCCAACGTATATTTCTTTTTTTCTCTCTTTTTTTTTCTTGTGTCAGGGATAGCGTCCACTCAGCTTTTTATAAGGGATCAAGTGGGGGACTTGATTTAATCATTAACAACCTTCCACAGAGAAGTTTTTTCTCCAACAAAAAATTTGAAATGTGCTAAGAACCGAATTTGTTGAATACTGGGATCGGGAATATTCCACTGTTCGAAGGCCACCACCTATAAGTGGAAAAAACGCAGAGAACATCGCAGCGAGATTTAAACTGGAGATCGAGGAATTAAGTCACTGTTAACTTTGACAGTTCCGTTTCAAGAGATCTTATTTAAATTCTCATTGTTTGTTTGACAATTTTTTTTTTTTGTAATTTTGCTTCAGTAAAATTATTCAAACCCGTATCAGTCTTACAATATCAATCAAAATCTAATAAGCCTGATACATTTACAGTTGATTATTTTCGAAACTCCTATCTCCAAGCCCCCTCCATCGGTGTGATATGTACCAAACATAATGCTATTCCCTACATTCGCACAAGTAGCCTTAATTGGATGGACACCGTTAAATGGGAACATTCCCACAGAACGAGTTAATTAATTAACTTCCTTATTCCTTAATAAAATCCATCCTATTTTACTTTATACACATTTACATTTATTTCTTTATTACAATTTTACTAATGGTTCATGACTAAACTTATTTAGAAATAGCCTCTCTATGAGGAAATATTAATTCAGAATCCCGTTTACATTCATATCTCACAGTGTGTTATATTGTAAAAACATAAAATCCCCAAATGATCTGTATATTTTTATGTTTACTTCTATTGTATTGAGAGCGGGGTTGGTTGGCAACAGTTTTCACTTTTTTGATTGTTGAGTCGTTCCTGTTAATATAATCCCAATAAGGCTGATACCACAGTAAATCCAAGTATTAGAGTACTTCAAATATTTTTTTCACCACACAATATTTAATACTAAGATCGTGGAAAATTGAAGAATTCGTCAATCCAGAGTATGCCAATTAACCCCTATGTGGGGCAGGTTGGCCTATAAGGTAGAGTTGTTTAGCCATCTCATTCAAGTAATGCCTGGCAGATATTATTGTTATTAAAAGCTGCACTATAATGGTATAATAATTACGAATCGGTTTTTAACAGCTTTTAAAGGAAAATAGAATGATAATAAAAGAAGATAAAAGTTTAGACTGTCGTCAAATTCTGCATAAGAAAAATTGCTCTCATCCTCCTTGCTGGAACTAAAGACAATTGGTAGTTTCACCTTTGTTTATGTTTACCTTGCTTTTCTGAATTGCTACTGCACCAACAAACCCCAGTTGAAGAGAGCCAACTAACCCCACAGGAGAGATCATATGAAAGATGGCTGCCACTGCCAGGACAGGGGAGAACAATCAAACAAGAAACTTATTAGTTGAAAGGTTAGGTTTTTCAAAGGAGTTTGGGGCTATGTGAACAGAATCGGAGTCAAATGTTGTGCCATGCCTTTAAACCAAATTTACTGAAAATATAAAAATTTACTTACATGTTTTAAAATCAATCAATGAAGCACACTCTTCTCAACACTGTTCGGATTGAAAACTAAGGACAAGACTCCCGAGGTCGAGCGGGTCACATGGTACAATGGTGGTGCCTTCACCACAGATGTGACGGAAACTATGAGCCAATGGCCAACCTACCCCTTATGCCAACCAACCCCGCTCTCCCCTAGTTTTATCGAACCCAAAGTTTCGACGCCGACACCACCAATCGCACCATACACACTTCCATCCAACGACTGTCCATACCGAATTTTGACAGATCTGCCTTAACGCAATCCTTCCACTTCTTCCTTTCGACACCACACTTTCTAATCTTTTCGGAATACGCTTATTGACAAGTTTCTATATTTTACACGCCCATTTTATTCGCCGCGCTGCAACCCCTCAATTACATTTGCTGGGTAAAGTTCACTCAGTTTGTCTTTCATTCAGTTTGTTTTATTTTGTTTTTGTTTCTCCCCTTCCTTGACGTTTAGGCTATACAGGGTTTCCCGGAACAGGGGAGAGGTTGGGGGATTGACGTCGAGTATTATAAAATGTTCTCTGGCTCCGGGTTTTGAACTTGCTATCTTCGGGTTTCCGATCATTCGCGCATTTCCTAACCCGTTTGCCCAGTCGGCCATTCCGCCAACCATCGTGTAAATATCTAAATTCTCCGGTTGATTCGTTCCCCTTCGGTACAAATATTCTATGCTGTATCTTGTTTTCAAAAACCCCCAGCTAATGCTCATATCTCAATGTTAGCGGCAACGTTTCGTATCCGTAAAGGACTGTTTGAAGAATAGTAGTTTTTTTACTTTCACTTAGATGATATGAAATATATAGTAAGTGGAAGTATTGCAATCGTGAAAAATTTCGACTTCCGGTTTTTAACGGAAATACAAGTTTTGGGGCCCCCTGAGTCCAAATAACCAAGTCCCGCGAAACGGTCTGTGTGTGTGAACAGACTAGCTCAAAAACTATAAACCGTGCAAACCTGACTTCACTTAATAAATTTTGTATCATTTTCTCGTGTTTTTTTTTATTTACTCAAAAATACTATAACGGTTTTGATCAAACTGGGTATTTGATGCATGTATATGCCAAAGATGTGATAGCCAACATTTCATCAAAATTAGTCAAACGGAGAAGGCACTTTATTTCATAACTTTTTTCTAATTTTTACCTTTTTTTCGAGTATCTAAAAAACGGCTTTAACGATTTTCATCAAATTTGTCATGTCTAATGAAAATTAGGCGTTCTTTAATATCAGTTAAGCTTTATCGTTATTAAAATGTTTTGAGGGGGCTTAAATGGGTTAGAGCCCTTTTTTGCTTCCTATAAAGTACCTTTGTTTTTGTTTATATGGATAAATTAACTGTCTCTCTTTACGCCTAAAAATAAGAAAAGGCTAAATATGAGATATGATATAAATAAAGGAAACATATAGAGGAGAAATAAATAAAAATATTCAGTCAACTCATAAAACACGTTGAGCCCACGCATGCGTAGTACGCCTTTAATGACAGACCATTGTTCATAATTAAAGCCATTCGGATCATTTAATGGAAATTATTTGTTTCATGGTAACTAAATGAAATTTTCAACAAGTAGATAGAGAATTATATAATCAGTCGACTTGGAGTATTATTTTTGCATTGCCGAATTATCTCAAGTAAAAACTTTTATTTAATAATAAAAGAAATTAGAGTGTTTTATAGAGCAAATGAAAACAAATATAAGAAATGAATGTGGAAAAATGTGTAACTTTGAGATGTGGCATTATCACAACGCATTAATTTCTAGTCTAAGTAAGTTGGTAAGTGAAAGTTGTGTGTTGCGCGCACGCACCAGATTTTTTTTTTTTTTATTATTTGTTTCGAGACAAAAGGCGCGAGTTAAACAATTTCACTACTTAAAAGTATCAAGCATTTTCCGCCTGAAATCTAGCCTTGATTTCCTCATCGATTTCGTTTGTCATGGTCTTCTTAGCCTCTAACTATCTAAATTTATCTACGTGTTTAAACTTATTCCCCTTTACATCAATATCATCCAAATCGTCCGTGTTTCTGAAACTAACAATATATTTTGTCTTATTCGTGTTTATAAACAATATTTATTAGTAATTTTAATTATAATCATTGATGTATACAATACATTAACAAATTGACTAATAAATATTTAATTTATTCATTTATTTTCTCCATAGAAAAAAATAAATGAATCATTTATCACAGAAAAATTTATATAGGAGTTCCCCAGGGATCAATACTAGGCTCCGTCCTTTTCAATATTTTCTTCGATAATATTACAAAACTAAATATAAAATGTAATATTGCACTATGTGCATACGATGCAGCTCTCTATTAATAGGGTCCTTTCCTAGAAGTACGCCAATTATACACATGCATGAAGTTTTAGATACACCAAAAATTCAGCAATATATCCTAAAACTAGCAACGGATTTCTTTAATTCCTGTCACAACACCCACGCGAGCATATAAGATCAATAGTTAATTATTCATATGATAACTCATGTTGTAAAAAACATAAGCACAAACGACTGAAACAGGTGGTACTTTTACATTATAATTTTTGATGTAGTGTAAGCCATATGTATTTTTAATTTTAATTCAAAATGTTATTTGTTTTATTTTAATCATCAAGTATACAAGTATATTAAACTAATTTTTATATTTTGATGAAATTGTAATGACGTCCAAATATTTTATACTTATTATTTTAAGTTGATTTAATTTTACTCTGTCAAGAATGTGGAGTTTTTCATTTTCTCAACGTAGAATGGTTTGAAAAGTAGCTACAGATAATTTCTACTGACTCGGTAGGATCTAATACAGGTCGGATTGATTAGGAAGAAAGATTAGAAACCAGTGCGTAGTAGGTGCTTTGTGTGGTCGGAAGATTGGTTTCTATTTGGGGCTAATTCGACAAAAGGCTGGGCATTTGATGATTATAGATGTACGCCGTTGCGTAGGTGGGTACTTAGCTAGATTAATCTTTAATTTGAACTAATGTAAGAAGGTGGAAGATTTGTAAAATTGAATTTTACTTCACTTGAAAATTTCATAGGATGAAGAAAGCACTTACCATAATTTCAAGTTTTAATTTAAATACACGCATATATAGAAGAATAGTTATTTATTATACAAGTGACGAAAGTAGATCATTTTACAACTCGAGTGAAACGTTTACCCACATTCCTCGAGAGTTGTAAATTCTACTTTTTTCACGAGTGTAATATTAAATTTTTTCTGTAATCGTGTAATACATGATCAGATCTAACCAGAATATGAACAAAATTAGGATGTTGTGAAGATTATGGTATGTAGTTGGTAGGTTATAAGCATGGTTGTGAAAGGTTATAAGCATAGTTATAAAACAACTAGTATTAATTTATCTTAACATTTTATTTATTATATATATTTATAGTTACATTACATTATATTATATTTATGTATAAATTGAAAATGTTTAATTAAAAAAAAAATAATATAATAATAATAATATTTTATCAAACAGTGTTTTTTGAAGTTTTTTAGTAATATCAAAGATGTCTGTTTAAATTAAAATGATTGTGAAGTAGTGCAGTTATAAACAAGTGCAAGTTATAAACAAGGAAGGTAATTATTATTATATTTAAATTTTAAAATATATTGATTATTTCCACCAATAATTCATTCACATTTCAATTTATTTTGTTAAAATAAATTCTTACAATGTTAAGAAACATATTATAATAATTTACCCATTTTATTTTTAAAACAGTCTCATCTTTTTTATTTCGTTCTTACATCAGAAGCTTTCGGTGCTTGGCACCATATTCATCTAAAAATATTTATCATGTTATAATTATATAAAAATATTTTTTGTACAATATTTTTTTATTGTCATTAGTTATTTTAGCATTTTCATACCTGTATTTTATTATCCTAGTGGACATCGTCTGATTTCTAAAAAAATTTTTGATGAGATTCATCTTTGTCACACGTAGGGATTCTATTTAATATAATGTTGAAAAATTAAAATTTAAAGTCATAACATATTTTTTTATATTATAGTATTATTTTACTGAAATTTTTTATATATAATACCTTTACTGGAAACATGGGAAACATCCGTCTACTGCTTCTATAAATCAACCAATGGATTAAGTCCTTCTTTATTATAAACATCCCCACCCTAGCCCCCACTACTTTAAATTGACCGATCAAGTTGTACATTATTTTTTTATTTTATTGTAGAATGTGGTTGATAACTTGAGAATATTGTAAGGAAATGTTGGCCGATTCTAGTTTTGAATTCATTAATTCTTTCTGATTTGCTGCAATGTAGATAGCTTCTAAAATTTTTCTTTTTGGTCCCGCGTTTGATCTATGAAGTATTTTTGTATTTTCAAAGTCTATCTCATGCCTATTGTTTTTTGCATGGTTGGATAATGCTGTTTTTGTTTTTGATTTTGGTTTTAAATTATTGTTGTGATTATAAATACGCGTTTTTAAATCGGTCGAGGTAACTCCAATATATGATTTGTCACAGCTTTTACAAGGTATTTTATATATTAGGTTGCGTTGATTTAATATTGGTATTTGGTCTTTTGTTTTAGTAATTAAATTTCTGATGTGATGTTTTGGTTTTAAGGAAAATTTGAATTCATTTACATCCATATCTTTAAATGTTTTTATTACGTTATGGGTTAAGCCTTTTATGTATGTAAGCGATTTGTATTTCGGTAAATTATTATGTTGTTTTAGGGGAGTCTCGGTGGTGTTTTGAAGGTTGGAGTTTTCTGATTTTTGGCCTTGTTCTGTATTATTGTCTGTGAATTCAATGTTTTTGAAAAACTGTTTTATACTGGTTTGTGATTGTGGGTAGGTTAATTTCGGAGTGTTTATTTCTGTTATTTTTTCTTTATTATTTTGTTTTGTTATTGTTTTGTTGGCTTCTATGCGAATCTTACTATTTATTTCATGTTTTCCCTTCTCCTTAGTTTCGTTTAAGACATTGTACCAAATTTTGTTTATAATTTTTTTGGGGTAAAAACTGTTTTCTAAGATTTTGAATATTTTTATTTTTACATCGTTTAAGAAAACATCATCAGTTATTTTTATAGCTTTTTTAATTAAATTAGTGCTTACATTGATTATCTGGGACCGAGGGTGGTTTGAATAAAAGTTGAGGGTGTAATCTCCTGTTATTGATTTTTGGAACCATTTTGTTGAAAGTTTGTTTTTTTCCCGGCTAATTGTCATATCAAGAAAGTTTATGGAATTATTTTTCTCGATTTCAGATGTAAATTTAACAAAATTTACATTTTACTGTTTTAAAAATAAAATGGGTAAATTATTATAATATAAAATACATACAACAGTCTACTTATCCTACCATGTTAAGAAACATTTAAAAGCATTTAATTTCCAACTTCAAATTATTTTTTAATTTATACTTATTACTAATTAAGAAGGCAATTCACTTTCTTCACTTGTGAAGAAAGTAATCACTTTCTTCACTCTATTGCAAAATGTTTCACTTTCTTCATTCATTTCAGTTTTGTAATGTTACCAACCATTATTCAACGATTACAGAAAAAGCTAATTATGTAATAAGGAGCTCGTTTTTGTATGATTGCTATAATATAAGAATATAAGAATATAATATAAAATGTAATATAATATATTTAATATAGAATATAATATAAGAATGAGACTTAGATATAGTAAATATCCCAGGTCTTTGGCTTTCAATATTAGTTCCATTTGTTTTTAATTTTTGGCATTTAATAATATCGTACGTGAAACTCAAAATATATGATTTATAATATTTCTAGACTACCTAAAATTTCAGAGTCTGTTTTCCCCGCCACACAGTGCTTCGATCAATAGACGAAAATCGAAAATTCAAGTTTTTATTTTTTTCTTGAATTTTCATTTAAAATGTTCCTAAAGGTGTAAATGATCATTAATTATAATATTTACATATATTTGTTAACTCAATTGGTATTAAAATTAAGAAATGTTTTTTTTTTTTTTTTTTTCATAGCCCCTTATTATTTAGTAATTTCCCGATTGAATTGATTGCTTCCTTGAATAGTAAACCTTTTACTGCAGTTATATGCATTTTAAGGGGTATTGAGAAAATCTAATTGTTGAAAATTTAATAGTTTTTTTAGGTTACCGGTGATGGGGCTCACCTCTTTCTTGATTAAACCTTAAATTCTAATTCTTAAGCCTAACATTAATATAGTTTTTGCCATCGTCTTGGGAGATTCGCAGGGCTGAGGCTATTAAATAGTGGATTTGACAGGGTTGGTAATTTATCGAAAAAAGAATCCTGCCTCTTGGTTATGTATTCCTTGATTTTCGGTAATTTAATTACTTCTTGAATCTCTGATGTCCTCATTCTCTGCATGTAAGTCCCTTTGACTATTTTTCTTACTATTCCATTTTGAAATTATTGCACCTTGTTTGTAGTTGACCTGCTTATATGCTTGAATAGAGGTGCGCCGTGTAACAGCGCCGGCCGAATTATGGAGGTGTATACTAAAATTTTTAAACGTATTGATAAACTGGTCGTGATCAGTAGTTTATTAAGCCTATATGTTTTGAGTCTCAATGTTTTATTTTTTCTGTCAAAATGTATCGAAAAATTTAGGTGTCTGTCTAAGTCTACGCCGAGATACGTCAGGTTGGTCGATAGCTTAATACATTTATTGTTTATGTAAAATTCTTTAGGAATTTTCTTTTTCCCTTTTTGGTAAGTAATGTTTAATTTGGTAAGAAATGTTTCGACTAAAACCAGTATTAGTGACCACTTACTTACTCCTTTTAGTCGATAATATGAAAAATATAGTAAGTGGAAGTATTGCGATCGTGAAAAATTTCGACTTCCGGTTTTCAACGGAAATACACGTTTTGGGGTCCCCTCAGTCCACATGACCAAGTCCCGCGAAATGGTCTGTGTGTGTGTGTGTGTGTGTGTGTGTGTGTGTGTGTGTGTGTGTGTGTGTGTGGTGTGTGTGTGTGTGTGTGTGTGTGTTTGTGTGTGTGTGTGTGTGTGTGTGTGTGTGTGAACAGACTAGCTCAAAAACTATAAACCGTGCAAACCTGAAATTGGGTATTTAGTGTAGGTATATGCCCGCAATGTGACAGCAGAAATTTCATCAAAATTGCTCAAAGAGAGGGGGTACTTTATTTAATAACTTTTTATGTTTTTCGATTTTCTCGAAAACGGCTCTAACGATTTTGATTAAACTGAGTATTTGATGCATTGATATGCCCGTGATATGACTGCGAAAATTTCATCAAAATTGATCAAACGGAGGGGGTACTTTACTTAAGAAATTTTGTCTCACTTTCATGTGTTTTTTTTTTTTTTACTAAAAAACGGCTTTAACGATAATGACAAAACTCAGTATTTGATGTATGTATATGCCCGCGATGTGACAGCGAAAATTTCATCTAAATTAGTCAAATGGAGGGGGTACTTTATTTAATGAATTTTGTCTAATTTTTACGTTTTTTTCAACTTTCTCCAGGAAGGATGAAACGATTTTGACTAAACTCGGTATTTAATGCATTTATAAGCCCGCGGTGTGACATTCAAAATTTAATCAAAATTGATCTACCGGAGGGGGTACTTTACTTAATAAATTCTGTCTCACTTTCATGTGTTTTTTTTATTTACTCAAAAACGGCTAAACATTTTTGATCAAACTGAGTATTTAATGTATGTATATGCCCGCGATGTGACAGCAAAAATTTCATCTAAATTGGTCAAACGGAGGGGGTACTTTGTGTAATGAATTTTGTCTAATTTTTACGTTTTTTTCAACTTTCTCCAAAACGGATGAAACGATTTTGACTAAACTCGGTATTTATATGCCCGCGGTGTGACATTCAAAATTTCATCAAAATTAATCAATTAGAGGGGGCACTTATTTAATAATTTTTTTCTCATTTCTACGTTCGGTTTTCCCAATAACGGCTCTAACGATTTAATAAGAAATGGCTAAATATGAAATAAGAAAAAATCAAGTAAACATATAGAGGAGAAAAAAAGAAAAATATTCCGTCAACTCATAAAACACGTTGAGCCCATGCATGCGGAGTACGCCTTCAACAACTTCATAGAGAATTATAAAAGCAGACTACTTGGAGTATTATGCTTGCATTGCCGAAGTATTAAAAGTAAAAACTTTTATTTAAAAATAAAAAAAAATTAGTGGTTTTACAGAGAAAATAATAACCAAAATAAGAAATGAATGTAGAAAAATGTGTGACTTTGTGAAGTGGCAATTAGCAAAACACGTCAATTTCTAATCTAAGTAAGTTGGTAAGTGAAAGTTGTGTGTTGCGCGCACGCACCAGATTTTTTCTTGTTGTTTTTAAAATTATTTTGGCATTCGCTGTAGCTTATAGTTGATAGATCTTCAGGAGTGATCATTGTTAAATTCAATATTCTATTCTAATTTATTATGTCAAGTTAATGAAACAGTAATAATATGCAGATAGTGTGTGTTTTAATCAATTTCAGTATGCATTGCTCATAAAGGAGATCCAGTATATTTGTGGGTCTGGCCATTGGGGAGATGAAACCCTCACTATTAATGGGAAATGCAGAGGTCAAAGGGGAAAGGTGTTGCAATGGGATTTGTCGGGGTCCGCTTCAATCTTCATATTATCGACACCGAACTTCAAAGGACGTAATGTGTGACAGGAAAGATGAAAAGTAAAAGAGTAGTTGAATAAAAGGTAGATTGGCAAAGAAAGCTTATCACGTTATGAATAAGGTTTATTTATATTGTCAAATTATTCATAATTTAAGTTTGTCCCCCCAATTCTAAATTTGAAATGTATATTTTAAAACACTACGACCACGGAATCACAACAATAAATGTTCGAGTATTGACAAAATCTAAAATGATTAAACTGTTTACCATTTCAGATTGTAAGCGATTTCCCGAACTCGAAATTTGTTGTCTACGTCAACCGAAAACATACTAATGAACCCTTTTGTAATTTTTATTTATTTATTATTCCGCTTGTGGAATTGCACCTGCGCAGTGGCGCATCAAGCAAATTTGGTCATTGTTGTTTTTTCCTTTGACTTTCATGATGCATTTTATAATTTATTGTAGTAAGAGGTCTCTTGGCCACTGTCGTTTTAGTCGACGCACACTGGTTAATAGTTGCTTTTTGGCGGACATAAATCTGTCATTTCCACAATTTTACAGATAAATTGATGGGAACTTTTTTATTACCTTCGTAATAAAATTCGATAATCAAGGAAACAATACCCGTTAAGATTGCTTTGGTATAAGTGTCCTTTTTGCTTACCCAAAACCAGGTATCTTGTGTGTTAATAGATAGTTTTCGTTAGTATGCAAAAAAACATGGAAGAAATCAATATTTTTCAGAATTTTCTTTTTTATTAGTTTAGTTTGAGGGTGGGCTTTCATAAGACCGAGTATCCAAAAGAAAATTCAAATTGCATAGAAGTTATGGGTATTTTATAAACAACTAAAAATTCAATATTTAACTCGATTTTCTACTTTTAGAAATAAGATATCAACATACCGATTTCACTGAAAGTTTACATTCAACGGCTAGTATATTGCGCATAAGCGACATAAATTTTGTTTGCTTATTAGGGCACAAAAGCAGTTTATAAACCACTTTTTTCAATAAAAACCGTTTTTCTCAGTTTCAAAGGGCTGCTCCCCGGAGTTATTACTGGGGTAATTTCTAGTCTTACTTGTACTACGACCACATAAAAATATCAGTTAAATTCACTTGCGCCTTTGTAAATTTTTTAGAAAAGTATATATTGTATATGTTTTCAGAAAAATGGCCCTGTAATCTGCTCTAAACGCTACAGGTACATTTACAAGCTCCTTCTAATCTGTAACATAAAACGACCACACCTATACATAAGGTTTTCACTTATAAATGTATACTGCGGGCGGAATACTGCGACCACTGTGCGACGTCGGGGCTGACTAGGTAACATGGAGGAGGAAAGAGATTGGGATTAGGGTGATGTAGCGTTTAAGAGTGAAATGTTTGGTATTTGTCTTGTATGTAAGATTTTACTATCGGCATGGATATTAGATTGTGATGTTTGTATTTGGTTAATGTGGATGTGTTTCGCGGAACCCCAAAAGTTCTGCTCCGTATGTCTTAATAGGTCTTGAAATTGTAGTGTAAATTATTCGTTTGTTTCTTAAGGTGAGTGATGATCTGTAGTCCAGGAGATGTGAAAGCTTCTTGTACCGACTTTTGAGGTCTAGTTTTTTAATTTTGGTATGTATGTAGGAAGAAATAAAAGCAAGGCTGGCAACTGGGAGTAGGAGTCTGCATGCACTTCAGAGGGTCCTCCGCTTTCGAAATCTTTCGCGCAGGGCAAAATTGACAATATATAAGACAATCGTCAGACCTGTAGTCACTTATGGCAGCGAAGCGTGGGTCCTGACCCAAGAACACGAAAAAATGATCACGGTTTGGGAAAGGAAGGTCCTCAGAATGATATTTGGACCAATTAACGAAGCAGGACATTGGCGGTCTAGAAATAACCAAGAACTAATGAATATTTATGGTGGACCAGATATAGTGGTTTTCATCAAAATGGCGAGAATCAGATGGCTAGGCCATGTGGAAAGAATGCCGGAACATCGTCTACCTAGAAGTCTGCTCTATCAACCTCTGGAAGGAAGACGAATGCGAGGGAGACCACGGCTGAGATGGCTCGAGGACGTGGAGGCGGACCTGCGGCGGATAGGGGTGCCTAGGTGGAGGAGACATGCCGTTGATAGGAACGAGTGGGCAAGGATTGTATCGGAGGCCAAGGTCCTATAAGGGCTGTAGAGCCATTGTAATAATAATAATAATAATGTATGTTCCAAGTTAGTCGTTTGTCTAAGTACAGTCCAATGTTTCGTACGACATCCATTGAAGGAACTGGCTCGTTGATAATTTTCACAGTTGGGCAATTAGGGTTAGGGGGGAGTAATTAGGCGTCCAACTGCATGGTTTTTAACGCCTTTTGCTGTATATATATTATTTCTTTTGTTTAACTTTGTTGCTGTGTGTTGTTTCTGTATATTTTATTGATATAGCAGGGATATAATATTTCATACTTTTGTACTTTAAAGGCTAACCTAACTTAATAGTCTATGATTTATGTTCATTTGTATGGTGTTTATTCATTTACCTCCTATATATTAGTTTTGATTCTCCATTTTTCGAACCACTTTTCTAGATCAATTAGATGGTTTTGAAAGCCGAAAGATACGATAGTAGGATTTTGATGCCTTTTGTAATTAAAATCGGAAAAATGTTAACTTAGTCGCAATTTAATTGCACCCTCTCGAAATCTAAAATCGATAATATTTTTAACCTTTTATCAGATTGGCGGCAGAAATGTTTTTTTGTTTTTTGTTGGCAGCCATCTTTCATATGATCTCTCCTGTGGGGTTAGTTGGCTCTCTTCAACTGGGGTTAGTTGGCTCTCTTCAACTGGGGTTAGTTGGCTCTCGTCAACTGGGGTTTGTTGGCGCAGTAGCAACTCACAAAAACAAGGTAAAGATAAACAAAGGTGAAACTACCAATTGTCTTTAGTTCCAGCAAGGAGGATGAGAGCAATTTTTCTCATGCAGAAAGTGACGACAGTCTAAACTTCTATCTTCTTCTATTGTCATTCTATTTCTCTTAAAAGCTGTTAAAAACCGATTCAAAATTATTATACCATTATAGTGCAGCTTTTAATAACAATAATATGTGTCAGGCAGTAATTGAATGAGATGGCTAAACAACTCCACCTTTTAGGTCAACCTGCCCCACATAGGGGATTATGTTAGTATTAAATATTATGTGGTGAAAAAAAAATACTTGAAGTCCTCTAATACTTGGATTTTACAGTGGTATCAGTCCTATTGGGATTATATCAACAGGAACGACTCAGCAATCAAAAAAGTGAAAACTGTTGCCAACCAACCCCGCCCTCCCCTAGCCTTTAAATTCGATTATTCATAGATCTAGCTTGTGTTTTTAGTTTATCTTGCTGTTTTATCATATTTCGTTTGTTCCTTTAAAAGAATTTCTTTAGTTCCTTTAAAAAATAAAGTCACTCTAGCTGATGTGCTTATCCCAAGCTATTAGTAAATTTATTTATTTTGTTTGGCTGTTTTGTAAATATGTAAGAAATAAAATTTACTTCATTCATTCATAATGGGCATGTCACCGTGGCAATGTAGTTACTTATTCTGTTATTATGTCGGTGTAATTTAACAGAGAAATAAAAAAAAAAAGTTCCTTACGTGCCTGGGAGCGTCCGTTATTAGTATTAAAATTTTGGATTGAAAATTTTATTATTTTTTTAACTTGGTTACAAAAAAAAAGTTGTATTTATTGTCCTGGGAATATATTTAGTTTGCTAACGACCAATTCAGCCAGGAGAATGTTCTGTGCCGAATCCATTTGTGTTTTTGTTCGAGAACAATGTATGAACGAGCAAGAGCAGCCGGAAACTACCTGCATTATATCAGGAACCGGATATGACCCGCTTTGTTAAGCATGAAAGGTAAACATGTGCGGTACATCTCGCCAGAATGGCTCAAGATTATTTACCTGCCAAGAAGCTTCCTATAGCTCTCCGTTTTGGTCGAAGTAAATTGAAAACAACAACAAGAAAACAACGAAATTAATCATTATTTGTATAACAACAGAATAAAATAAAAATAATATTTCAACACCAAAGTGGGTTTAATTAATGGTTTTAAAGAAAAATTATAAAGAAATGTCAAACAAACAATTAAATGTCAAATTACTAACATTGTTATAAAACAGTAACTCAATAGGGTCACCTGTGGCGTAGTGATTAGCATAGAAACCTGCAATACTAAAGGTCGCGGGTTCGCATCCCGAGGCGGCCCTAGGATTTTTCAAAGGGAGTAAAAAATCCTTCTCTATGCCGTCCCTCAGATAGGACGTAAAATTGAGGTCCCGAGCCTTTACGATGACAGGTACTCGTTAAAGATCCCTATCCTAATTATAACTAGATGGGCTAAATTTAGGACTCCCACAGTAGCATCGTCCGATTAGCCTTAGTGGCATGAAGTGACTTAAAACAAACAAACAGTAACTCAAAAGTAACAGGATGCCTCGCTGCTCAATGTAAGACTAATCGATCGCATCTTATATTTGGTTTGATATGGGCCTGCACAGAAAGGTCTAGAACATTTAAAACATACGATCACGTACTAATACGTGACTTCAAAAGTTCCAAGCAATTCTAGAACTTTTACGGTGTAATAAAAAAAATTGTTTTGGGATTCCGTCACAGTATGTAAATGTAAAATTGATAACATAGACCAAAGAGGCAGCAATGCAGGCTTACAACCTACAATAAACCTGAGTCAGTGAGTTTAAATCCCTAGCGCCGGGTATGGTTTCTATTATTTATATATTTTAAGTCAAAGACGGATTAGTTGATCATCAACAATAAATCAATAACGGTTTGACCAATTTTATATGATCTTGGATTTGCTGGATCAGCAGAATAGGTATCAAAACATAGAGTAACATGCGGGATTGGGGAGGTTATGATTAGTAAAGTTTCACCATTTCGGTCAATTTATGGTAGACAAAATTTTAAACACATTTCGTTCTCCGATATTACAGTAGTTTAATGAGGTTAATTTTACCACAAAAATTGTATCATTAATAGGTTTTGGATAGTTATCGTTAGGGAGAAGTATTACTTTTTTTTTGCGGTTTATCGGATTTCAACGAATTGCCATTAAATCCTTTTGGATCTTTATACCTGCCAAAAGAATAGCATTTTTATGCCACATTCAGCATCTGTCTCGATTTTTTTTTTAAATATCTTTTAACCCTTTAACTGAGCAGTGTTAATGTATTGCGGGCCCTGCGGCATGAGACCTTAGACCGGCTGCCGTGCCCGGTGGCCTCAATACTTTTTCCCACATTCACTCTTCTTTATCTCCTTATTCATATTTTTCTTCTAAAGGTAAAGGTAAAATTAATAGTTTTCAACCCTCGGAAATTTTTGAGGAAACTATAAACCTCGTCACTGGGCAATACCGGACGGGCAGGAAACAGGGTTGAAAAAACTCGAATGCCAATTATGTAAAAATTGGCTTGGGGGGGGGGGGGGGAAGCGTATGGGCCCTCATAGAAAGTCAGCATTAAAAGAAACTAGTGATGCTAAGAAGATTTTCAAATAATTATTACAATGCTATTGCTTAACACATATTTTTTCTCCCATCTCGTCACATAATTATTATTTTTTATTGAGCTCAATACCCCATTACAATAAACAATATTCGATTATTATTTTCTTTTAAAATTCAATAAATTATTTTGTTTAAATTATGTATGGTCTTTATTCCTATGTTTGATGTTGCATTCCTCTGTCTGGTAATTTATTCTATAATTTCTTTTAGTCATCTGTTTATCACGTTCAACGTGAATTGGTGTTTTGCCACGTCGACTCCTTGCTTGTGATAGCCCAAGGCATAAGATAACACCGAAAAAATGTTTATTTGTAGCCATAAAAATTAAAATAAAAGCGCCATGAAAAGTGCCCACTTTTGTGGGAATGACCCATATATGTGTTTAGAGATCACTATGTTTGAAGTTACGATATGGTTATCTTTGGTTGTTTGTAGGTGGGTTCGTTTTACACAGACATAGATATCACTGATTCTATTTACTGAAATCGCATCTTTTGCTTGTAAATCGCAAACGACGGCGACAATCGGAAAAGTGTTTATAACCAAAAATGTTGGTATCGACGAACTGAAAAAAATGACACCTTCGAAAAAGCTCTGCGACCATTTTGAAATTTTACCTGAGAATTGCAGTTTTTCACTTACAACTCGCAAACGAAGGGGTTAATTGAATATGACCGAAAATGTTCTCCTTCAAAACCTGAAAAGATATGTACCGTTTTGAAACCTCGACGATCTTATTGAATATCTCGCAAAACCGCTCTTGCGCTTATAACTCACAACCGAATGCGAAATGAGTAATTTGTTTATTTTTCCGGTGTAACGTTTAAGGGAAGTTTTAAAATGATGCCTCATTCATGAAATTTGATGATGTATTGAAGAAGTTATGGCGTATCGACAAAAACAAGGCTTTGAGAAATAATATACTAGTATTATGTGATCAGTTTTTAATCATATAAATTAAGAACAGATTTCGCCATGGTGGGCTGTAAATATGAAGAGTGGGTATTCAAACACTACTTTTTCTTTCCTTTTATATATATTTATATGTATATATATATATATATATATATATATATATATATATATATATATATATATATATATATATATATACATACATACATACATACATATATAAAAAATGTATATATATATATACATATAAAAAATATATATATATATTTATTTATTATGCTTTTCCTCTGTTGTTTTATACTAATACCTTAAACTTTATAAGCTATAATATAAGCACAGCTGACACCCTTAAGTATTTTATTAGAGATTCGTGCTGAGGGGCTACAGTGCTTCATTTTCAATGCATGAACTCCTATGACCCCTCCCTGGGTATCCCTAAGTCATTAGAGTTTAGTTTAGTATATAAGGCCAGGTCCTCCTGTATCTTACATATTAATGCTTCGACAATAGAAATAATTCAGTTTATGATAGGGCGTCATAAGTTACTCACTCGTCATAAGTTACTAATTTTATATGATGCCCTCCAATGGTCGTAAAATAAGGATGAATACTTGCGTTTCAACGTTTTGTTCCGGCATAAACATAAAAGAAAACTCACTAGCTGCAACTGATGTCGACACCAGTGTTCCCAAACGCCTTCATATAAACTTTTAATTCTAGTTTAGATCGTTTCTATTATTATGTGTGAGTGTATTTTTTTAAAATATTAGATAAATAGATGGATAGATAGAAAAATTATTTGTTAAAGAATACAAATCCTTGTACAAATTGAAATTCTTTTATGAATTACAAAACGGACATCCTGAGTCCGCAAGGGAATTAAGTAATACAACTAAATACTTAATATAAATATATGTAAATGAACATACAAATACTTAATATAGATACTGTAACGTTAAATCGTCAAATATAAAAACATATGGTTTAATATTCCAGACCGTTTGTTGGAACAAACTGAGCGGTTGGAGCCAACTGTTTAGTTCTAGATTGTTCGAGATCCATCTACGGCGTTCCACCAGCTTCCACGAAGACCTGGCACCTTCCAGAACGTTCATTTTACGACTATATATAAGGAGCGAGTGACTGGGCCAGTTAGTCTGAGTCTGTGTCTTGACTGTGAAGCTCAAGTCATATAATTAGTGTGATATAACGTTATCATTTTTGTAACCTGCTCGAAATTTGGAGTTGTATTAATTCGTTAGCATTGATAATTGTATATTTTTGTTTAATAAATATTCTTTAACCCACTTAAGCGTTATAATACAAATATTGATCCAATAAAACATTAATACAAATAATTTTCACCTTTAATTACTAGATATAATGTCAATAAATATTGGTAATAGAACATTAACTAAGGTATTACTGAAATAAATATACTTGTTTATAATAATTTACATATTACGCAATAAACATAATGATATTAATCTAGCAATACTATATAAGAGTCATATGTTTGTAACTAAATATAAATAATCAGTAATAATTGATCAATATCCAAGGTATTCCTACGATAAATATGTTTATTATGCAAATACCGGCAGATACACGCATATGCAAACCCAGATGTATATATGCATACACACAACATGTACATATTCATAAACACATCTTAGAACTTTAGTATTGAAAGTAGAAAATTATAAAAAAAAATTTTTCGTTTTTAATATTACGGGTGCCCATAATTTCCATTTTTACCCATACATCTAAAATATTAACCAAAAGACTTCATATTTTGCTACTATAATGTTATCATTGTTTACTTTATATGTTCAAAACTTTTAAGTCAATAAATAATTTTTAAACCTGTAATAGTACTCCGTATACGTACACAATAGTCTTCAAAACTAAAACAGACTAATGAACTTTAATGGGGTCATCTTTGGTGTAGTGGTTAGCATAGAAACCTACAATACTAAAGGTCGCAGTTTCGCGTCTCCCTAGGTGTATTTTTTTATGGGAGTAAAAAATCCTTGTCTATGCCGTCCCTCGGACAGGACGTAAAATGGAGGTCCTGGGCCTGTACGATGTCAGGTTCCTGTTAATGATCCCTATCGGAAATATACCTAATTATTATAATTATACCTTTCCCTCTCCTCCCTTGACTACCAAGACCGACTATCTTCATTCTAGCTCTAGTAAGTTCTCGCGAACTTAAAATTTCAAACCGTAACGAATACGGTTTTTTTTTAGTGATTAGTTACCTCTCGTTTAGGTAATTAGTCCAAAAATCTTTATTAGGTAAGACTATAGATTAGGGAGGTGGGGAGGGTTTTCTCCGACCCCACCAGAGACCACCACAATCGCCAACTCGTTGCCCTCGCTCTCTTGTTAGCTCTCGCACACGTAAATTTTCATTAACTAATTACTATGTTTTTTTTTCCTAGCTAATTACCTTCTTTCACTTTGAAAAACAAAGAAAACTATTTAAAGAAAAGCTGAGAGCAATGTTTGAGCAAGAGAAGGCGATCATGCTGCTCAAAATGTTAAAGGGCAGAAAAAAAAAAACATATATTTACAAACTTTAATGAATAAAATTTACAGTAGTTAATGGTTTTTTAACTATTGATTTAAATAAAGATTTATCCTTGGCTATGCCGTCTCTCGGATAGGAGGTCCCGAGCCTGTACGATGTCAGGTACTCATTAAAGATCTCTATCCTAACTAAGCCTGGAGAGGCAAAATTTAGGACTCACACTGTAGCATCGTCCGACTAGCCTTAGTGGCATAAACTGACGTTAAATAAACAACAACAAATAAAGATATATTAACAATATAACTGGATAGGCAAAATTTAGAACTCCCAGTGTAGCATCGTCAGATTAGCCTTAGAGCCAGAAAGTGACGTTAAAACAAACAAACGAACTTTAAATCGTACATGGTTACTTTGTCCTTGTAACAAGTTAAATTAGTTTTCACCTCAAACGCGGTACGAACAATTTTCGCAGCTAAATGTTGTAGACAGGTAAAGGATGACCAAAAGATTTTAGAACAAACGAGTTTGGGACGTGCAGCTGGCAGAGCCTTTGATGGATTAAATTTTGCTCGCCTGGATTGATCTTTCCCAGTCAGCTTTTCCAGGTGTTTTATCTTCACCTCTTGTACAGTGAACCTATCGACACCTGGATTTTCGCTACTTGTATCGTTTAATATTTTATAATAAATAATCTATATTTATGCCCCATGTTTCTATAACTACTCTCTAATATGATCCATTCACTTGAAAGAATGATTAGCTCAACATTTTGACATTGTATATAAATTTTAGATAAAATAGGTACAAGGTTAGCTGTAGAAACGGTGACTATTTTGGTGATAATGAAGTAGAAGAGAAACTTAGATATTTAGGAACAACAATAACTAGGATAAACGAAATTAACGAGGAAATTTAGGCTAGGCTAAAGGCAGGAAATTATTGTTACTTTTTCAATTGCAAAATTATTTAGCTCCTCACGCCTTCTGTCCCGAAATTCAAACATTAGAATAATTCTTAATAGAATTCATTCTTAGAGATTTGAAACATGGCCGCTTACAGTAAGAGATGAGTTACACTCTAAGGTTTTTGAAAATCTCTATGGATAAAAAGAGGCTTTGCCCTGACTGACAGAATCAACCCAGAGCAAAAACTACTAATGATAGAAACTTGAAGTTCGGAATTTAGATTTTAAACGCGATGTAGGTAACCACTAAGAAATCACCTATTTTTGCACATGGAGAAAAAACATCTAATTAGGAATCATGTTTTAAAGCCAAAAATGAAGCGTTCACGAGTAAGCAATTTTTTGTTTCGGCGGTTTTAGTGAACTCTCTCCATTGCGCGCCTCCCTCTCTTCTACCGAGCCGGCAGCTTCCCCCTCCTACATTCCACCTACCGGAAGGTCCAATTCTACTAAATCTCCTTAACTTCAGTTAGCATATCATGTTACATCAATACCGAGATAATGATTAAAGAATTTATTTTAAAGGCTCGCGGGCAAAGCCGCGACGGGGAATGCTAGTAAAGAATATTTGGTGATGATTCAACATGAGAATTTAGATAGATGCACAATGCAGAATTGCGAGAGCTTTACCCAGTAAACGTAATCGAAGTTAAAGCTTCGATTCGGTTCAGCTGTTCCGGATTATAATTAAAATCATTATATAATTCCTTAAAGTAATTTGAAAGCTTTAAGTTTAACATATTTGTATACGTAGCGTATGTTAATTTTCATACGGTTTTATTTTATTCATGCTGGATTTGGTTTTATTTCTTGTTTAAATTTTTGAAGCAACCATCTATTTAAAAAATAACTCACAATCAGTATTGTCATTTCTGTTGTTAACTGTCAGCGAGTATTTCTCCTCTTGATTTATAAATAAACATTAACATGCGTATCAGCCTGCAAAAATTTATTGAAGTTAATAATTGTTTGAAAATTTTAAATTGAAAGTTAATAAGTCCTAAATTAAATATTTTACAGTGTTTTATTAAAATTTTGGTTACTTCATAACCAACCTGTTGCTTAGTAATTATAGTAAATTTTTTCTCTACAGTTTTTACTTAATAATTAGTAATTCAAATATGTATTCATTTATGTGTAAAAATTTCATTTAGTGTCTTATTAAATTTATCATTTATTAACTAATTAAATCAACATGAACCTACATTATTATTGAGTCCAAATTCTTCCATTTATCTTAATCCTTTGATAAACTATTGATTGCATTCAGGTTTCTTTAAACACTATTGTCACAAATTTTAGGTCATATCGATTATGATTATTTCATCTTCAATTCTAATTACATTTTCTGACTGAAAAGGCAAATTTTATTTATTTATAAATGTAACAATGTTGTAGATCTTGAGTATGGTCATGGTGGTTAAATTCTTGATTCATAATTGATTTCATTAACTCTATTATTTTATTTCCTTAACTAAATTGTATTGTATTTTTATTCAATTGCAGGACTTGGATGTATTTCATATGAGATTAAAAATAAACTTGTCTTATTTCCAGTTGTGTGATTTTTATATTATTGAGATTCAATCTCAATTTTGGTAGCTATTCACGTAGTTATTTGTACACTTCACTCAATAATAATTCTTTCACCTCTTAGATTTATATTCAGAGTTTCAACCAGCATACAGACTTTGAGCCCTGGCAGTCTGCTGAGGACCAAAGTCGAACATTTTTGGTTTTTATTCTTCTCTCTTTCTTGTTCGTTAAGCCTTTCTTCTATTCTATTCAATATATATATGTGTGTGTGTATATTACATTACTTTATCTATTGATGTTTCTCTCACAATATTAAAAAATAAAAAGGTATAAATTTTCCAAAGTGAAATATTATTAAAAGTACTTTCCTGAAAAATGTCAACTTGGAATTATTCATTCTGTCGACTGGAAGGCGACTTCTTCTTTTTTTTTTGGAATAGATAATTATCGATTTGAAACTCTGAAATAAGCTTTTTATAAATTAAATAATTTTTGTTAATTATTTCTGCTTGTAGATATCTGAGCTACGCATTATTAAAAATATTTCAATTTGTTTAAAATGCAAGAGAAATGTTGGGGAAATTGTCGAGTCGGTCTCATTGCCCCGGGCTCAACCATTCTCTCTGAAAACATATGAAATTTTTATTTGGTCTCGAGGGTTGCCGACACGCACTCCTTTATAATTCACGCGGAATTCAGAGTAGGTACAGAAGCTTCTAACACGGCTGCCATATAAACAGGTATGGCTTGTACGTGTATACTTTTTGTGTTTAAATGTATGTGTTACAAAAAAAAAAAAAGAAATAAATATTTTTGAAGTCATAGGGTATGTTTATAGTGGCCAACATTGCAAAATTATTAACATTTTGCCATGATTATGTAAATTAAATATTAAGTATATTACGACAATAAAAAAAAAAACAAACAAATTTTACAGTGGTAGAAAAAGTTTACAGTGATCCAAATTTCGCAATTGGCGATGTTATTTAAAATATTAAGCGAATTACGATTAAGTAGAATTTATTTTTCACTGCGAACTTTTATTTGCACCTGTCGCCAACAATAAGCGAAAATCAGTAAATGAGTTGAAAACAGCTGTGTGTTAACATTTTAAGGCATGAGGGAAGATAGTGCCCAACCCCGGTCTTGTTTCAGGAGAGGAGGTCTCTCATCCAACTCTTTTTTAGTCGCCTCATAAAAGGCATGGTAGTCGTGGCCATGTCATTAATGAGTCTGTTGTTATGTCCGTGCAATTTGATGGAACTCCAGAACAGAGGGTTCTTATTTGTTCGTCGACAGTTGGTAGTTGTAAGTCCGTATGTGATGTTTTGTTATTAACGTACAAGGAGCGTTCGTTATTAGTCGTAAAATTTTGGATTGAAAGGTTTGTGGTTTTGTAAGTGTGTCTTTTTTGCTGTTCCATAAACTTGTGAGCCATACGCCCATATGGGTTTCACTACCTAAATATGTATATGTACTAAGATTCTGTTCTAATTTTCAATTTTGATGATTTTGAAATTAGTGAGTATAGTATTTTTACCTTTAACTAATATTGAAAGAAGTAAGACTTGGGACCCTCTTGTCAAAATGAAAATACAGACATTAATATAGTGAATTAAAAAAATATAAATATTTTATAAAAATCACATAAAATAAAAATACAGGGGCAGGAAATGTCTACAGTGGTCAACATCGGAAGATGATCAACATATTGATTTAAATTACAATAAAGAGTCAATTACGATTATTACTAATAATAAATACTTTGTACCATTAGTGTTTTAGTTAGTTCTAATTTTCATTTTTTTTTTTCTCTTCAAACTTAAGTTCTCACCTGTCTGCAATTCCGTCAATCAGCGAATGTGTTGGCTTCGAAGAATTAATACTTAAGGCATTTTGGGCCTGATGAAAACAAAGAGCACAACAGCACCTCTTTCCGGGCTTGATATCTTAAGTGAGCAGGTCTCTCATCCATCTTCTTTTTTCATCCATCAGCCGAGGCCATATTGTTAATTAGTCTGTTATAATGTCCGTGAAAATTTACATAAAAGCGTATATGTAAATTTACACGGGGGGGGGGGGGTACATAATACATAATAAAGGGTCCGTATGTGTTGGTCGATGGTTGGTTGTTGTAAGTCTGTATTTAGATTTTGATAATTTATTTATTTATGTACAAGGGAGCCTTCGTTATTAGTCTCAAAATTTTTTATTGTAATTTTTTTTTTAATTTTATGTTCTGTTTTCAATGTTGACAATTTAGAAAAAAGTGAGAACAGTATTTTTAGTCGTTTGTTATTGATTATTGAGTTGGGGATAACATGAATTATAACTTTACTAACAAGTCTGTTAATTTAAATTTTAATGATTGTACCTTAGATTATATCTTATCGATATTTAATCATATCTATAAAAATAAAGATGAAATTTTATTTGTTTGTTTGTTCTTTATAGAAATCCATACCGTTTGTCCTAAATTCTCCAAATTTCGCTGATTGGTTTTTTCACACCATATGCGAAAACCCATCAACATTAAAATTGCATAACTTCAGCCAATATCTAGGTATGTTCTTTATTGTTATAAAAATCGTTATGATCTCGCTTTACATTGGTTTTTTACGAAATCGACCGTTTGACGAGTCGAAATTCCTCGGGCGAAACCGGAATATACAGCTAGTATATAAATAAAGATGAAATTCTGTTTGTTTGTTGGTTCTTTATAGAAATCCATACCGTTTCTCCTAAATTCTCCAAATTTCGCTCATTGGTTTTTTCATACCAGATGCGAAAACCTATCAATATTAAAATTGCATAACTTCAGCCAATATCTGGGTATGTTCTTTATTGTTATAAAAATCGTTATGATAACGCTTTACTTTGGAGACGAATCGAAATTCCCCGGGTAAAACCGGGATATACAGCTAGTTTTTTTTTATAAAATCAAAGATGAGTACTTTTTCTTAAACATTATACAAGCACTAAATTGATGGCAATCGTAGAAATTAGTAAAAAAGAAAAAAAGGTTTGTACCTCACTTTTTTGGACTCCTTTTCCATCATAGAAATCAAGGCTAGAGAAGTCAGAATCTTTTCAAATCAACCTAATATTTTCATATTAACCTATGTCAATTTTTATTAGATTTCATAATGCAATGAAATATTCTTTTTTGGACAAAAGAATAGTTTGATGGCGATTTAAATGGTCACTTAAATTATAGGTTTCAAGCTATTGAACTGTAGAGATGGTTAAACAAGATGCCGGTTAAAAAAAAAATCTACATTTCCCTGCAAGGAAAGATATATATTTTATAACAGATATATGCCTGGAAGATTAATATGGATGTCACTCACGTACAGCTTAGTTTGCTGACAGGGAAGTTTAAAGCTCCTAAGAGGATTTTGCGTTGTTATATTCTTTTATCCGCTGTAATTTGAGAGAGATTTACATCTTGTTGAAGTATTCCGTCTCCAGAGAACAAATAAATTGATTTTCGTTATATAATTGCTCCTTGAAAGTTCGCAAGACGTAATTACCCTCGTTATGTAAAAGGGAAATTTCTTTGGAACAATTATAATTTCCATTTCTGGGACACCGTTATACATTTAAATATTTTATAATGAATCATCTTTGTCTTGGAAACGTGACGTTTTAGTAAAATAAAAATATTTTAAACAACTTATTAAAAGTATATTCTATGACTCTTCGGAAAGATAATTCCTGATTTATACTTTTTTTTTCAGGATAAATAGAAAACCGGGACAATAAAGAAAAAGAAGAGATTCAGGAAATTAAGGAACTTAAATAAGATAAGATGATAAATTATCAGGATTTTCAGTCAAAAGTTTTTTATTTGGAGAGCATACGTATCGATCAAAACATGTGACTCTTCATTAGGGGTAAAATGAAGGCATACATAAGAGTATCAACAACATGTAAAGTACCATTGCTAGAAAATGAGGATAATTACTGGTAGTAACAATAAGAAGTAAAAAAATCCGGATGATGGCATGTGTACTTATGAAATCTAATCTAAATAATTAAAGATGAAATTCTGTTTGTTTGTTTGTTCTTTATAGGAATCCATACCGTTAGTCCTAAATTTTCCAAATTTCGCTCCGTGGTTCTTTCATACCAGGTGCGAACACCTGTCCATATTTTTTTTTTTAATAATAAATTATTTTATTGACAAGAAATAATAAAATCTCCCACACTCTAGGGCATTTAGTATTAGTGATTCCTGTCCATATTAAAATTGCGTAACTCCAGCCAATCTCTGGGTATATTCTTTATTGTTATAAAAATCGTTATGATCTCGCTTTACATTGGTCTTACTTAATCGACTGTTTGACGAGTCGAAATTCCCCGGGCGAAATCAGAATATACAGCTAGTATATAAACAAAGATGAAATTCTGTTTGTTTGTTTGTTCTTTATAGAAATCCATACCGTTTGTCATAAATTCTCCAAATTTCGCTCAGTGGTTCTTTAATACCAGGTGCGAACACCTGTCCATATTAAAATTGCATAACTTCAGCCCATCTCTGGTTATATTCTTTATTGTTGTAATAATCGTTACGATCTCGCTTTACATTGGTCTTACGTAATCGACCGGTTGAGTAGTAGAAAAATTAAATTCCCCGGATGAAACCGGGATATACAGTATAATGTTCAATTGTTTGTCTGACATTTTTCGTTAATAAAAATTATTTAAACCCATATTAATTTATAAACCTATGCTGTTATATGTATTGTACTGAACATAAAAGTGTATTTCTAACGTAGAGAGAGTAAAAAACGAATACACATTTGAATCGAAAATTGTTGTATTTTTTGCCTTAATTATAATTTTGTTATGAGTAAATTCGAGATCTTCTCAAGTGGTATTTGTTTTTAAAAAATTCGCTCTCTTGCTTCAGCGGAATCGAGAGGATGTAACCTGCCTCCAGAGAATGTTTATTCCAATTAACGTTTCAAACGGTTACTCCTCATTTAAAATAACATTTAATCAAAATATAAGAGGAGGTTAAGCGAATGGTTTACCAGGAATTTACTTTCATCATTCAATATAAGGCAACTACCTAATATAATTATAATATTGTAAAATTTACGTTTATGCTTTTAATATTAAAATAATATAGGATAATAGCACAGTGATAGACATAGGTAAGGAAACTTTAACCTTTTTTGCCGCCTAATCCCTTACTCATTGAAGTTATGAACGTCTCCCGTAGATATTTGAAATATTTAGGATCTCCTTTACTTATTCCATGCTTTAAAATTGAAAAAAAATTCATTTTTACAACTTTAATAACTTAAACTACTTTTTGCACTAATAATAGACACCTGGGGGTTGGTTCCAGTAATGGATATAACTCAGAAAACTTTAAAATCCATCAATTTTTTTTTTTAAATTTTGATCCCTTATTAACCTCACACTATTTTTACAATATTCGGTTCAACGTTTCGGCACTAAGCCATTTTCAAGAAGAAGACCTAAAATTTAGAATTTCAATACTTTTGAACTTAACAAATTAAAATAAAAAACAATTAAGTGATGAAATATGTTTTTACGTATCTGTGACCACAATTTTTCGAATAAAGTATGCTGACTACCCTTGTCAAAAATTAAAAATCTCTTTACTAGTTAAAAACTATAGTCACTTTAGGTAAGAATCACAGTAAAATGGATTATTTTACCTCTCCATATCCCCTCCAACATGTAACTTCACTGTTATTTAAATAAACAATTTGAAAATATTAATTAAAATCATGATTAAAATTCTTACATTTTTACTTTCACTTACCTATATATGAAATATATAGTAAGTGGAAGTATTGCGATCGTGAAAAATTTCGACTTCCGGTTTTCAACGGAAATACACGTGTTACCGTAAAAATTGGTTTAAGCTAAGAAATAAGTTAGCTTGCAATTCTCAGAACAATCAATATTTAATGACCAGACTTTCTGAACAATAATAATTATTTTTAACAATACACATGAATAATGCCACATGACAATATAACTATAAATAATGAAACATAATTTAGACAATATGAGCCAAAACCAGGAATTTAGAATAAATAATTCCATAAACATCCTCCCTCCCTTAGTAGCGGCAGCTACAAGCCAGAAGGCAGGAGAGGAAGAAGCTTGGTAACCGGACGCCTGATGATCCCTTCGCTGGTCTTCACATCCACGACTCGCGTCCTCCCGTCGGCTCCAGGATACACCGCCACGATCCTTCCAGGCTTCCATACACCTCGTCGCTCTTTGGGTTCTGCTAGATAGATCAGCTGATTGATCTTGATCTCTTCAGTCTTCCCGAACCAACGTGATGACTTTATTAGGCTCGGTAGGTATTCTTTCAGCCATCTGCGCCAGAAGTTGTCGGCTAATTGCTGTGCTAGCTGCCATCTTTTACGCAGGTCAAAGTTCTCATCATTGGGGGCCCATCGAGGCAAGCCATTGCTAGATCCAAGGAGGAAATGGTTTGGTGTCAAAGCCTCAGGATCTTCTGGATCATCCGATACCGTGGTTATTGGTCTACTGTTTATCAGGTTCTCAGCCTCCACCAACAGTGTGTTTAAAACATCTTCTCTCGGAGCTTGACATTTGAGGGTATGCGTCAAGGACTTCTTAACCGAGCGGATTAATCTCTCCCAGCTTCCTCCCATGTGAGGTGCCGCAGGGGGCAAGAAGTTCCATTCTATTTGATGGCTACTAAGTTCTTGCGCCATAGTGTCCTGGTCCATCCTTTTCAAACAGTCCTTGATTATTTTTTCTGCTCCACGGAAATTGGTTCCATTGTCTGACCAAATCTTCTCGGGATATCCTCTTCTTGCAGACATTGGACCATCCGAGAGAAGATGTTTTAAACACACTGTTGGTGGAGGCTGAGAACCTGATAAACAGTAGACCAATAACCATGGGTTGGGTCCTTCACGGAAGGGCTGACAATCGTACGCAATCGGTCATTTGTCACCCCCTGCAAGCTCCAAAATTATTAATTGGCCAAGACCACTGGAGCATTATAGAAACCTGTAAAAGTCGGCGTAAGTCTTGGAATGGTCTTGGGCTTAGCAAGACGAGATTGGGTTGGGTCCTTCACGGAAGGGCTGACAATCGTACGCAATCGGTCATTTGTCACCCCCTGCATTTATGCCAGGTTCAAAAATCCGACGAAAACTTACAGCAGCTAGTAGCCGAAAATTTCAATATTGATAGCTGTTATGAGATGGAAGATAATTTTAATAAATCTCTATCGATGGACGATAAAAAAGCTGTAGCAATTTTGAATAAAACGGCCAAATTCGTAGGTGGACAATGGGAAGTAGGCTTATTGTGGAAGTATGAGCAAAATCTGGCGGTTGATAGTCGTGCGAGCGCACTTCGACGGCTTTATTGCGTCGAAAATAAAATGTCTAAAGACGCGAATTTCGCAAAACAGTATAAAAATAAAATGGCAGACTATATTTCGAAAGGTTACGCGCGAAAATTAAACGGAATTGAAAAGGGTCTTCTATCTGGAAGAATATGGTACCTTCCACATCTAGCTGTATTCAATCAGAACAAACCCGGTAAGATACGAGTTGTGTTTGACGCGTCGGCGAAAACTAGTGGCGTGAGTTTAAACGATCAACTGCTCAGAGGGCCTGATCTTTATAACTCAATCCCAGGGATTATATTGCGGTTCCGTAAGGGAAAAATAGCATTTGGGGGAGATATCAGGGATATGTTCCTCAAGATAAGGATAAGGGAAGAGGATCAAATTGCGCAAAGATTTTTGTGGCGCGAAGATTCGGATCATGAGCCTGATGAATATGTCATGCAGGTAATGTTGTTCGGCGCTATTTGTTCCCCTTTCCAGGCGCAGTTTGTTAGGAACTTAAACGCTAACCGATTTTCCGAATCGTATCCCCAAGCAGTTCAGGCCGTCCACAAGGCACATTACATGGACGACTACCTGGATAGCGTTGATACTGAGGAGGAAGCGATAAAGTTAATCAAAGAAGTAATCTTAATTCATGCTAGTGGGGGTTTTGAGATGGTCAGTTGGTTTTCCAATTCCACTAACGTTCTTGAATCTTTGAAAATCATATTAAAGAGTGCTGAAGACGTTCATCTAGACCCGAGTAGCATAGAAAAGGTTCTTGGGCTCCGTTATAGTCCCCAACACGATTGCTTCGTATTTAAATTTGACCGAAAGCGTATCCCTCCCGAAATCATATCTCATGTTAGACGAATCACGAAACGTGAATTTTTAAAAATTTTGATGTCCATTTTTGACCCCTTGGGTTTCCTATCTTGGTGGACCATTAAGGCTAAATTATTACTTCAGGATATTTGGAGATCTAAAATCGATTGGGACGACGAGGTTAGCGAAAAAATCGGAGTGAGATGGGAGGATTGGTTTCAAGAAATTGAAACAGTAGAAAAATTAAAAATAAACCGTCATTATTCCCCACTTTTAACGAACGCGAATGAAATTCACTTGCACACTTTCTGCGACGCAAGTGACCGGGCATTTGCAGCTACTTGCTATATTAAAATAATTCAGGGAGATATCTCTTCAGTTTTTTTAATGGCATCAAAATCTCGGGTGGCTCCTCTTAAACAACTTTCCGTACCTCGTCTTGAGCTTCAAACGGCTGTAATAGGAGCTAGGCTTGCAACGTTTTTTGATTAGGGAGTCTGGGATTCATTTCAATAAACAGTTCTTTTGGAGCGATTCGAGAACTGTCCTCCATTGGGTTCATAACTGTGACGCTCGTTACAAGATGTTTGTCGCACATCGAGTAGGTGAAATAGCAAGGCTAACGAATCCTGAGCGATGGAGGTGGGTGCCAGGTACATTAAATCCAGCTGATTGGGCGACAAAGGATAAAACGTGTAATTTGGACCAATGGTTTAAGGGTCCAAAATTTCTGCAAGGTGGAGAAGAAACATGGCCAATTTCCCCTGACACCGAAATGGACGCTGGAAATTTGTGTGAGCTAGAGCGGATGAATTTAGTTCTTTCTTCTCAACCGGGGTTTGGGTTTTTACCAGACATCAACCGTTTTTCGAACTTTTCTCGATTAATTAGAGCATCGGCTTGGACCCTGAGATTTATTGAAAATATGAAGAAATGTCTCTTAGGATGTAAATCTCAGAGCTTTTCCGCAAAATTTCTTTTGTTACCTGTTGAAGAACGTTCGGCAGAAGTGTTCTGGTGGAAACATCTTCAGCTGCTCCATTTCTCTCAAGAAATAACGTGTTTGAAGGCTGGAAAAGCGGTGCATTGTAGTAGTAAGATTTATCGGCTCAGTCCCTTCTTAGACGACCAGGGTGTCTTACGCGTTAGAGGGCGAATTGGAAAGGTTATCGATGTTCCTTACGACTCAAAGCACCCCGTCATCCTAGATTCACGTAATCGTTTCGTAGAACTCCTAATTGACAAATATCACAGGAGAGCCAATCATCAAGGGCAGGAGTATGTGATGAATGAGCTACGACAAATTTATTGGATTTTAGGTCTTCGTCGAGCAGTAAGGCGTTCTTGGCATCGTTGCCTTCTATGCGCAAGGGAGCGGTCGAAGCCATTTCAACAGCCTATGGGTCCCCTCCCTATCGAGAGACTTCATCATAATGCTCGTCCTTTCACAAATGTTGGACTGGATTATTTCGGACCACTGATGGTGACAGTGAAGCGTTCTAAGGAGAAACGTTATGTAGCTTTGTTTTCATGCATGACTACTAGAGCTATCCATCTAGAGCTCATCCAAGATCTCACTACGGAGGGAACCCTTCTAGCAATAAGAAGGATGTCTGCAAGAAGAGGATATCCCGAGAAGATTTGGTCAGACAATGGAACCAATTTCCGTGGAGCAGAAAAAATAATCAAGGACTGTTTGAAAAGGATGGACCAGGACACTATGGCGCAAGAACTTAGTAGCCATCAAATAGAATGGAACTTCTTGCCCCCTGCGGCACCTCACATGGGAGGAAGCTGGGAGAGATTAATCCGCTCGGTTAAGAAGTCCTTGACGCATACCCTCAAATGTCAAGCTCCGAGAGAAGATGTTTTAAACACACTGTTGGTGGAGGCTGAGAACCTGATAAACAGTAGACCAATAACCACGGTATCGGATGATCCAGAAGATCCTGAGGCTTTGACACCAAACCATTTCCTCCTTGGATCTAGCAATGGCTTGCCTCGATGGGCCCCCAATGATGAGAACTTTGACCTGCGTAAAAGATGGCAGCTAGCACAGCAATTAGCCGACAACTTCTGGCGCAGATGGCTGAAAGAATACCTACCGAGCCTAATAAAGTCATCACGTTGGTTCGGGAAGACTGAAGAGATCAAGATCAATCAGCTGATCTATCTAGCAGAACCCAAAGAGCGACGAGGTGTATGGAAGCCTGGAAGGATCGTGGCGGTGTATCCTGGAGCCGACGGGAGGACGCGAGTCGTGGATGTGAAGACCAGCGAAGGGATCATCAGGCGTCCGGTTACCAAGCTTCTTCCTCTCCTGCCTTCTGGCTTGTAGCTGCCGCTACTAAGGGAGGGAGGATGTTTATGGAATTATTTATTCTAAATTCCTGGTTTTGGCTCATATTGTCTAAATTATGTTTCATTATTTATAGTTATATTGTCATGTGGCATTATTCATGTGTATTGTTAAAAATAATTATTATTGTTCAGAAAGTCTGGTCATTAAATATTGATTGTTCTGAGAATTGCAAGCTAACTTATTTCTTAGCTTAAACCAATTTTTACGGTAACATTTTTGCTATCAATATTGAAATTTTCGGCTACTAGCTGCTGTAAGTCTTCGCCTCGGATTTGTGAAGTCATGTCTTCGCCAACAGCTACCTGCGAACCAAAATTATTAGAGCCTCTCTGGCTACTACCAATGTTCATACCTTGGTGCTGCTGGACTTCAACATCGTCTTCCTGTCTCCGATTTAATGGGATGTCTCGGCTTCTAAGACGTCTCACCTCTTCATTGTTCATTTTGAATCAATATTATCCGGCCCGGAGTAACCAAAAATGTTACCGTAAAAATTGGTTTAAGCTAAGAAATAAGTTAGCTTGCAATTCTCAGAACAATCAATATTTAATGACCAGACTTTCTGAACAATAATAATTATTTTTAACAATACACATGAATAATGCCACATGACAATATAACTATAAATAATGAAACATAATTTAGACAATATGAGCCAAAACCAGGAATTTAGAATAAATAATTCCATAAACAACACGTTTTGGGGTCCCCTGAGTCCAAATAACTAAGTCCCGCAAAATGGTCTGTGTGTGTGTGTGTGTGTGTGTGTGTGTGTGTGTGTGTCTGTGTGTGTGTGTGTGTGTGTGAACAGACTAGCTCAAAAACTATAAACTGTTCGAACATGAAATTTGGTATTTAGTGTATATATATGCCCGCGATGTGACAGCAAAAATTTCATCAAAATTGCTTAAAGGGAGGGGGTACTTTATTTAACAACTTTTTAATTCTTTTTCGATTTTCTCAAAAACGGCTCTAACGATTTTGATTAAACTGAGTATTTGATCTATTAACATGTCCGAGATATGACCGTAAAAATTTCATCAAAATTGATCAACCGGAGGGGGGACTTTACTTAATAAATTTTGTACCATTTTCACGTGTTTTTTTATTTACTCAAAAACGGTTTTAACGATTTTGATCAAACTGGGTATTTGATGTATTTATATGCCCGAGATGTGATAGCCAAAATTTCATCAAAATTGATCAACCGAAGGGGGGACTTTACTTAATAAATTTTGTATCATTTTCACGTGTTTTTTTAATTACTCAAAAACGGCTTTAACGATTTTGATCAAATTGGGTATTTGACGTATGTATATGCCAAAGATGTGATAGCCCGCATTTCATCAAAATTGGTCAAACGGAGGGGGCACTTTAGTTCTTAACAATTTTGCTATGTTTACCTTTTTTTCGATTTTCTCAGGAACGGGCTTTGACGTTTTTCATCAAATTCGTCATGTTTAATGAAAATTAGGTGTTCTTTAATATCAGGTAAGCTTTATCATTATTTTCTGGGGGGCTTAAATGGGGTTTGTTTATTTTTGTTTCCTATGAAGTATCTTTGTTTTTGTTTATATGGAGAAATTAACTGTCTCTCATTACGCCTATAAATAAAAAATGGCTAAATATGAGATATGATAAAAACCAAGTAAACATATAGAGGAGAAAAAAGAAAAATATTCTGTCAACTCATAAAATACGTTGAGCTAACGCATTCACAGTACCACTTTAATGACAGACCATTGTTCATAATTAAAGCCGTTCTGTTCACTTGAGAAGTGGCAATTAACAAAACGCATTTATTTCTAATCTAAGTAAGTTGGTAAGTGAAAGTTGTGTGTTGCGAGCACGCACCAGATTTTTGTATTTTACTATTTATTAATTTTCTAAAATTTTAAAATTCATAATAAAAATTTTTATATAACTTTCCAGACACATAACTTCTTTTAATATTAGGACAATCAATTATTAATTTTACTACCCTTGTCAAAAATTAAAAACCTTTTTACTAATTAAAAACTATAGTCAGTTTATAGTCTGACCGGATGTACCGACATAAAAATGATGTGGAAAATATAGAAAAAATGACACAAAAAACAGGTCTAGTGGGACATCTAAATAAAACACAGCATAGGTTTGATTTTGATGGAGTTGAGGGAATCAAGTGTATATAAGTGAAGAATGCTTGAAGCCATGTCAATTTCAGAGAATATTGATAAGACAGTAAATTTTAAAAATAATTCCAAAAATTTAAACAAATACTATGCCGCAATTCTAAGTAAAATTAATAATTGATTGTCCTGATATTAAAAAAACATAAAAAACATATTTTATCACTTAATTGTTTTTTATTTTAATTTGTCAAGTTCAAAAGTATTGAAATTCTAAATTTTAGGTCTTCTTCTTGAAAATGGGTTAGTGCCGAAATGTTGAACCGAATATTGTAAAAATAGTGTGAGGTTAATAAAGGATTAAAATTTTAAAAAAAACTTGACTCCTATCTGCATAGCCTCAAGACTAATATAGAATTATTATTAAAATCTATATTAAACTATAAAAAAAACCAACGATTAGGTACAATAATTTTGATTAAATATTTTTTTTAAATCGTATAAGATAGGAAAAATATTATGAGGCCAATAAAGACACTGATCTTGAGAAACAATTCTAAGAAACATTCTGAAACCAACTTTTGTTTATTTCATTCAGACAGTTGTCAACAGTAAGCATTGTTCTACAGCCTTGAAGCTGTAAACGCACAAGGAGGCTTACTGTTGTTACTCAAAGCCCAAGCTATCCATCACTTGGCCCCCTGTCCATAACTCGTGCACTTACACTGATATAATTTATCACCTTACTTTATTTTACTATTATTTACTAGCTTTATTCACCGGTTTCACCTGTAGAATGTCATTTTTTAAATCTATAAATTCTATAATGTGATACTTTTATCGACTCTAAACAGTCTATTTCGTAAAAACCATTTGAAGGGTCAGGGGGGAAAAACCACGGTAGTCCACTTTTTTTTTATTTGAAACAAGTTGTACCATCTGATACTATAGGAAGAGTACTTTCTTTTCATACTTGTTACAGTCGAGAAAAAAAACGATAGTCCACATAAAATCGATAGTTTAAAAAAGATAGAAGGGGGAAAAACAGCTGAAGTCCTGAGTGACGGGGAAAGATTAACAGTAGTCCATTTCTGTGGTGTTTGTGGTTGAAGGGTGTATGAGCAGTGACTTTAGTTAAAGTGAAGATGAATAAGGGTCTACAAAATCAACAAGAAAAAATCTGGTGCGTGCGCGCAACACACAACTTTCACTTACCAACTTACTTAGATTAGAAATTGACGTGTTTTGCTAAATATCATTTCCCAAAGTCACACATTTTTCTACTTCATATCTTATTTTTGTTAATCGTTAAAGCCGTTTTTGAGTAAATAAAAAAAAACCCTGAAAATGATACATAATTTATTAAGTAAAGTCCCCCCTCCGGTTGATCAATTGTGATGAAATGTTGGTTATCACATCTTTGGCATATAAATACATCGAATACCAAGTTTGATCAAAATCTATAAAACCATTTTTGAGTAAATAAAAAAAACACGTTAAAATGATAAAAAATTTATTAAGAAAAGTCCCCCCTCCGGTTGATCAATTTTGATGAAATTTTTACAGTCATATTTCAGGCATATAAATAGATCAAATACTCAGTTTAATCAAAATCGTTAGAGTCGTTTTTGAGAAAATCGAAAAAAACTTAAAAAGTTATTAAATAAAGTACGCCCTCCCTTTGAGAAAATTTGATGAAATTTTTGCTGTCACATCGCGGGCTTATAGATACTCTAAATACCCGATTTCAGGTTCGCACGGTTTACAGTTTTTGAGCTAGTCTGTTCACACACACACACACACACACACAGACCCACAGACCATTTCGCGGGACTTGGTTATTTTGACTCAGGGACCCCAAAACGTGTATTTCCGTTGAAAACCGGAAGTCGAAAATTTTCACGATCGCAATACTTCCACTTACTATATATTTCGTATATAGGTAAGTGAAAGTAAAAACAGAAAAACACCGATGAATGTCTGATGTCATTAAAAAAACTCATACTTTTAACTCACGAGTCGGGTGAAAACTGTTTTTGTAAACGATTTAAGAGTTTTGAAAACTTTCCTTTATCTGCCAGAAACAAAATATTAGCTAATTTTAATAATATTTCGTCAAGAGATGAGCAAAACGCCTTCTTTAGCGGTCTCATATCTGTTTTACCTACCAATCCAAATTCGTCATCCCAGAACATATTCTGAGCTATCCATACCAAATAAATCTTCTTATGTTATAAAGTTACAGTGAAAGATGAGAACAATAATTATCAATAGAGTGATATTCAAGTTTGTTTAAAGGCTTTTTGTCAATTCATGGCATAAATGAAACTAATAAAGTAAAAGTTTAATTAACACTGGGATGGGGCCAAAAGAGCAACGTGGGTAACATAACTATCGACCTCACAAAAATAGACAGAATAGAGAAACAAATTTATTTCTATTGGGAAATATAAATAAATTATTTATTTAAAGTATTATTTTTTTGTTTGTTTACCCAAAAAAGTAATAATGATTTACATGTCACAAACAAATAAGCAATGGACTATCGTGGTTTTTTCCCGCCAACAATGAGCAGTTTGGTGATGTTTTGTTGTTTCATTGGCATTTAAACTACTATTTGGTTTTAGAAATTTTGTACAGTGGTAAACAATTATCTGGGCTAGAGGAATATGTTTTTTGAAACTAATTTTAACTTTTGGAAAATGGATCAAGGGGACCATAAACTTTAAATTTCACTTTTCTCAGAATGGACTAGATTGGACTACCGTGGTTGTTCCTCATGACCCTTCATTTAATAATTAAAATTAAAAGGTGTTTTTTCCAGGCCAGGTCATCCCAGTGTTGGCCACAATATTATGAGGAAAAGACATCCTCCATAGTTTATATCCTAATTTGTTTGTAAAAATAAAAATGTTTTCTACAGTGGATCAAAAAAGTGTTGGCACAGTACTATTTTTTGATATTGCATAAATAAAAATCTGGTGCGTGCGCGCAACACACAACTTTCACTTACCAACTTACTTAGATAAGAAATTAATGCGTTTTGTTAATGCCACTTCTCAAAGTTACACATTTTCCACATTCATTTCTTATTTTTGTTTTCATTTGCTCTATAAACCCCTCAGAACATTTTAATAATGATAACGCTTACCTGATATTAAATAACACTCAATTTTCATTAAACATGACGAATATGAAGAAAATCGTTAAAGCCGTTTTTGAGATAATCTAAAAATTAGAAAAAAAGTTATGAAATAAAGTGTCCCCTTCGGTTGATCAATCTTGATGAAATGTTGGAATCACATCTTTGGCATATACATACATAAATACCCAGTTTGATCAAAATCGTGAAAGCCGTTTTTGAGTAAATTAAAAAAACACGTGAAATTGATACAAAATTTATTAAGTAAAGTCCCCCCTCCGGTTGATCAATTTTGATGAAATGTTGGCTATCACATCTTTGAAATATACATACATCAAATACCCAGTTTGATCAAAATCGTGAAAGCCGTTTTTGAGTAAATAAAAAAAAAAACACTTGAAAATGATAAATTTATTAAGTAAAGTCCCCCCTCTGGTTGATCAATTTTGATGAAATTTTTACAGTCATATCTCGGGCATATGAATAGATTAAATACCCAGTTTAATCAAAATCGTTAGAGCCGTTTTTGAGAAAATCGAAAAAAACTTAAAAAGTTATTAAATAAAGTACCCCCTCCCTTTGAGCAATTTTGATGAAATTTTTGCTGTCACATCGTGGGCATATAGATACACTAAATACCTAATCTCAGGTTCGCACGGTTTATAGTTTTTGAGCTAGTCTGTTCACACACACACACACACACACACACACACACAGACACACACACACACACACAGACCATTTCGCGGGACTTGGTTAATTGGACTCAGGGGACCCCAAAACGTGTATTTCCGTTGAAAACCGGAAGTCGAAATTTTTCACGATCGCAATACTTCCACTTACTATATATTTCATATATAGGTAAGTGAAAGTAAAAATGATTTTTTTCAAAAAAAATTTTATTACATAAAAAGTTTATTATAATAAATAATGTTTTATTAATAAATTTTTAGTTGACTTGATATTGCTGAAAAAATAAAAATAAAATCGAATTATTAGGAAGTCAAAAAAGTGATGGTACAGTATATATAATTGGTTGTTAAAGCATTTAAAATAAAAAATATACTGACCTAATACTTTTTCATCATGCCTTTTGCATCAATAATGGCTTTTAGCCTCTTTGGCATTGAAGAAATGAGGTTCTGCGTTATTTCCTGCCCAATTTTTGGCCATTCTACCTGACAAAAAATTTTTTAAGTCATTTTTATTTGAAATTTTGTTTTTCCTCACTTTCTGATCCAAAACATACCACAGGTGTTCTATAGGGTTGATGTCAGGAGACTGAGACGGCGTTTTTAATTGCCTCTGTATGATGTATAACATCCACTCCCTAGTAATATAAGCAGTATGCTAGCGATAATTGTCCTGTTGGAAAACAAAAGTATCTTTGATCCCCATCTTTTCGGCACTTGCATTTAAATTTTGTCGCAAAATGTCGACATACTTTTTGGCGTTCATAATACCATCAATAAAAGCCAAATTTCCTACGCCGAACCAAGACATGCACCCCCAAACTAGAACACTGCCCCCACCGTGTTTAACTTTGGCTCTTACATGTCGAGTTTGGAATGTTGTATTGGGCTTCCTCCAAACATATTTACGCCCATCTGACCTGAAAACATTATATTTACTTTCGTCAGAAAAAATAATATTTTTCCAGAAGTCTATAGGCTCAGTTATATCAGTTAGCGAATTCAAGCCTTTTATTTCGGTTGGCCTCGCTAATGTTGGGCTTCTTTCTCATAACCCTGCCATAATAATTAAATTTATAGATTACATTTCTTATAGTCTGTAAAGAGAATGATTTGTTGGAACATGTTGCTATTTCCTCACCTATTCTGGCTGCAGACGTTGAGGGTTCTTGTTCGACAATCCTGTGGATATTTCTTTTTTCTCTTTCAGTAAATATTTGCGGTCGTCCTCGGCGAGGTTTATTAATGACTGAACCTGTTTCCTTAAATTTTTTAATTATGTTCCGGATACTACTGAAACTAATATTAAGTTTAAACGCGATTTGACGGTAACTAAGTCCCTTAGAATGGAGTTTAACCACCTTATTTTTAAAAACGTTACTGTGCTCAGATCTTCCCATCTTAACTGATCAGAACAAAACTTAAAACTGATTACAGTAATATAATAAATAGTAAATATAAACATCATTATTGTTTTTAAAAATAAAGTAGAATTATGAACCCGAGAGTAAACAATTTACAACTGTGCCAACACTTTTTTGACCCTTGAAACTAAGACTTTGAGAGTTATCTTTCTATAGCTATTAAATTTTTAAACTTTTTACCAACATAATACATTACTGGCATGTTACTTTATATTTAAAAAAATAAATTTCAAAATAATGTTACTATGTTTGAAACTAGGACGAAAAGATGAGGTGTGCCATTACTTTTTTGATCCACTATATATTTAACTTATTCTTCGAATGTGAGAATAACCAAGGAGTAAAATAATTTGTAGATGATGTGAGAGTGCATTCTCGCAATAATTACTGTGGTTTTTCATCTCTCTTAATACGATGTAGTGGAAATATGCGGCAAAGAAAAATACTCCGCAGAGCTTAAGGCGTTATTGCCCCCCTGGAAAGAACTATTTGTTCTACAGCCTGCTCTGAGGGATCTTGTAAAATCTTTCTTCAGCCGCTATCGGGATCGTCCATCTTCTCCATTCAATGATTTTTCAGACAAACGGGTTTCTCCTGCCGCTCCGCATTCTGCTCTCAATTTGTCATCCGAGGGTACCATTACAGTCTTCCGAGGCCGTTCGCAACCTATTTCGCACAACCACAAAATATGGCAGTTGAAAATAAGAAAATAATATTGTAGAGAAATATTTTTTCTTAGAAACAATTCGCTACTAAATATGTAATTGAAAAACCATATTCTTGCAATTATGAACGATGATATTAACATATCCCGAATTGAAAACTACTGGTACAACGTACTAATTAGATATCATTTTTAAGACAAAATAATAGAAGGGGGGAGCGGGGTTGGTTGGCAACAGCTTTCACTTTTTTGATTGTTGAGTCGTTCCTGTTAATATAATCCCAATAGGGCTGATACCACTGTAAACTCCAAGTATTAGAGTACTTCAAGTATTTTTTTCACCACATAATATTTAATACTAAGATTATAGAAAATTGAAGAATTCGTCAATCCAGAGTATGCCAATGAACCCTCTATGTGGGGCAGGTTGGCCTAGAAGGTGGGGTTGTTAAGCCATCTCATTCAAGCACTGCCTGACAGATATTATTGTTATTAAAACCTGCACTATAATGGTATAATAATTTTGAATCGGTTTTCAACAGCTTTTAAGGGAAAATAGAATGACAATAGAAGAAGATAGGAAATATTCCTCTCCTCCTCGCTGGAACTAAAGACAATTGGTAGTTTCACCTTTGTTAATGTTTACTTTACTTTTGTGACTGCGCCCCAAACAACAAACCCCAGTTGAAGAGAACCAACTAACCCCACAGGAGAAATCATATGAAAGATGGCTGCCAGGACAGGGGAGAACAACCAAACAAGAAACTGGTAAGTTGAAAGGTTAGGTTTTTCAATGGAGTTTGGGGCTATGTGAACAGAATCGGAGTCAAGTGTTTTGCAATGCCTTAAATCCAAATATACTCAAAATATAAAAATTTACTTAAATGTTGTGAAATCAATCAATGAAACACACTGTTAGCATCGGACTGAAACCTTAGGACAAGACTCCCGAGGTCGAGCGGGTCACATGGTACGATTATGGCGCCTTTACAACAGGTTTGACGGAAATTATAAACCAAAGGTTTTATTATCATACCAAAAGTTTTATCAAACATTAGTTGATAAAAATCGGAATTTTATTTTATCTTATACTTATTTTATCTTTATCGTCTAAATACAAAAGAAAAAAAAACAAACTTAAACCTATATGAACATACTGCTCACACATGTACGGCTTTGCCAAAAAAAAAAAACACATTATAAAACTTCAGACCTTTCAGTCAATATTATCACGACTAATTTCTAATGCATTTTTTGGTACGTGACTAATCAAACCTTACATAATGATTTTAACATATCGACAGTCGAACAACACATAAAGACTCTTTACAAACGTTTTCACCCTAACCTGCGCGGACTTACAAACCTTATACGAGATATTGCTACAGACGAAATGGCCATAAATGTGAGGAGGGAATTAAAAAGGTGTTGGATGAGAGATCTCCTTCTATAAAATATCAGAGTAACTGGAACAAGCCATACAAGAGGTACTGCTGGATGTCATACATGTCACAGGCCATTATAAGAGCGTCGTATACAGCAAGAATGTAGTTGGCAAGCGCAGATGAAAAAAGTCTTAAATGGCTATTTTTCAAATTCTTGAATTTTTTCATTATTTCATTTGTGCCCGTCGCAGTAGAAAGAAATTTGATATCACATAAAATTACTTCTGGTGTGATCAGGGATGTACAAAGATAGTGCCTATCTTATATAAGCTTTGTTGGTCTGTCCGTGTTGTTTGTTTCAATAATAAAGATTTATAAATGAGTTGATAAAATGATCATTAAGATTTATAAAACAATAAAATGTTCACTGATTTGTACGAAAGTCTTTTATTGTTAGACGAAAATCTTTGATGCTTATTTATTTAGTTTAAGGAGCAAGGTGTATGTATTTATTTTCTTTCCAATTTTCATTCTATTTGTATCCGCATATTTTCTAAATAACCCGTGCCTGGCAACAACTGATCATGGAATTAAAACAATTCACAATATGTATAAAAAATAAAATTTCTCTTTGGCACGGGGAGCTGGTTATGCTATATTGGCACTACCGAACGGATGTGCGGGCTTAGAAGCACTGATAGGAACAAGGCGCTAATATGATACCTCCGTTCCCATCTGTCGATATAATAATCAAAGTAAAGCCTTTTGATTTTTTTATAATAATAAAACAAATTTGTTTTATTTAAATGGATTTTTTGTTTTTTTCATTTTGCAAAAGAAAATGCAGTCCTTATTTTCGTAATTTAGTTCTCATAAAAAAAAAAAAAAAAGAGACTGAAGTTTTTTTTCACATGTATATAGCTTGATTTAGGGCTTCGGAAGAAGTAAGACAGACCAATCTACATAGTTTTACACTATGTATTTATACATGTTTTTTTTTTTTTTTTTTTTTGCTTCAGTGAATAAGAGACCAAACAATAAATTTTGATCCAGATTAAAAGAAAATAAGGGACTGGTTATTTACATTGAAATTACTAAAATTATCTTAGTGGGAGCGAATCAATTATATTATTGAATGGCTTAAATTATTTGGGGGACTCTGAATTTTTCTAAGTTAAATAAATTTCATTGCATTTTTTGAGTCTTTTATATGAATTTGATAAGCCATATTATGGAGATATTTATATTGTGAAAACAAAATCAAAAAAATTGATGATTAATGCCCCTCAAATTTTTAAAAATGGAGTTATGTTGTATTTATTGAAGTTGATTTGTATGTAACTATTTCATGAGTCTGTTTAAGATTTTACAAAAACCGTGTGTTTTTTTCTTCATACATACAAAAAAATAATTAAAGTGTCTAACTATTTATGTACCATATGCACACACACATGCATATAATGCATATAAACGTACCATATTACAGTGATAAAATATTTAGTTATTAATTGTAATTGAAGTTGCATGATTTATTGAGATATTGAGATTCAATTTGGAACATGAATCATTGATAACGGTTATGATTTAGCGAGTGTTAAAGTCCGCAACGAGTTCATGAATTGTTTTTAAAAGTTTTGATATTACTTACTCAAGGGATCGAATTATTTCTAACATCCTGTTATTAGTAATCTATATTTATATTCTTTACTAAATGTTGAAAGACCTAATAGCTAAACTGTAAGTCATAATATTGTTGTAAAAATATATACATTATATTTAATTATTAATAAAAAAACAGTACCACTACAACTCATGAAGGGTCTTGGATTCAGTACTGTGTAAGATAGATAAGATCCAGTTTCTTAGACAGCGGTTGGGCAAGGAGGTGATTCGACCGTGATCACCCTCAACCGCTGTGCTGGCGGGTAGGGGTTCAGGGTGAGCCTTTCCTAGCCCAACCACCTCACCATAATGCTGGTGAAAATTTGAAGTTAGAAAATAAAATAAAATAAATAAACTTGAAGGTAATGTCGAATAGCAAATGATGGAATATATTTGAACCTCGCTATAAACTAATGACAACAAATAATAAAACACAAAACATAACATAACTTACATGTTAATTTACACAAGTAAATACAAAGCTGGAACAAAAAAATACGAACTAAACTAAATTTCTACCAATTTATATTAGCCTAAAACTAATATTGATTATTTAGAGGAATATACGATAAGCAAATAAAAAAAAAAACATATGGCGTAACCTCCCGGACCGCTTGTTGGAACAAAATAAGCGGTTGGTACAAACTGTTTGGGTCTAGATCATTCCGTGGCCTAGTCCACAGAGACTTAGATCTGCCTACATTGTTCTAGAATGATCCAGGCCCCACTATTTACGATATATATAAGGGGCAGAGACTGAACGAGTAGTTGAAGTCTCTGTCTTGACTGTGTTGCTCAAGTCATATGATTGTGTGTGATAAAGTTATCATTTTTGTAACCTGCTCAATTGTTTAAGTTGTAATAATTCGTTGGCATTGTGATAACTGTATATTTCAGTTAAATAAATATTCTTTAACCCACATATGTGTTACAATACATTTGAATTTAATAAAACATTAACAGAAAATTACACAAAAAAAAAATGTTCATAGTGATGAAATTTGAATGTTCATATGTCTTTCAATATTAATTAGCCACGGTAGATATCAACATATATGGGTGTGCCGAAGCTGACTTCGCACCACGCTCGAACTCAATTTAATTCTACGAGCTCAATATTAATCAATATATATTATAAAGCAAAGTGTACAATGTGCGTGCCGAAAAGGCTCAAAAACGACTCCACGTAGGATTAAGGAAGTTATGTCATATTTTAGCCACATAACCCCTAACGGAGAAGAAGGTTTCCGTTTTTCTCTTAAGAGTGCAAAATTGAAGAGAAAAGGACTGGAATTTTACGCCTCTCGCACCATTTAATTGATTGAGATACGAGTTTATGAATGAAAAATTTAGTTCTAGCTCCAGACTACCAGGAAGCGCTAGGGTGCGTTTCACTCAATGTATATTGTTCATTCATCCTCATGTTTATTTTAAATTTATATATTTGTTCAGCTGTTCTTTTTAAATTACTAAAATACTAAGCGAAAATAATTAGTTTCTCCTTTGCTTTCAAAATAAAATAATGATTTTACATCTTTGCAATCAATTAAAAAACCAACTGGATTCCTTACAAAATTAGTTTTCTCATAAGAAGGCAGTATAGAAGTATTCACTGATCAGCACATTACATTTAATCTATATATAATATATACCTAAGTAAATTTAATTCAATATGAGTGAACATTTCTTATTAGTACAATGAGCGATAAAATCAAACATAAAAAAAGAGATGAATTGACTGAATATAAATAGTTTGAAGTGTTTTTATTGTATTTATGAAAAAGAAGTTGGTTTGGTTACTACGTATGATGGGTATTCCAGTTGACAAAACGTCTAACTTCAATAACAGCATTTAAGATTTTATCATCCCTCATAGTTCAAGATAAAAAGAAATATGATGAAAAAATTGTGCCTTCAAAAAATTTTGGTTTTCACTTTGTAATAGTAGTAAGATTCGAGATATGCAGAAACCGTTCAAATTACGGGGGGATATCTTAAGGGAGGTTGAAATGGAAGAAAGGTCTTAAAACAAAGTTTCTATGAATCTTTGGTAGTTTCTATACTTCTGGATCAAATAGGACCGTCACAGTAGTCAGCGCTTAAGTTTTACTCCAAATATAAGTTTTTTAACTGAGATACCAGGTTTTTCAACTATAATCTCATAACTTATTATCTGTTGACTACTTGGATGGGGTTATAGGATTCAGAATCACAGAAACCATCAAAAACGATGCCTAACTCGACAAAGTCGCAGCAAAATTATTTGTTCACTTACCATTTTCAACCCCCTGTAACTTATACAGGGTTCCTTATTTGGGCGGACTCTGCTGATCTCAAGTCTGCAGAATATTGATACCCAAGTTAAAACTGAATTTTCAAGAAGGTGCTAATTTTGTTCCCTATTTCCTTTAATTTTAAAGTTTTTCTGGTATTAAAACTACCACAAAACTACCGGAGCGAAGCCGGGCACCCTAGCTAGTAGTTAATAAAACATTAATTTAGAAAAGTTAAAAAAAAATTATATAAAAAGTTTGTTGGCCACAACAACCGCTAGGTTTTCAATTAAAGGTAATGACTTTATAGAGGCTGGGTTAGAACCCCCAAGAGGGTCTCTCGGTCACCGAGATAATCTGTGGCAGAACATCAAAGGTATTCTGCCAAACCAGATTCGAAGTGAGGAACTTGAGCAGAGCAGCTCTTTGCCTTATCATTGAGTTACCCTTCCCCCCTGTTACATAATTTTTATTATGTAAAAAAATGAAAGTGCGCTATTCGGAGTAATTGAAGTAGTCCATGGCTGGCATTTATTAAAAATAGAAAAAAAAAACTCTTAGTATCCTCCTTTCAAAGACATTTCACTTTGTTTTTGTTCGAGTTGAATTTTTCAGGTTCCATGTTGTTTGTTTGTTTGACATCCATTTATGCCTCTAAGGCTAATCGGACGATGCTACAGTTGAGTCCTAAATTTTGCCTATCCAGGCATGATTAGGATATTCTTCTGCATTTCCGAACCTTTGAAAAGTCTAAATTATTAATTTTGTAAAATTGCATCTCTGATATGTAAATATGTATGAGTGTGTGGATATATATATTTATTTTTCATTGCGGTGTGCACTTAATATTTTTGTTTTGTTAATAAAAAAGAAAAAAAAGAAAAAGACTCCCCTCAGACGGTTAAACTGGGAGTAAAACGATTAAAATGTGGTATGTCTTTATTTTCAATACTTGTACATATTTAAGTTTGCTATAAATAAAAGACCATTACTTATTATTATATTATACTGCATCTGCAACTTCTCAAACTGCATTTAAATGCTGGAGATCTTCTTTGGTGAAAAGCGAGCTCCATAAAGCATCATCCTCTTCTGCATTTCCGTGTTTGATGCAACATTCCCAACCTTCGAAAAGTCTTAGATGCCTCTTTTTCCTATTTAAGAACACGACTCTGTTTTACCAAATTCATTATTAAAAAAACAACTTCAACGTTTCTTAAAACCTAGGAGGTGTTAAGAAGGTAACCTCCTTCATATATATTTTTCTTTCTGTTAAAATAAACGTATGTTATTTAATAACGTTATAACTTATGTTATTTGTTTGTTTGTTTAACGTCACTTAATGCCACTAAGGCTAATCGGACGATGCTAAAATGGGAGTCCTAAATTTTGCCTATCCAGTTATAATTAGGATAGGGATCTTTAACGAGTACATGATATCGTACAGGCTCGGGGCCTCCATTTTACGTCGTATCCGGGGAACGGCATACTCCCATTAAAAAATCCTAGGGCCACTTCGGGACGCGATTTGGAAACCTTTAGTATTGTAGGTTTCTATGCTAACCTCTACACTACAAGTGACCCCATACGATTTAGTCTGTTACATTGAAAAGAAGTCTAGAATTTTTGTTGTAAGTGTCACATAACTGTTTTAGTAGATGTTGTACATGAGAATATCCCACGATCCTCGAGAATGTTGGTTTCCGGGCTGATTATAAAAAGCAATGGCTTCTTATATTGATACAGCGGCGAGTCTTATTCTGTACATCGATGTATATGATTACTTCTGTGTCACTTCTAGTTACGTTGTGTAACGTTGTCAAAAATTTGAGCTTTTATTGTCCGACTGGAATTGTGATTTATAATTTGCTTCTAATGAAAATTATCTAAACCCAAATTAGTGTTACTATATCAATAAGTAAACGTTATATGTTAAGTGATTTGACTTTCTGAAGTCTAACTAACCAAAGTTTGTTGCAGTCATGAAGTTTCGCAAAGTGTTGTTAAGTCTACTCAAGCGTGGTGTGTAGGATTCCGATATCTTGCTAAGATTGTTTTATCATTTGTGTAAGTAACTTACAGAGTTTTGGAACAGTTAATTAATTTATATTTAACCTTTAATTATAAATTTTGAAATGAATTAATTAGTATTAAATCAATTAACTGTGGAAGTTGGGAAAGCTTTATTAAATTGAATGATAATATTATTGCAACAAAGCTTTTTTATTGATGATTTATTTAATTATTTATTTCTTTCATAGTCTTATTTTATTGGTTACCTGCTACCCTGTTCATGTGTTAATGGATATTTAATTAATACATTATGGCTACAGAAAAATTATCCGGTACCGTTTCCTTGTGTAAGCAAAGAATATACATCACTATATACGATGCCTAATTGTTTAGTAATCGGTTGGTTCACCTGAATAGGAAAAATAAATATTATGATATAAAGTTTGATGAACATGGTAAAACTACATTTATAGTTAAATTATTAGTTTTATTGGTTTTCACTTTTTGTTTATTCTGTTAACAAATAAGTTCCCCGTGTTCTGGCTACGATATTGACAACATGAAAAATATATAAGAATTAAATTATATTATAGTGTAATTGCATTAAAATTTATCGCGGTAAGTATTTTACTATATTTGCAAATTTCACTTCAATATCTCTAAATGTTTAAGAGGTTTTGTCCTGATTGACAGAATCAACGCAGAGCAAAAACTACTAATGCTAGAAACTTGAAGTTCGGAATTTAGATTTTAAACGCGATGTAGGTAACCACTAAGAAAGGAATTTCAAAAATGTAACCCCTGAGGGGTTTAAATGGCGAAATTGTCGTTTAACTCCAACGGACACTTATTTTTGCACTTCGAGAAAAAATATCTCGAAGAATTAAACCTTTAAAAAAATTTTTAAAGATCTTGATACGACGAGTCTAACTCGAAAGCCCCTACGGAACGCCGAAAACCATGTTTTAAAGCCGAAAAATGAAGCGTTCACGACGAGTAATCAATTTTTTGTTTCAGCGGTTTTAGTGAACTCTCCATTGCGCGTCTCCCTCTCTTGTACCGAGCCGGCAGCTTCCCCCCCACCTATCGGAAGCTCCGATCCCTGTTATGTTTTTAATATTTTACATATGTTGTCAATATATAACATATTATATTAAATCAATAACAAGATAATGATCACAGAATTGATTTTAAAGCCTCGCGGGCAAAGCCGCGGCGGTAAATGCTAGTTTCTATATAATATAATTCACTTTAATATTGTTACTTAATATAATATTTATTTATAATATTTTCTATATAATATAATTCACTTTAATATTCTTACTTAATATAATATTTATTTATAATATTTTCTATATAATATAATTCACTTTAATATTCTTACTTAATATAATATTTATTTATAATATTTTCTATATAATATAATTCACTTTAATATTGTTACTTAATATAATATTTATTTATAATATTTTCTATATAATATAATTCACTTTAATATTCTTACTTAATATAATATTTATTTATAATATTTTCTATATAATATAATTCACTTTAATATTCTTACTTAATATAATATTTATTTATAATATTTTCTATATAATATAATTCACTTTAATATTCTTACTTAATATAATATTTATTTATAATATTTTCTATATAATATAATTCACTTTAATATTGTTACTTAATATAATATTTATTTATAATATTTTCTATATAATATAATTCACTTTAATATTCTTACTTAATATAATATTTATTTATAATATTTTCTATATAATATAATTCACTTTAATATTCTTACTTAATATAATATTTATTTATAATATTTTCTATATAATATAATTCACTTTAATATTCTTACTTAATATAATATTTATTTATAATATTTTCTATATAATATAATTCACTTTAATATTCTTACTTAATATAATATTTATTAATAATATGAACTTTTTTATCATTTAAATTAAATTTCGAAAATATTTTATTTTGAATTGGTATATTTTTTCTATTTCCCTCTCTTCAAACTTAAATTCACACCTGTCAGCAATTGCGACAATCAGCGAATGTGTTGGCTTGAAAGAATTAATACTTGAGGCGTTTTTGGCATGATGAAAGGAAAGTGGCCAGCAGCACCGGGCCTGATACCTTAGCTGAGGAGGTCTCTCATCCAACTTCTTTTTAGCCGCCTTGCAATAGGCATATCAGACGTGACGATGTTGCTGATTAGTCTGTTACTATGCCAGTGTAAGCTTACATAAAAGCGTGAATAAAGAGTTCTTATGCGTTCTTCGATAGTTGGTTGCTGTAAGCCTGTATGTAAACTTTACGTATTGTTTGTTATTTACGTACCAGGGAAAGTTCATTATTGGTCTCAACATTTTTATATATAAAGTTTTTAATATTTAGTTCCGTCCTCTTTGCTGAGCGGATTATCTGTGAGGCGTATGACCAAACGGGTTTAAGTAAGTAAGTGTATGTATTCAGTTTTATGTTCTATTTTAAATTTTGATAATAGACAAAAATAACAATGAAATAATAATAGTGAATATCTATCTATATAAATAAAGATGAAATTCTGTTTGTTTGTTTGTATATTTGTTCTTTATAGAAATCCATACCGTTTGTCCTAAATTTTCCAAATTTCGCTCAGTGGTTCTTTCATATCAGGTGCGAACACTGATTTTTATTGTTATAAAAATCATAATGATCTCACTTTACAATGTTTTTTTTTTTTTTTACGAAATCGAAAGTTTCTTTAGAAAAATGAAATTCCCCGTGATAAACCGGGATACCCAGCTATAATCTATGTATATAAAGATGAAATTCTGTTTGTTCTTTATAGAAATCCCTACCGTTTGTCCTAAATCCTCTAGCTCAGTGGTTCTTTCAGACCAGTTGCGAACACCTGTCCATATTAAAATTGCATAACTTCAGCCGATCTCTGGGTATATTCTTTATTGTTATAATAATCGTTTTGATTTCGCTTTTCATTGGTTTTTACAAAATCGTCCGTTTTAGTCGATAGAAGTCTCAGTTTATAGATTTATAGACTTAAAAAATGAAATTCTCCGGGTGAAACCGGGATATACAGCTAATAAACAATAATAATGAAAATCAAACAATTTTAAACTTAAAATATGTAATTTTTTCGTGTAAAAAAAAAAGAAAGAAATCCGATGGTTATGTGGTTGTTTTCCGAAATGAGCTAATGTTATAGGAAAATTATACAGAGGGAACTAAGCATTTCCCATAACCGAAGGAACATCTGACTGGAACGGAGACGGGGAAATAATGGGGTCGGCTTTGAGTTGCGATATCTTGCCCTGTTTCCTTCGCTCCGGGAGCCATTGACTCAATGTCCACGACCATCTAGACTTCTCAGGGCTTTCAAATCATAACATAAATTCAAAGAGAGAAAAAATTTAGAAAAAGTTTAACCCTTTGTAAGAGCAGAAATAGTATCAATTATTGGCGTTTCTTTCTCTTTTTTATTCTGTTATTATTCCATTTAGCCTTGTTTTATAAATTACTAGCTGTATATCCCGGTTTCACCCGGAGAATTTCAATTTTTAAATCTATAAAATCTTTAAACTGAGACTTTTATCGACTCAAACGGTCGATTTTGTAAAAACCAATGTAAAGCGAGATCAAAACGATTATTATAACAATAATGAATGTACCCAGGGATCGGCTGAAGTTATGCAATTTGGTCCACTGAGCGAAATTTGGAGAATTTAGGACAAACGGTATGGATTTCTATAAAGAACAAACAGAATTTCACCTTTATATGCATAGATTATAGCTGTATATCCCGGTTCCACCCGGGGAATTTCATTTTTCTTATGAAACGGTCGATTTCGCAAAAAAAAACATTGTAAAGTGAGATCATTATGATTTTTTTAACGATAAAGAATATCAGCTGAAGATCGGCTGAAGTTATGCAATTTTAATATGGACAGGTGTTCGCACCTGGTCTGAAAGAACCACTGAGCAAAATTTGGAGAATAAAGAATATCAGCTGAAGATCGGCTGAAGTTATGCAATTTAAATGTGAACAGGTGTTCGCACCTGGTCTGAAAGAACCACTGAGCGAAATTTGGAGAATTTAGGACAAACGGAATGAATTTCTATAAAGAACAAACAGAATTTGATCTTTATATACATAGATTATAGCTGTATATCCCGGTTTATCACGGGGAATTTCATTTTTCTACACGGTCGATTTCGTAAAAAAAAATATTGTAAAGTGAGATCATTATGATTTTTAAAACAATAAAGAATATCAGCTGAAGATCGGCTGAAGTTATGCAATTTTAGTATGAACAGGTGTTCGCAGCGGGTCTGAAAGAAACGCTTAGCGAAATTTGGAGAATGAAGAATATCAGCTGAAGATCGGCTGAAGTTACGCAATTTTAATATGGATAGGTGTTCGCGCCTGGTATCAAAGATCCATTGAGCGAAATTTGGAGAATTTAGGAAAAACTGTATGGATTTCTATAAAGAACAAATAAACAAACAAACAAACAGAATTTCAACTTTATTTATATAGATTTACAAGAATTTTTGTTGTTTGTCTGTGGGCGTGTTGCAACTTACAACACTAACAACATTTGTGTTGCTTGCGTGAGCAGAGACATCCTTGAGGGGGTAGCCCAAACCTCAAGTTGCTGCAAGCCACGGTCACCATGGTGCTGCGGCTGACTGCCCATTGCTCCTTAACGGACACCTTGGCAATGTCCTTCCCAACGATGGCGTCAGCTCACTCGGGGTCAAGGAAATTGAGAAATTAGTCTGGGTCCAAGGATTATGGCAGCTCAGAGTCCAGCAGGCAGGAGGACCTATATTTCTTTCCCTGAGGCATACCGTCCTTGTACCAAACCTCCGTGCGGTTATGGACATGTTGGAAAACCACACCACGATTCTCGATAAGATGCAAGGGGAAAGTATAGCACTCATACACGTCCGGTCTGTGTGAGTCGCCTCCGGTAGGCTGACGGGACTCACATATCCGGGGATGAGGGAGGCGTGGACTGCGCAGCTTTCATCGGCTGGCGGTGACCCGAATGGAGCGCTCACCCATCCAATTACAAGATATTTCAGTATAAGATGATTATTCCTTTTTATAAATCTAAACAACAACATAATAAAAATTTCATGTTAAAATATAAAGGGAAACAAATTGTCAACAGCATTTGAAATTTTTTGTATTTCCAGTCCCGATAAAAACAAATAGACAATAAACAAAACAATATATTTCCCGTTAAGAACTGATAATCACCATCTTTAAAACATGCTTCTGAAAAGACCTACGTTGTTTTTTATACAGTACCGGTCAAAAGTTTAGACTCACCCTTAGATTTTGTCACATAAATAAGTAACAACTTTTTATTTATTGGACAACGTAACAACTATAATTTTATTTTCAATTTATTTATAACTAGCTTTATTAATTAATCCAGTCTTAAATTGTGGCTGACCACCAATTTTAAATTATTTTTAAATAATTTATTTTTTGAAAAGAAAAGATTTGGCTCCGCCGGGAGTCGAACCCGGGTCTCCTGCGTTACATGCGAGGATGCTAACCGCTACACCACAGAGCTCGGCTCAAGGCAGAGCAAATCCTTCCTCTTCACTGATACCTACTCCCCCTATCTCACAAGTTTTGCGAGTAGTAGCGGGAGGTGGACAAATTTTGTCCAATTTACGATATTTATAGTAGGTATCAGTGAAGAGGAAGGATTTGCTCTGCCTTGAGCCGAGCTCTGTGGTGTAGCGGTTACTATTCTCGCATGTAACGCAGGAGACCCGGGTTCGACTCCCGGCGGAGCCAAATCTTTTCTCTTCAAAAAATAAATTATTTAAAAATGGTGGTCAGCCATAATTTAAGATTGGATTAATTAAAATAATTTAAAAAAAAAATTGACTTATGTCAATAAATATCGTAAATTGGACAAAATTTGTCCACCTCCCGCTACTACTCGCAAAACTTGTGAGATAGGGGGAGTAGGTATCAGTGAAGAGGAAGGATTTGCTCTGCCTTGAGCCGAGCTCTGTGGTGTAGCGGTTAGCATCCTCATATGTAACGCAGGAGACCCGGGTTCGACTCCCGGCGGAGCCAAATCTTTTCTCTTCAAAAAATAAATTATTTATAACTAGCTTTAATATCCCGAATTCGCCCACGGAATTTCGAAAACAATGAGAAAAGTCGTGGGTCCAGAAAAGTTCGTTAGGACAGAAATAGATTTTTTTTTACTCCAACGGTTGATTTCGTATAAATCTAATGTAAAGCGAGATCATAACGATTTTTATAACAATAAATAATATACCCAGAGATTGGCTGTTTTGCAACTTTAATATGGACAGGTGTTCGCACCTGGTATGAAAGAACCACTAAGCGAAATTCGGAGAATTTAGGACAAACGGTATGTATTTCTATAAAGATAAAACAAACTAACAGAATTTCATCTTTATTTCATATAGATTGTTTTCGAAACAATCATATAATTTTTGAAATGTTATCTCTTGAGTTACAATTATCTTTTTTAACTTGAAGATTGTGAATTAAATACAAGTGAGTCTAAACTAAAACCTGTCCAACCTTTATTTGTAAGGTATTTGAATTTTTATAAATATAAGCAACTACGGAGGGGTTGTCACTATGTCAGGTCTTATAAATTAGAACATACCGGACAAGCGTAGAGCGATGGACTGCAGAGTTAGCCTTGCCATGAAGCTCGAATTATACGGTTATTTTTGTGTTACTGTGTCGTTACAAGTTGATACTTTTTGTAACCTTCTTGATTATTTGAGTTTGTTATTGGGCGTCGGACATTGTGGGGTTACAATTTTTCGTTAATAAAAGTTATTTAAACCCACATAAATGTTATAACATTATCACAAATGTAACCATATTTATGAATATAATAATTAGAGTGAGCGATATTTAGGAAGTATAAGCCTGGGCTGAGGAGTTCCATTATCTGAGAAAACACCAGTTTAAATCCCAGGTCGACTGAGGCAGGGTTTTAGTTAAATAACAGGATTACACTATCTTGTGTTCTCTAACGTATTATCATTTGAGGCCACGTTTTGTTGTTTACCATGGGGAGATCCCATATGGTAGAAATAAATATTTTGGATTTAAAGGTATTGAAGTTATAGGTTTATGTCAAAAGTGAGCTTGTCTAGGTGAGGGATGAGCGGCTTAAATAATATCAATGCTTAAATCATCTCTGAATGCTGTATAATATTATTATAAAAATGTAATACATTTTCTTCTTCTTTACAAAAAAAAATTAATTCAATTAAATTCATCTCTGTATCCACTTTACAAAGGAAATAACCTCTTTAATAGAGCTTGTACGTGCCGTATGGTTTAATTTATTTTATTTTTTAAAATGATTAACTGTTTAAAGTATTCATTTGATAATAAAAAGTAACTGGCAGCCTTAATGTAGAAAAGATCCTCGATTTTTTTTTTTACTTTCACTTACCTATACATGAAATATATAGCAAGTGGAAGTATTGCGATCGTGAAAATTTTCGACTTCCGGTTTTCAACGGAAATACACGGGGTCCCCTGAGTCAAAATAACCAAGTCCCGCAAAATGGTCTGTGTGTGTGTGTGTGTCTGTGTGTGTGTGTGTCTGTGTGTGTGTGTGTGTGTGTGTGTGTGTGTGTGTGAACAGACTACCTCAAAACTATAAACCGTGCGAACCTGAAATTGGGTATTTAGAGTATGTATATGCCCGCGATGTGACAGCAAAAATTTCATCAAATTTGCTCAAAGGGAGGGGGTACTTTATTTAATAAATTTTTAAGTTTTCGATTTTCTCAAAAACGGCTCTAACGATTTTGATTAAACTGAGTATTTTATCTATTGATATGCCCGTGATATGACTGTAAAAGTTTCATAAAAATTGATCAACCGGAGGGGGGACTTTACTTAATAAATTTTGTATCATTTTCACGTGTTTTTTTATTTACTCAATAACGGTTTTAACGATTTTGATCAAACTTGGTATTTGATGTATTTATATGCCCGAGATATGACTGTTAAAATTTCATCAAAATTGATCAACAGGAGGGGGGACTTTACTTAATAAATTTTTACCTTTTTGATCGATTATCTCAAAAACGGCTTTAACGATTTTTATCAAATTCGTTATGTTTAATGAAAATTAGTTGTTATTTAACATCAGGTAAGCTTTATCATTATTAAAATGTTCTGAGGGGGCTTAAATGGGGAAGGGGCTTTTTTTGTTTTTCTATAAAGTACCTTTGTTTTAGTTTATATTGGGAAATTAACTGTCTCTCATCACGTTTAAAAATAAGAAACGGCTAAATATGATATATGAAGAAAATAAAGTAAACATATACAGGAGAAAAAAAAAGGAAAATATTCCGTCAACTCATAAAACACCTTGAGCTCACGCATGCGCCGTACGCCTTTAATGACAAACCAATGCGATATAATTAAACTGTTTTGTTCATTTGAGAAGTGGCAATTAACAAAACGCATTAATTTCTAATCTAAGTAAGTTGGTAAGTGAAAGTTGTGTGTTGCGCGCACGCACCAGATTTTTTGACTTCTCGGGTTTCTCGAACGACTGATTTAATTTTTAAAATGTTGTTACTTTTTAGATAGAAATTATTTTTCCAATTAAACTAACTCCAATAATTAATTGATTGATCAATTAATTCCAATTAGTTGAATACGCTCTATTGATTTAGTTATAGTTCTCCCTAAGATTTTTCCCTCTTTGATCCTCTTTTTATCTTGATTGCGACGTTTAAATTAAAGATCATTTCTATCTGAGGAGAATTGAACTAGCGAACTACAGGGCAGAGACCTCGGGGAATTATTTCAGTTACATCGTTCAGTTGGCTGGGTCCTCGCCCATCGGATCCCAAGGAACTTTGTCGGTGAGTCTGAGACAACTTTGACAATCTTTTTACCTTCTTCCACTTACTTACTTTCTTTTCCTTCAGATAAAAATGTTAAGAAAAGGTAGAAATAGAATCCTTTTTATTTCTTCTTCTTCTTCTTTCTTTTCTTTTATAGAACATTTTTTATTTTACATCCAATTTACAACCTCAGTTGAACCTCGTTGATTTGGGCCTCTTGAAACTCCATATAACGCAAACATGCCAAAACAATAATTCACTTTGTTTAGTGCTTATTTATAAGGTACAGGGGTTTATACAACATTGCCGTTATTTCAGGTGCATAACAGGTCGGGAGGATAAAAAAATATACGTTTCAAGAATTAAACAGAAACTTCACAAAACGAACTTCTAATGTTTAAGTGGATGCGAGATCAAAACAGCTAATCAGCAAAAGCTGACTACTGTCTTTTTACTTTCACCTACCAATACATGAAATATGTAGTAAGTGATAGTATTGAGATCGTCAAAAATTTCCACTTTCATTTACTTATACGTAATATATAATTCGAATAGTATATAGAAATATCATAGGAAATATTTCAATTATTTTTTATTTTAATCCTAATGTATGATTAGTAATAAGAATTTGATTTTTTGGAAATTAAAAAGCGTTACCTGGAAAAGGAACTTAGCAGTTATTTGTGAATGGATCTATTGTTATATTTTTAAAAGGATAGGTGTACCTTTTTTGTATGTCAAAGATTATAAGTATAAGTGTGCTGTATAATATAATAACCATATTATATATAAGTATAATATAATAACTCATATAATGTATAATATAAGTATATTATAAATAATAAGTATGCTGTATGTTTAGCAACCCTACACGTAGGGCAGCATTACTTTGTTACTCAATAAAGCATTTCTCTCTCTTAAGGGAAAGTATTGGGATCGTGAAAAATTTTGGCTTTTCAACAGAAATACACGTTGTGGAGTCCCATGAGCTGAAATAACCTAGTCCCGCCAAATGGTCCGTCCTGCTAGAAACGATTTCTCTTGCTTCAGAAACTTAAAGTAGTTATTCGAGGTGTGGATATACCGTGATGCGATAGCAAAGGTTTCTTCTAAATCGAGTAATCGATCGAATGGAGCGGGAACTTCATCCCAACGTGTTTTCCCTTTACAAAAATAAAACATTTGGTGCTATGCGTCCAACAAACAACTTTCACTTACCAACTTACTTTGATTAGAAATTGACGTGTTTTGTTAAATGCCATTTTTCAAAGCCACACATTTTTCCACATTCATTTACTTATTTCTGTTTTTATTTACTCTTTTAAGTAATCCAATTATTTTTATTATTAAATAAAAGTTTTTACTTGTGATAATTTGACAAAGAAAGCATAATACTCCAAGTCGTCTGATTTTATAATTCTCTATGTACGTAGTTTTTAAAAATTTCATTTAGTTACCATGAAACAAATAAATTCCATTAGATGAACAGAACGGCTTTAATTATAAACAATGGTCTGTCATTGAAGGCGTACTCCGCTTGCGTGGGCTCAACGTGTTTTATGAGTTGACAGAATCTTTTTTTTTTTCTCCTATATATGTTTACTTAATTTTTTTCATATTTCATATTTAGCCATTTCTTATTTTTAGGCGGGACGGGAGACAGATAATTTCTCCATATAAACAAAAACAAACTTGCTTTATAAGAAAAAAAAAAATAAAAAGGTCCCTGCCCCATTTATGCCCCCTCAGAACATTTTTAATAACGATAAAGCTTACCTGATATTAAAGAATACATGATTCTCATTAAACTTGACGAGTTTGATCAAAATCGTTTGAGGCGTTTTTGAATACCCCCTTTACTCCGATTACTCAATTTTGACGATATTTTCGCTGTCACATTGTGGGCATATACATACACCAAATTCTCAATTTCAGGTTCATCGGCTTTATAGTTTTTGAGCTGGTCCATTAACACAAACACAGACCATTTCGCAGGACTGGTTATTTAGACTCAGAGCATCCGGGAGTCAAAATTTTTCACGTTCGCAATACTTTCCCTTATTAAATATCCTTGATGCTTGGTCATAAGGGCTTAAGTCAAAATTTTGAATTTTTCAGGAGAGCAACCGCTCTCATGTCTTATGTTTATATAAGTTCAAAACATAATGTAAACTCTAATTGAAGGGGTCGGGGCAAAATAGTGCCAAGCAACATTTCTAACAAAAATAAGAGTATGCTGTATAATATAAGTATAATATAATAACTATATTATATATAAGCATATTATAATAACTATATTATGTATAAGTGTGCATGTAGCCACAGTCTGCATATATGTTACGTAGGACTATATGTCTATGTTGGAAATGCCACCTAAATATGATTATAGACGCTCTATATGGTCATATTTAGGTGGCATTTCCATCATAGACATATAGTCCTACGTAATATACAGCAGACTGCAGCGACAGTTAATAATATTTATTATTACTTCAAGCCGAAGGAAACCTGCACTATTTGCAACTTAAGAGAGCTAGAAGATGTTTTTCATATTTTGGTCCGGTGCCCGATTTACTCTGCTTTCCGCCATCACTATCTGCCCTACTCAATCGGTTTAAACAGGTCGAATTGCTCAAAATCGAGAACATTCAATCCCTCAAAAATCTCTTTTGTTACATTAGGCAATGTTGTAGACTGAAATCATTCATTGTTAATGAATAACCGCTAATTAAGATCGAACATTTATTTTTAATTTTATATGTTATTAATTGTTAATATTTATATTTGTTAATGTTATAAAAAATTAAATTAATTATAGATACTTTGATTTATATTTAGGAAAAAGGTTTTTAGGTCTATAATATTTATATAGTTATCTATTGTTTATATTAAGTCTATATTTAATGCTTTTTTGTCAAGTATATATTTTAATAATGTATTTAATGTGTAATAATATTTTATATTGCTATGTGGAGATGATGTTGCCACATCTTGTTATGTTCTATATTATCGCTTAAATATTATTGTTGTTCAATATTTTTGTTAGCTCTAATACGTCTTGCTTGGCCAACTCTATTTGTATGGGGTATTCCCCAAAAACAAATAAAGGAAATATCTATCTATCTATCTACGTAATATACAGCAAACTGCAGCGACACTTTATTTTTTTTTTAAATGTTGTTTGGCACTATTTTGCCCCGACCCCTCTAATTATTGATATTTTTTGTAATTGTTATTTTTATAAAACGATTTGGTTTGACTTAAGACCTTAATACCAACCGATAGCTCTGATTTCGGGCTATAATATCATGATATAATGTCCAAATGCTCAAATAGTGACTTAAGCCCTAATGACCTCGCATCAAAAATATTTCATATGTAGGTAAGTGAAAGTAAAAATTCCTATTGTAAAAATTAACTTAAATTTAAAATGCTCTCTACAGCAAGTTTAGCATGAAGGAAAAGTCATTGAGAAGGCCCTGAGTATAAGAAGGATAAAGATGGGCTTATGAAGAATTATTGCTGAAGTAACAAGTGTAATCCGCCCTCTTCATCGACCTCATCTACATCAGGGGTTTTGTCCCAAGCTTAAAGTAATCCTCGAGTTAAATCACGCAGTGTTTTTAGTAGTTTGAGGACAGAATATTTATCTCCAACATTTCTTAAAGGAGTTATTTTTGTTATTATTAAACTTATTTATGATAATAAATAAAGAAACAAAACACAAAAAATATGGTTTAAAATAGTTCTAGACTTGTTGTTAGAATAGTTGGAACAAACTGTTCTAGTACTTGCTTCTGACTACGATATTCGAGTACCATCTAAGCTGACCTAGAACCTTCCAGACAGTTAGTCTTGTTTTGAAGCTCAAGTCATATGATTAATTTCGCATTACTGTGTACACAAAGTATTGTGTTTTCGTTCTTTGTGTGGCCTTGTAAAAATGTTATTTTGGTTTAATAAATTATTTAAACCGACATAAGTGTCACAATAAATTATAATAATAATGACAACGAGCATACTCTAGCATTAGATAATTATGTTTTTCTTCCAAATATACATGCACAGTATAAGCGATATTAGGGAAACATTTTTATTAATATAAACCATATCGCTCCTCGGCAAGAAGATAGTTACAGTTCAAAAATCTGTCTTCTTTTTGGATCATCTCATGTGAAGTTTTAACTGCATGCTCAATTTTACTATGTTCCTACAAACAGGGAAAATAGTCTTTGACCTCAAATAGTCAATTATTGGGGCAGTTAGTACCACTAGTACTAACTATAGTTCAAAAGCAGCCCGCTACCTGCGTTAACAAGAACATCCCCTTCATAAGAGAATATGTGGGCCATTCCATGTCAAATCATCCAGCCGAAGTTCAAAATTTTACCTTCCCCTTTCAGATTTTGATCAAAATTTGTGGATATTAAGTACATACGGAAATGAGAAAAAATCCTAATTTTTACCCAGTTTCAACAAGTGGTTTCAGAACTATGGTCATTTGAACTTTTGAGATTGTTGATGTTCCGATGACGAATTGAGCTTAAAACCAACTTCTGTAGGATGGGTATTGATTGAATTGGAGCTTTCAAAATTTATTTACATTGTATTTACATGTACATATTATATCATTTAAAAGGATATTAGATGCCCTTTTCAATAATACACCTTTGTAAGAGGATATTTTTTAGAGATTTCAGCTGTATTAATTTGTATGCGCTACATTTAAATAAAATTTTACGATATTAGATTCAAATCGACATAAAACTGATATAAGTCAATAACCCACTCATATTATTTCATCATTAGATAGAGAATTTTATCCTCTTTCTATTGATATATAGTTTATTAGGCTGGTTGGAGAGAGATTTTTGCTCATGGAATATTTCTATGACTGTTTTACAGCTTGGAATAAATTTTATTTTTTTATATTTTAGATAGATAAATCTTCCCAATATCATTTATTTAAAACACTATCGACCTATCTAATATATAATATTGAATATCTTCCTGTATAATAAATATTATACTTTTGAATATGTAGTTAATTTTATATGCTTAAGACATTTTTTTTCTATGATGAAAAATTATCTGTCTAATATTTATATAATCATCTGATTTTGTATGAAATGCAGAATTAATTAATAAATTGTGAAAGCTCCGGTTCAATTAATACCCATTCTACAGAGGAAAGTCTTAAAACGTACAAGGTGGTTTTGAGCTCAAGTCGTCATCGAAACTTCAAAAATCTCAAAAGTTCAAATGACCATAATCCTGAAACCACTTGTTGGAATCGGGCAAAAGTTGGCAATTTTTCTTATATCCTTATACATTTAAAACCTACAATTTTTTTATCAAAATCTGAGAGGAGAAGGTAAAATTTTGAACTTCGTGGAATGGCCCATACGATAAATTATGATAAATTATAAATAAAACGGAAATATTTATACTATTGTGACTGTATTCTGTCATTGTATGTCTTGTCGTTCTGATTCCAACGGCATGTATAACTCAAAATTATTAAGTTGTAACCACTTTTTTTTTTTTTGTAACCATCTTCTTGCCGACGTGGAATACGCATAAGCAAGAAAGGCTGTTTATGAAATTGTTAATTAAGCAATGTGCATAAATATTTGTAGGGAGGAGCAGGGTTGGTTTGCAACAGTTTTCACTTTTTTGATTGTTGAGTCGCTCCTGTTAATATAATCCCAATAGGGCTGATAGCACTGTAAACTCCAAGTATTAGAGTACTTCATGTATTTTTTTCACCACATAATATTTAATACTAAGATCATAGAAAATTGAAGAATTCGTCAATCCAGTGTATGCCAATTAACCCCCTGTGTGGGGCAGGTTGGCCTAGAAGGTGGGGTTGTTTAGACTGTTGTCACTTTCTGCATAAGAAAAATTGCTCTCATCCTTCTTGCTGGAACTAAAGACAATTGGTAGTTTCATCTTTGTTTATGTTTACCTTGCTTTTGTGAATTGCTACTGCGCAAACCAACCGCAGTTGATTAGAGCCAACTAACCCCACACGAGAGATCATATGAAAGATGGCTGCCAGGACAGGGGAGAACAATCAAATAAGAAACGGGTTAGTCGAAAGGTTAGGTTTTTCAAAGGAGTTTCAGGCTATGTGAACAGAATCGGAGCACACTCTTCTCTGCACTGTTAGCATCTGATTGAAAACTCAGGACAAGACTCCCGAGGTCGAGCGGGTCACATGGTACAATGGTGGGGCTTTCACAATAGGTATGACGAAAATTATAAGCCAGTGGCCAACCAACCCCGCTCTCCCCTAATATATATGGGAAGAGTTTCGCCCAGTCTCAATCGGTACACTTCCATTCCATTCCAGACGATGATCGATGTACATCTGATATCATGCAAACCGTTTTGGATTCTCTATTCTTACATCTGTTGCATGTTGAAAGGTACAAAAAGAATGTTATAAAAAGTGATTTTATTAACTTCACCCTCGATCAAAAAAGATAAAAGATAATTTATTAAATTATAATAATTTAAATGAATCACCATTATTTGTTACCACTATTTGTTCTGGGTATATATATATATATATATATATATATATATATATACAGTGAATATATATATATATAAATAATGAATTTATTATTATTATTATTATATATAAGCTTGTGTTTTGTACAGTATTTCTGAAATACATGGTTTGTAACAATTGTTTGTCTTCCAGGAGAAACCCTATATGAACAAAAAAAACATTCACTTTTCCGATCTATCGAATGAATATAGATTTATCAAATCATGAAAAATGTATTCTGAGTAGGAATAGGTGTCAGAGAAAATAAGTTAAGGAAACCTCTTAACGCAAATTTGAATTGTGAACAAAACGGGTTTCTTCGACTTATTCAAATGTAGAGGAAAAACGTAAAGGTGAATTTTAATGGTGATCCATTTAACAATTTGATTGTTTAAATTATATTTTATCTTTCTTTAAATTATCTTAAGGGTATGGTGAAAGAGTTTTGTATTGTTCCTGGGAGCGGTTAATCCTCAAACCCTCCAGGGATGAGACGGGTATCCAGAACAGATACCCAAAACTTGTTCTCGATAGGACGCAAATTGCGTCGGTTGTGGTGGGGGGGGGGCTTAATCTAGGCTTCCAGTGAATTAACGAAGTTTGGCATTTGATTAAGGCTCGGAAAGCAGGGTCTCGAAGCCGCAGTTGAAATTCCATCAAAACCAGTCTACGAACAGTAAACGGAAGTTTTCAATTTCAAACTTAATGTATCAATGCCAAGTATATCTCTGTCAGGTACAATTGGGGAACCCATTTTCATTTTTGGTTTTTTAATCCAACCCCACGATTTTATAATAAGAAAAACAAATAAGGTTAACAATATAAATAATAATAAAGGCATAGCGAACCCGAAAGTTCGATGCCGACATCACAAATCGCTTCCTACTCACCTTTATCAACTCACCGACGTCAAGACCTAATGTCGCGAGATCTGCCTTGACGCAATCCTCCCACCTCCGTCTCGTCTTTTACCTCGTATGGGAGGCATCCCACGAGTGGCGAATGTAAGGGTTGTCTTTAGATATTCCTTGGAAGTTCCTACGGGCTAAATCCGTAGGACGGAACGGGGGTTTATAAGTGGATATCGAGGCCACACTACACGTATTTTTTTTTTTTTTCTGAGATATTACATCTCGGCATGGCAACATACAATACTAAACGTCGCGGGTTCGCCTCCTGTGGTGGCCCTAGGATTTTTTAATGGGGATAGGACGTAAAATCAACCCCTCTTGCTCCAAACCTAGTGCTGAACAACACCTCTACCTCATTCCACAATTCCGTTAAAAACCTGGCGTTACCTTTGATCAATCCCTCTCATGGAAACCCCACATCTCACAAATTTCCCGTCGTACTGTCTCTACCCTAAAACATTTCAACAGTCTACAATATCTTCTTCCATTCAAAACCCGCCAACTCCTAGTCTCTTCTCTCATCTTTCCCCACTTTGACTACGGCTGTATGGTGTACGGCGGACTGTCCGGGGAAGCCAAACTTAAACGCCTAATGAATTGCACAATACGTTTTGTCTTTGGGATCCCAAGAGATACGCATATAACCCAGTACTACGCCGAGTTAAAGTGGCTCTACCCCTCCTACCGTCGTCGGTACATACTGGCTTCCTTCTTATACCAGGCCATCAGAGCTCAACAACCCTCCTACATCCTACACAACCTGCAATTCAAATCTTCCATTCAATCCCGCCCAACCAGGTCCCGTACCTCCGATCTCTATCCTCCTCATCGAACTGAAACTTATGAAAAATCCTTCATAATGCAATTCGTATCCCTCTGGAACACTATCCCCTCTAATATCCGACACGCTTCATCTGCATCCACTTTCAAATCCCTCCTCTTCGATTTCCTATTCAACTCCCAAACCAACTACTGATCACTGAAGGGACATAATAGAGCTTTGGAAGCAACTCTTTTTAGCATGATTTCTATTAGAAAATATCTTATCGATGTACTCAGGCCGTTTTATTATATTCCGTTGTCTAAATGTATCGGTGTTCTCTCTTTCTTCCTCTTGTTTTTATTTCACTTATTATACTTCAAGATTATTTTCATGAAGGAATGCACTTTTTGTTTCTGTCTTATTTTATTTATTTTTTGTTTCTGTCTTATTTTATTTATTTTTTCTTTCTGTAAATATTATTTGTAAACTATATTTGTAAATATTTAATATCATTCACATATGGCCACACTGGCTAGATCTATATGTTATGTATGTAAAATTTATTCTAAAGGGACATCAGTCCCAGGATAATAAAATTATTTTTCATTTCATTTCATTTAAAATGGAGATCCCGAGCCTGTACGATGTCAGGTACTCGTTAAGATCCCTATCCTAATTATACCTGGATAAGCAAAATTTAGGACTCCCACTGTAGCATCGTCCGATTAGCCTTAGTAGCATAAACAAAGCGTGTGTTTTTAAAACAAAGTCCTTCTGTTGCAGAGAGATGGCGCTACGTGATGACCATTGGCTTGTCTAACATAACATCGCTCTCCGTGCAGCACCCTGGCAAGACTTTGAACTACTACCTTGAGAAGCAGGTAAATATTTTTTTTAAATATTTCTTACCCTCCGATCATATAAATATTCTAATGTTGGAAGTTTTCTATTTATTTTTTTATTTATTTTTTTTTATTTTTTTTTTTTTTATAAAAATCTTGTATTCTTTGAATTCTTCATCGATACATCAGAGTAATAGTTGCACACATAATAAAGTAAGCATTAAACTTTTCAATAAGTTCTAACGTAGTAACTTTCTCTCGAAAACATTGCTCCAACATTCAAGATGAGAAGGTCTTCTTACTGAATTAAATTCAAGTAATTAATTAACACACAAAATTTATTTGGTAGGGGAGAGCGGGGTTGGTTGGCAACAGTTTTCACTTTTTTGATTGTTGAGTTCGTCCTGTCAATATAATCCCCATGGGGCTGATACCACTGTAAACTCCAAGTATTTGAGTACTTCAAGTATTTTTTTGACAACATAATGTTTAATAGTAAGATCATAGAAAATTGAAAAATTCGTCAATCCACAGTATGCCAATTAACCCCCTACGTGGCGAAGGTTGGTCTAGAAGGTGGGGTTGTTTAGCCATCTCATTCAAGTACTGCCTGACACATATTATTGTTATTAAAAGCTGCACTGTAATGGTATAATAATTTTGAATCGGTTTTTAACAGCTTTTAAGGGAAAATAGAATGACAATAGAAGAAGATAGTAGTTTAGACTGTCGTCACTTTGTGCATAAGAAAAATTGCTCTTATCCTCCTTGCTGGAACTAAAGACAATTGGTAGTATCACCTTTGTTTATGTTTAACTGCTTTTGTGAATTGATACTGCGCCAACAAACCCCAGTTTAACAGAGCCAACTAACCCCATAGGAGAGATGATATGAAAGATGACTGCCATGACAGGGGAGAACAATCAAATAAGAAACTGGTTAGTCGAAAGGTTAGGTTTTTCAAAGGAGTTTGGGGCTATGTGAACAGAATCGGAGTCAAATGCCAACTTTACTGAAAATATAAAAATTTACTCACATGTTGTAAAATCAATCAATGAAGCACACTCTTATCTACACTGTTAACATCGGATTGAAAACTCAGGACAAGACTCCCGAGGTCGAGCGGGTCACATGGTACAATGGTGGGGCCTTCACAACAGGTGCGACGGAAACTGTATCCAATGGTCAACCTACCCCCTATGCCACCAACCCCGCTCTGCCCTACTTAATAATATTAATAACAATAATTCTTTAATTATTTGATCTGGGACGTGTTCCTTGAGAACAATATTAAATAATAGAAAAATCGGGTTTTAGAGCCGTAGAGTAAAGCTTAAATAATGAAATTGAAAGTGACCAAATGAATGTAAATGATGAGGGAACCTCTAGTGTAAAAAATGCAAGCTAGATTTTATCAGGGTATTAAAACATTTTGGGAAGCGGGGTAGCTCAATGGTAAGGCATTCAGTTGTTGTGATAAAGGTACTGAGTTCGAATCTGACTTGGATAGGAGATCTTTATATATTTATGGATAAGGATAGCTTTAATATTTTGTCACAGATCGTCTCGAGAGATCCTCCTGGGGCAAAACCAGCCTCTAAAATTTGATTACTCTTAATTGAAAAATTAAGGGGGGGGGCCTCCCCAAGACCCTTCATTGGTTGTAGTGGTAAAGATTTTTTTTTTATTATTAAAAGAAAATTTATTACAACTATTGCTCCGGTTAAGATTTTTTTTTTTTTTTAAACTGGCCATTTCCCCCGACTTATGCTTTAAATTTTAAAGACTTTATAAAAAAAACAAAAAAAATCTATATAAATAAAGATGAAATTCTGTTTGTTTGTTTGTTCTTTATAGAAATCCATACCGTTTGTCCTAAATTCTCCAAATTTCGCTCAGTGGTTCTTTCATACCAGGTGCGATCACCTGTCCATATTAAAATTGCATAACTTAAATTGGTTAACTTTACATTGGTTTTTACGAGGTCGACCGTTTGAGTCGATAAAAGTCTCACTTTATAGATTTTATAGATTTAAAAAATGAAATTCTCCGGGTGAAACCGGTATATATAGCAATTTAAAAATAAATTACAACAAAAAATAAAAAGGTTTCCTTGAAGCTTGCTGGTAGTTTTGGATCCGTAAGGCGAATTAGTAGCTCTAATAAACCCTCAGAACTGAGGCTGATTTGTCACACGGTAAAATGAGCTTTCTTATCTCTGTAATATTTCACCGATGAGAATGCTCCAAAAAAAAATTTCTTCTTATGATAAGACTAAATAAAAACTAGAAGAGATTAATTATTTTAACCGAAGAGATTACCTTTATTCTCGTTTATTAGCGTAATTTATCAGGATGAAAATTTTACTTGCCCCAGAAGAAAGGGGCAAAAACTAAGAAGTCACTCCAACTTTGTAACTAAATGTAAAAGGGGTCCGTAAAGCCTATTTGTTTTCCTTATCAAAACAGTTAGGGCTAACGTTGAAATGGAACTTAAATTAATTCCCTGCTTTATAACATTTCTTAGACCCACACCACCTTACTAGGTACTTCAACTTCCATGCGATCCCTCTTAAGATTTCCCTGTTTAAGTTTTCATTAATTTGAAATAGATATGAAGTATGAAATAAAGAAAGTAGATATTAAAAATGTGATTTACAAAATAGAATGTAAAGACTGCAACAAAATATACATAGGTGAAACGTTTAAAAAATTAAAAACAAGAGTATCGCAACAAAAAAATGATTTTAAAAATAACAGAAATATAATCAATACAGCACTGGCCCTAAATAGCATAAAAAACAACCATACATTTAATTTTGAAGAAGCAAAAATAACAGAAAAAGAAAAATAACTAAAAAAAGAAAAATATTAGAAGCCATTCACATAACAAAAAATCTGGTGCGTGCGCGCAACACACAACTTTCACTTACCAACTTACTTAGATTAGAAATTAATGCGTTTTGTTAATTGTCATTTCTCAAATGAACAGAAGGCTTTAATTATGAATGAATTTATGAATGAATGAATGAATGAATTAAATTATGGACAATTGTTTGTCATCATTGATATTAGAATATAAGAACACCTAATTTTCATTAAACATGACGAATTTGATAGAAATGAGACCATTGAAAAAAAGATAAAAATTGGAAAAAAAATTATGAAATAAAGTGCCCGCTCCGTTTGACCAATTTTTATGAAATATTGGCTAGCACATCTTTGGCATATACATCCATCAAATACCCAGTTTGATCAAAATCGTTAAAGCCTTTTTTGAGTAAATAAAAAAAACACGTGAAAATGATACAAAATGTATTAAGTAAAGTCCCCCCTCCGGTTGATCAATTTTGATGAAATTTTTACAGTCATATCTCGGGCATATAAATAGATCAAATACTTAGTTTAATCAAAATCGTTAGAGCCGTTTTTGAGAAAATCGAAAACAACTTAAAAAGTTATTAAATAAAGTACCCCCTTTGAGCAATTTTGATGAAATTTTTGCTGTCACATCGCGGGCATAAACATACTCTAAATACCCAATTTCAGGATCACACGGCTTATAGTTTTTGAGCCAGTCTGTTCACACACACACACACACACACACACACACACACACACACACACACACACACACACACACACACACACACACACACACAGACCATTTCGCGGGACTTGGTTAATTGGACTCAGGGGACCCCAAAACGTGTATTTCCGATGAAAACCGGAAGTCGAAATTTTTCACGATCGCAATACTTCCACTTACTATATATTTCATATATACGTAAATGAAAGTAAAAATAAATAGATTTTTTCGACATCTCGGATTCATCAAACGAATGATTCATTTGTTGAATAATTGTATCTATGTATGAGAATATCCGGGTCATAAAGCTACAAATAGTATTAAAGTATTTTATTATAGCCAACGTTTCGACCCAACAATGCAGGTCTTCTTCAGGGTTTAATGAACAAGACACAGACAAAATATTATAAATACATAGGACAAAGAATATAAACTAACTAGTCCTTATATATATAAAAATCTCGTGTCCCGATGTTTGTCTTTCTTTTTCTCAGAAACTACTCAACCGATTTTAATGAAATTTGGCTCAATGTATATAGTTTTGGCCAACTTACCGGACCGGATAGTTTTTAACTTGATTAGTGACCAAAATAATTCTTATATAGCGAATTATTGCAAATACAGTAGGTCGTGTTTCGATTTATTAACATGGCGTCATATGTCGATTTCATAAAGATTTTTTTATTAGCATGCTATTGTAATATATGTTATCATTATTATAATTTTTTTATTGTTTTATGTGAGTGCAGTTATTTGTTCCTATATTATTATTTTCCACAGACAAATAGTAATACAAATCTTTGTATTGTTAATTTTCATTAAAGAATAAATAAATCAAGAAAAGGTTACAATAAATTCTCAAAACTGTTGGTACTTTTTCCTTTTCCTTTTTTATTTGTATTTAAACTAAATTACTAGCTAAGCGCTGAAACACTTTGCTGTGGCCCACCCTGATATCAACTTTTAGTAAAGTAAATACATTTTAATAAATTAAATTAGGCTATTATTTGAAATAATACTCTATAAATGTTGTAACAGCACCTACTGTCATAGGTGTAACCTAATAGAAACCTTACTTGGGGAGTCAGTGTTGCCAAAAATTAGTGAAAATTAGTGAGACTATAGTGGCTACACTGCGGGTAACCAGTCATAAAAACTCCCTGAGTGTGTTTTGATTAGGTGTTGTGGCTTACTTGGTGATTTGCATGATTAAACAACTGCATAATTAAGACTTTAATATTATTTTTTCAGTTGATTTATTTATTTATTTAACAGAAGTTTCTTTATTTTCATTATTAGTTTTGTTATTATTATTTAAATACAGTGTTTTTTTTATTTTACCAAACCTTTTTATTATTTTTATCCCCTTCTCTAAAATGTAAAATTTAAAAAATGTCAGTGAAGATTTGTAATTCCTCCTTTATCAACCATAATTTAAAGTTGAGAAAATTTAATCCCAATCTAATAGAGGCTGTTACTTCCTGTTCAGCAGAGTTGTAATTGTCTTATGTAAAATTTATGAAATGTCATGTATATGTATCTAAAATTTAAGAAATGGCAGCGAAGATTTTAAGCCTTTCTTTAATTTAAAGTAGGCTATTAGTGGGAATGATTTTTCGTTGTTAATTTCACCAGAATACAATTTTTTACTTATCTTTAAATGATTGTTGATTAAGAAAGGATTAAAAATCGCGGCATTTTTTAAATTTTACATATAATGATTATTACACCTCTACTGAACAGGAATAATTGTTATTTGGGTAACCGCAAGTTTCAGATTTATCCACCATAAATATGAGAGTAATACTGCAAAATGATCCATCGGCAGATATATTTTCTAAACAATTGCTCTATATTGGAAACGGTGAAATAGAGCTGCATCGAAATTCAAAATTTATCAAATTACCAAAAATTCCTGAGCTGTTGTAGAGAAGAAAAATGAACTGTCTACGAAATATAAAGTGTCTTTCATGATATTTTGAACAATTATTTGGACTATAATTGGCTGGGTAGTCGGGCTATTTTGGCCGCAAAAAATGTTGATTTCGATGAAATAAACTTCCAAAATCAACTGCCAATGTTCTAGATGTAAACGAAGCCGTAAATTTCCCATCTGAATTTTTTAATTCCCTGGATAAACACCCAAACAATCTCCAGTTGAAGATTGGCTCACCGATCATTCTTCTTCGTAACTTAAATCCACCTCAATTGTGCAACGGTACACGCTTGGTCATTTTTTATTGGTCAAAAATATTGCCTGGAAGGTTTACAGGAGATATCGTCCTGTTGCCACCTATTCCCCTGGAACCGTCAGAATTTTCAATAAAATTTAAAAGGCTTCAATATCCTATTCGTTTGGCTTTTGCCATGACCATAAACAAATCCCAAGGGCAAACAATGTCCACTTGGACTTTGAAAATCCGTGTTTTTCCCATGGGCAATGGCATAACTCACGTGGGAAATGGGCATCGCCTGCTCACGTGTGTGGAAACCATCAAATCTTTGGTTTGTGTTAAAAACCAAAATAGGTTAACCCAAAACATTTTGAACAAATTAGTACTTGAATAAATAAAAATTCTTAATTGTATTATGTAAAAACCTCAGTAAGAAGAGATTTCTTATCACTCAAATATATTGCTAAATTAAAAGCTTCAACACACCACCCTCCTACCGAACACTTATTTGCCGAAGGGTCGGGAAATCGAGGTCTCAAAGAAATTGAGAAAAACGCCTATCAAAAAGACATATATGACGCGGTAACCAAGATTGGCATGACCCCGAGCAAAATTAAACCCATTGTTAAACTAACAATACCAAGTCGAAGTAGTGTTAGGCCAATAATCAATAGATCAATGGCTGAGGTTACCAAAACTTACGTCAGTCATCCTTCTTAAAATTAGTGGAAAAATATAGCGATTTCGAGTTAGTTTATACCGACGCATCAAAAAAGGGCGATAGTGTTGGCAGCCCTGTGAGTCGTAAACACAATCAGCTCCTTTTTAATCAAACTACATTGAAATATGAGATGTAAAAAATAAAAACTTCATCTTTCCTATATTCTTTACCAAATACTTTTAAATGGTGTAATGCTCTATTCTCAATCACGTTGGATTTTGATTAGCTGAAAGGTTTTCATCTTTATCAATGAGTATTAGTATTACTGTATTTGTTTAAAAATATTAGGATATAACTACTGAGCCACAGCAACGCGTGGCCGGGTCCGCTAGTTAAAATATAAAGGTCTGTAAACATATAATGAATACTAACATGACTTAGTTTGGCTACTGGAACTGATAACATTGATAGTCTGATGTAATGAGGCATGATATATCTATTAAGAGGATAGGGTATCAGAATAGTGATTGATGAGCTAATATGGAGGCAAAAAGGGACCAGAAATGAAGGGAGGGGGGTTCATTTCTGGTTTATGTTAACGAGTTAGTTCATATTATTTGTCCTATGTATTTTTAATTTTTAATTTTTTTTTTGTCTGGTTCTTATTCATTTAGCCCTGAAGAAGACCTGCTGTTTAGATTAGTTTATATTAGATATTTAGCCGTGGCTAGATCATATGCATTAATGTCAGTAATAAATAAGTTATTGTGAATTATTTGTTGATACTTATTAAATTAAACATGGCGCAGTCGTGAAATATCCTGGGTATAAACACTACAAAATTGTTCTACAAAGGACTCTAAAGTAACTGTTGCTTATCATGGAGTTTCACAGACCCGAACCTTTAGTTCTGACCGGTAATGTGGCAGAAAATTTCAGAACATTTCGAGAAGGTGTTTCGAATTATTTTCTGGCTACACAAACCAATAATAAATCCAATAGTGTACAAGTTTCACGCTTGAAAAATCTTCTAGGAAAAGAAGGTCTAAAATTAAATAAGTCTCACAAATTAGACGATTCACCTGAGTCTACTCTAAATATCCTTGATGTTTTGGAGAAAGTATGCATTCCAAAATGAGACATTGCTATGGAAATATTCAAATTTCTGAATCGGAAGCAACATGATGGTGAATCATTTGAATATTTTAATACTGACTTAAAGTCTTTGGCCCAATCGTGTGAATTTGAAGAAAATACTTATTAAATTAAACACCTGCATTGTTGGTTCGAGACGTTGGCTACAATAAAATAGTTTAATTCTATTTGTAGCTTTTTAACCGCCACCCCGGATATTCTCATACATAGATAAAATGATTCAATCCCCTTAATAAATGTATCTTGCCTCATTACACCACACTATCAATGTAATCAGTTCCAATAGCCAAACTAAGTCATGTTAATAATTATTATATGTTTACAGACCTTTATATTTTAACAGGTTAGTTCATATTCTTTGTCCTATGTATTTATAATTTTTTTTTTCTATGTCTTGTTCATTTAGCCCTGATGAATACCTGCATTGTTGGGTCGAAACGTTGGCTACAATAAAATAGTATAATTCTAATTGTAGCTTTTTGAACGCCACCCCTGATATTCTCATACATAGATAAAATGATTCAACAAATGAATCAGTCGTTTGATGAACCCGAGATGTCGAAAACAATCTACTTTATTTTAGTTTTATTTTTGCACTCGTTGCATGCCGAGACATCAAATCTATATAAATAAAGTTGAAATTGTGTTTGTTTGTTTGTTTATTTGTTCTTTATAGAAATCCATACCGTTTGTCCTAAATTCTCCAAATTTCGCTCAGTGGTTCTTTGATACCAGGTGCGAACACCTGTCCATATTAAAATTGCATAACTTCAGCCAATCTCTGGGTATATTCTTTATTGTTAAAAAATTCGTCATGATCTCGCTTTACAACGGTTTTTTTTTACGAAATCGACCGTTTGAATCGAAAAAACGGCCTAAAAAATCATTTTATAGATTTTGAAGAGGCCAACAAGGCCCGGTAAGACCGTTCCTTGGCAGGCGTCGAGTTTTGGGATTTTTAAACCATATGTTTTTTTTGTTTGTTTTTTTTTAACATTACTATACGTTTATTTACATGTATGGTGAATTTATTTTTTATAAATGCCTCCTAAGAAGCGAGCTTCAATAGGAGTAGTGAGCTCAAAAGCTAAAAAACAACGTTAAATACGAGCAGCTGAAACTCTCGACGAACATCAAAATAGGATTGAACAACAGAGGCTTAGACAGGCAGAATCGCGGGAAACTGAGTCTGCCCAGGAATACGAGGCCCGCTTTGCGCCACAGAGGCTTAGACAAGCCGATTTGCGAGAAGCTGAAACTGCAGGGATATATTTCTGTTTATTTGTTTGTTCTTTATCTATCCATACCGTTTATCCTAAATTCTCCAAATTTCGCTCAGTGGTTCCCAATGGTTAATCCTAATAAAAATCGCAATGATCTCGCTTTACAGTCGCTTTTTTTCCTAAATCGACCGTTTCATTAGAAAAATGGAATTCCCCGGTTGAAACTGGGACATACAGCTAGTTCAATATATACCCTACAAACCCAGCTGATCTATCGGCTGTTTATTTAATAATCTTTGTCAGGAGAAAATCTACAAATCCAGGACATTGAAAAATATCTTTAAAAAATATATGTTATGTATTTTCATGTATAATTGTTAAATATTTGTAAAAAAAATGAAAAATATATATATTATATGTTTGAGACTAGATATCCCCCACCGGCATCAATCCCCTACCCTCTCCCCTGGCCCGGGAAACCCCGTATAGCCTACAAGGCGAGGAAGGGGGGGACAAATAAAAAAAATATATATATATATATATATATATATTATATGTTTTTCTGGTGTGTTTTTAAGGTACGTGTGTTATATAATTATAATAAAGCCGAATGGGGTCTCGCCTGGATTTATCAAATTGATGTCTTAGAGTACTAAGTTTTTCTAAATCGTTATAAACGGCCCGGGACCCAAATGCACCCTCTAACGTGAGAATGAACCACATATTCAATATCTGGTCAACCATCATTTATCCAATATGTAACATTTTATCTTTTTTTTTCCCTTATTTTACTTTTTACATTCATATTTTAGGACAATTTGTATACTCAAAAAGTTCTGAAAATGGGGACAAAGCTGCACCGAAACGTAAACAACTTACGTTATAATTAATGTTTCTTTTTTTTTTAAATGGAGGTCTCTTGCCTAAAGACTTGGAGAAATAATATTTTATTTGTAAAGATATTTAAATTTAAATGAAGATCATTTGCGTGGAACGATCCAGAACGGCTGTGAGCCCTAAAAAGCCATACTAATGGGGCACTTATTTGAGCTATAGCGGATTCCGGTTAGAATTATTATAACAGAGCCCCCTAAAAAGTTTTAAATTGATATTTATGAGTAAACTTTCCGCAGAACGGTTTCAGTTTGGTTATATCCCTCATCAAAGCGGACTTAAGGTTTGGGTTTAGGATTTTAGCTATTTTCTTACAATATTTATTTTTTCTATTTTATAAGCCAGTCTTATATTTTTTTTATCACTTTATTTGTATATCCGCGTCTGTCAACAATATATTAACAATCAGAAATTTAATGGCGGTTGTATACTGAGATCTCTCATCCAACTCCTTTTTAACACGTTAGGTGCAGCGGCTTATTTAGGGTTATCCTGAATTGGACAGTATCAGTCCCCGGGGTCCGACTGCTAGTATGAGACACAGACGATATCGGACGTCGGGGTCCTATGGGAATACTTTGACGAAAGCGTTATCTTTTGATTAAAAGGGAATTTAATGAGCGTCTCAAGGGCATTATCTCTTGGTAAGTATTGGAACGTGATGGAGGTCCTGTATCGGCCTCTCCTGTAATAGGCGCAGGACAGGCCGATACAGGATTTACGCCATTCTTTATAGAAAATCGGACCTCAGGGTCTAAAAAGTTCTAAGAATTTCAGCTGTTAGCAACATTTTCTGCACTAAAAGGCAATAATTTCATTAAAATCGACTAAATTGAGTATTAGTAGTGTTTGGACTTTCGGACGTTTTCATGTGAAAATTGGCTGTTAAGAGGAGAAAGTAAGACATCGGACCCCGGGGACCGATGCCGCACCTAACGTGTTAATCTCCTCCTCACATTTATAAGGAGGTTTGTATTTCCGTGTAGGTTAGTGTGAAAACGTTTGTTAAGAGTCTTTATGTGTTGGTCGACTGTTGGCATGTGGAAGTCAGTATTTAAGGTTTGATTAGTCACATACCAAGGTCCTTTTGAAATAAGTCGTAATAATTTTAACTGAAAGGTCTGAAGTTTTGGTAAATGTATTTTTTTAGCAAAACCATAAACCTGTGAACAGTATATGAATGAATGAATTTTTATTGAGCTATAATAAACTCAACAAAAATATTTACGGCATGGTTTGTGAACTAAGGCCGTTAGTTGGCCTTCATCCATTAGACGTAAGATATTATTGTTATTATTTACAAACTCAAATCTTGTAACTAACAGCGTTACTACCGATTATTCCTAAAAAATCTTATTTTTCATCTTTTAAATTTAATATACACATGCTGACAGGCGCGGATATACGAATGAAGTGAAAAAAAAAAAAACTATACACAAGCATTCAACAATAAATATAATAATCTATATAAATAAAGTTGAAATTCTGTTTATTTGTTTGTTTATTTGTTCTTGTTTATTTGTTATACGAATCCATACCGTTTGTCCTAAATTCTCCAAATTTCGCTCAGTGGTTCTTTGATACCAGGTGCGAACACCTGTCCATATTAAAATTGCGTAACTTCAGCCGATCTTCAGCTGATATTCTTTATTCTCCAAATTTCGCTAAGCGTTTCGTTCAGACCCGGTGCGAACACCTGTTCATATTAAAATTGCATAACTTCAGCCGATCTTCAGCTGATATTCTTGGTTGTTTTAAAAATCATAATGATCTCACTTTACAATGTTTTTTTTTTTTACGAAATCGACCGTTTCTTAAGAAAAATGAAATTCCCCGTGATAAACCGGGATATAAAGCTATAATCTATGTGTATAAAGATCAAATTCTGTTTGTTATTTATAGAAATCCATTCCGTTTGTCCTAAATTCTCCAAATTTCGCTCAGTGGTTCTTTCATACCAGGTGCGAACACCTGTCCACATTAAAATTGCATAACTTCGGCCGATCTCCAGCTGATATTCTTTATTCTCCAAATTTCGCTCAGTGGTTCTTTCAGACCAGGTGCGAACACCTGTTCATATTAAAATTGCATAACTTCAGCCGATCTTCAGCTGATATTCTTTATTCTCCAAATTTCGCTCAGTGGTTCTTTCAGACCAGGTGCGAACACCTGTTCATATTAAAATAGCATAACTTCAGCCGATCTTCAGCTGATATTCTTTATTGTTATAAAAATCATAATGATCTCGCTTTACAATTTTTTTTTTTTTTTTTACGAAATCGACCGTTTCTTTATGAAAATTCCCCCTGTGGAACCGGGATATACAACTATAATCTATGCATATAAAGGTGAAATTCTGTTTGTTCTTTATAGAAATCCATACTGTTTGTCCTAAATTCTCCAAATTTCGCTCAGTGGTTCTTTCAGACCAGATGCGAACACCTGTCCATATTAAAATTGCATAACTTCAGCCGATCTCTGGGTATATTCTTTATTGTTATAATAATCGTTTTGATCTCGCTTTACATTGGTTTTTACAAAATCGACCGTTTGAGACCGTTTTATAGATTTAAAAATTGAAATTCTCCGGGTGAAACCGGGATATACAGCTAGTATAAATATATTTCTAACATGCGGTATATAACAACCCATAACAAGAACGAGAGCAAATTGCACTAATTAATAACATATAATAAATATGTAATTTTTTTATTACATATCAACATAATAAGGGATTATTAGATCATAAATTATGCCTACCTACCCATTTCAACCAACAATGCAGAAATTATAATATAAAGCAACAATTCTTACTTAGTAATAGGTAAATAAATATATTGGCCCCTTCTAACTAACAATAATAATAATAAATAAAACAATAATTGAAACATATTTAGTAATAGATAAATAAATAAATTGGCCTCCTCTAACTGACAATATAGATTTCATAATATAAAACAAGAATTCAAACATAGTAATAATTACCCAGCTGTCAATATTGTTTTTTATGGTTGCTAATAATTAAATTCCTTACATAATGTATACCTATATGCCCAAGCTACTTTACAATAGTTTGCGAGTTGAAGCCAATCTTTAGCATTTAAGTAATCAGTCGCTTCACTAAATGATAAAAGATCTTTTTTAAAATATCTTCTTCTAATTTCAATCAGTATTGGGCATTTAGCTAAAAAATGAATTATGTCCTCTGGATCATTCTTATTACACAGGGAATGAAATTATACTCTGAACAGTATATCCATATAGGTTTAAGTAAGTATGTTTACGTTTTTAGTTTTTATCTAAAAATGAGCATTTTGTCTGAATTTTGATGATTTAGAAAAAAAATTGTTACAGAACTTTTCCTTTTCATTTTAACGTGTGGGCCCCATGTCATCCTTCTATCAAGGGTTATACCGAGGTATTGTACAGTGTCTGTTTGGGAAGTGTTATAATTAAGACTGGACAAAATTTAAAAATAAGTATTTTATTTTTTTATAAAATATTTTTTCTCTTAAACATCTCTTTTTTCTTGTTAATAAGTAAAATTATTAGTCGTTGATATCCACTGGGGGGTTTCCATTTTGAGAACGTTAAGGATTTTGGAAACAGCAACAGATAGTTAATATAGCTTCCGCCGAAGATTGTCTTACAACGTGAACCCTCTGACTTGACAATTTAAAATGTTTAACTCGTTCACGCCGGGACTGTTTAATGCTTTCCGCTCTATTGGGCGGGAGGTATTCCAGGGCATTATGCAGTATTGGCAATCCAACAATAATTAAATAAACAATAAAAAACGCTATCCTAATAGTTATGTTTATAATACGGTATTGTAATTGTAATTAAAAAATAAATTTAAATTGAAAATTCTGATCATCATTTAACCTATCATAAATATAAATAAATACTAATAAATATATAAAAAAAAATGAATTTACGTTAAATTTTCATTATTTTAATTTCCAGCTATATAGAAATTATTCCTACCTTCTTAACACTTTGGCTACCATGTCACCTGAAATCGAGTAACTGTTCTATTGTCATAGAATTAAATATTAAAATTATGTCGAAATGAGAGCGTGATTCTTAAGTATTCTTTTTCGGCAGTCAAAGCGTTAAAGATCTAATTATTTGTTAGAGACGGCATTCTAGTGTGAGCCACCGGTAGTACACGCCGGCGTGAACGTGGTAAGCAAGCAACCTGCACAGTCCACCACGACGACTACGAAGTCGTTGGCAAAAAGACTTACTAAATATCTAATTTTTATTCCTGTCGAGGAACACTATCGAAGCAGCATCCAAGAAAATTTGCTTATTTCAAAGAAATTGACAGATTGCGAATGTTTACATTGACATAATGTATATTTGATAATAATAATAATAATAATAAAAAACCTATGCCACTACTATCCAGGAAGGGTCATGGGTTCAGTACTATGTAAAGAAGTACTGTTTCTTGACTTAATTAATTCGTACTTAATTGATGTGTTTAGTTAATTGCCACTTCTCAAAATCACACATTTTTCCACATTCATTTCTTATTTTTGTTTTTATTTGCTCTAAAAAAACCACTATTTTTTTTTTTACTAAATAAAAGTTTTCACTTGTGAAACCAAGCATAATACTCCAAGTCATCTGATTTTATAATTCTCTATGTAGTTGTTGAAAACTTCATATAGTTTCCATGAAACAAATAATTTCCATTAAATGAACAGAACATCTTTAATTATAAACCATTGGTCTGTCATTAATGGCGTATTGCGCATGCGTGAGCTTTACGTGTTTTATGAATTGACGGAATATTTTTCTTTTTTTCTCCTGTGATTTTTTTCATATTTTTAGGCCAAACGAGAGACAGATAATTTCTCCATATAAAAGAAAAAACAAAGGTACTTTAGAAGAAAATAAAAAAGACCCCTTCCTCATTTATGCCCCATCAGAACATTTTAATAATGATAAAGCTTGCCTGAAATTAAAGAATACTTGATTCTCCTTAAACATGACTATCAAAATCGTTAAAGCTATTTTTGAGGAAATCGAAAAAGACGAAAAAATGGGGGAAAAGTTGTGAAATAAAGTGCCCCCTTCGGTTGACTAATTTTGATGACATTTTCGTAATCATATTTCGGGTATGTAAATACATCAAATACTAAGTTTTATCAAAATCGTTTGAGCCGTTTTTGAGAAAATCGAAAAAAAACTTAAAACGTTACGAAACAAAGCATCCACCGTTTGACCAATTTTGATGAAATTTTCGCTGTCACATCACGGGCATATACATATACTAAATACCCAATTACAGGTTCGTACGGTTTATAGTTATGGAGCTAGTCTGTTAACACACACAGTGACCATTTCGCGGGACTTGGTTATTTGGACTCAGGGGACCCCAAAACGTGTAATTCCGTTGAAAACCGGAAGTCGAAATTTTTCACGATCGCAATACTTTCCCTTACTATATATTTCATATATGGGACGTTCTTTTACAAACCGAACACCTTTCTGACCGACACATTTTAGATTTAACTGAAACTTTTTTTACGGGTTCTATATCGAAAAAAAAGAGATACGTGTAAAAGGATTTTTTTTTATTTTCGATATTTTGAAAAATAATCAAGATCGAAAATTCGTGAATTTGATGATTTATCGATAATAGCCTATTTTTCAAAAAGTCATAACTCCGGTTCTATTTAAGCTAAAAAATCTATTTTTTTTTTATTTTGAAGGTAAAAAGACAAACTTTAAGAAAAAAATATTTTCAAAACAAATTGTCAAAAAATTCAAATTGTTATTAACAATTTCAATGTTTAAATCGGTTTTTAACAGTGGCGCCACCCATGAATAAACTTTTTACTATTTTTATCGTATTCTGCGTCAAATTTTCTATCGAAAACGCTTTTAAAATCGATGGAGAAATTATTTTTACTGTAAGAAAAAAATTAATTAATTTAGCGCGGTACGTCACATCGACAATGTGGGTCACATTTCACGGCTCATATTCTTGTTTTACACCGTTTATCTCTTAAATACAAATAATTGTTTCATTTTTTTAATTAAAAAACATATTTTATTAGCCAAGAAGATGGGAAAAATAGAAAAAATACATAAATAAAAATAAATAAAAAACATTGTTGAAAATGAAATTTTTTTATTAAGATTTCGATAATGCATTAGTTAATAAGAACAATATTTAGAATATAATAATAAATACAATATTTAAAAATAAGACAATGTTTACATTTTCTGTTTAAAAATTTTTACAATAACCTTTAAGATGAAAACCGTTTGGCTTCCAATTGCTGTAAAGAAATCGGATTAATACAATGATATTTTAAAGTTCCTTTTATTGTTAAAGCTTTTTGGAAACGTTATATTTAAGATTAGTCTTTTTGCATATGAATTCGCGTCACTCATTCTGTCTGTGTGTGTGCAATACATGAACAAAAGCAATATCAATTACTGGGCAACAGAAGCATTGCCGAATATAACGTGTTGTTATTCGACAGTTAATGAACAATTGTACGAACGTTTCCGGATTTATGTATTTTTTCTATTTTTCCCATCTTCTTGGCTAATAAAATATGTTTTTTAATTAAAAAAATGAAACAATTATTTGTATTTAAGAGATAAACGGTGTAAAACAAGAATATGAGCCGTGAAATGTGACCCACATTGTCGATGTGACGTACCGCGCTAAATTAATTAATTTTTTTCTTACAGTAAAAATAATTTCTCCATCGATTTTAAAAGCGTTTTCGATAGAAAATTTGACGCAGAATACGATAAAAATAGTAAAAAGTTTATTCATGGGTGGCGCCACTGTTAAAAACCGATTTAAACATTGAAATTGTTAATAACAATTTGAATTTATTGACAATTTGTTTTGAAAATATTTTTTTCTTAAAGTTTGTCTTTTTACCTTCAAAATAAAAAAAAAATAGATTTTTTAGCTTAAATAGAACCGGAGTTATGACTTTTTGAAAAATAGGCTATTATCGATAAATCATCAAATTCACGAATTTTCGATCTTGATTATTTTTCAAAATATCGAAAATAAAAAAAAATCCTTTTACACGTATCTCTTTTTTTTCGATATAGAACCCGTAAAAAAAGTTTCAGTTAAATCTAAAATGTGTCGGTCAATTTTTGTCCAAATCTGTTCGGTTTGTAAAAGAATGTCCCATATAGGTAAGTGAAAGTAAAAAATTGTAAAAGTCAGAGTCGCAGGTTATCGCAGATTATCCTTTATAGATTTTTATTCTAAATTACTTAGACTAAAAATTTAAAAAAAAATGAAAGAGGTGTTTTGCGGACATTTTGTAATATTTCACTTTAAAGTTAGTAGAACATCGAGAGAGTCAACAAATTTTCTTTCCCTTGGTCATTTTTCCAAAATAATTTCGACTTTCACTTAAAATAAAGTTCACTGTATACCTCTTCTAAACAGAAAGAAGACTAAATGAAAGGATTACGACAAAGTCAATGTTTACATCTAGTATTTACCTTTGATCTAAAATCCCTTCTCGACTAATACGAGTAACTTACTTACTCGTATTTGGCCCTTTCTTAATTTTAATAGCAATTGAGTTGTCAAATATATGTAAATATTATAATAAATGATCATTTACATCTTTAGGAACATTTTAAATACAAATTCATGAAAAAAATAAAAAATTGATTTTTCGATTGCGCCGGCGTAAACGTGTTAAACAAAAAAACAACTCTAAACTGTAAGGAAGAGCACTGTTTCTTGGTCAGCGACGTGCAAAGAGTTGATTTGTCCGTGATCACGCTCAACCGCCAAGTTTTCCCCCTTAAATTTTCAATTAAGAGTACCCACATTTTAGAGGCTGAGTTTGCCCAAGGAGGGTCTCTCGGCCAACGAAGCTAGATTCGAACTCAGAACCTTGAGCGCAGCAACTGCTTGTATAACAATGACCTACCCAACTCCCGGTTGATAATAATAATTAAAAAAATCTTAAATATTTTTAAATAAATACATTATTAGTGTACATCCTTTTCTAGGCATAGTAAAATTGGATTTGTAAATAAAATACACTGAAAGGGGGGGGGGGGGAGTAGACTTGGGTAGGATGAAAGACTTAGTGAGATCTGCTTAATAGAACCCTCGAGTGCTTTTCCAGTGCCTTCTAAATAATTTACAGCTATGAGCTCTTTTGTATTTTTCATTGTAACCTTTCTCATACTCTAGCCCTAATAAATATTTTATTTCCAAAACAAACCTTCTCTGAAAAATCCAAAAAAACATGTTCTACCACAACCTAAGAAGGGTTGTGTGTTTCAGTTTTATTTAAAGAAATAATTTCAGGAATAATAATTTGAGCTAAATAGGGATTTTATATTGCACTATTTTCACTTAGCTGCAGTCAGAAATATTATAGCTGTCTTGAAATGTGATCACTGATTTCTAAAGAAGAATAATAGCTCCAGATGTTTTATTTCAGAGCGTTTTTCGTTAACGATGGCCGTCTAATCACAAATTAATCTGGAATTTTAACTTTTGACTTTATAGTGACTTGAAAAAATTGATATTTAAAGGTAGTTTATGTTGTCAAGACTAATTATTTGAGAACGTTTGTTTATTTATTATGAATCTAGAAATATCTAGCTTTAATAAAAGACCAGTTATGGCGAAATTAAGCATAATGGTGAATATCAGTAATGAAAAAACTAACTAAAATCAAATTCGTCATTCCGCCATGTTTGAACGCAATTTTTGGTTAGTGCGGCAACGTTTTTTTCTAGGAACATTGGCTTTTTCTTAATCTTTTATCACAAGGAACACAACGATAGGCAATATAGGGATGTGGGGGGGGGGGGGGGTTGCACGGTTGGGGGGTCAGGCCCAACGTGTACAATACTTTTTGCCACATTCGCTCTTCTTTATCTATTATTTATACTTTTCTTCTAAAGTCTATCATCCTTTTTCATCCGGACTCTGGACCGGCATTAGTGGATATAAAAACTTTTTTTTTAAGTAATACTAATAATTATTTCTCCCTATTCGACTAAGGAATAAGGTGCAGGTAAAATTAATTTGGAAAAACCCGAAAAGAACCCCATTTCAATTATTTGAGGAAACCATAAACCTCGTCCCTGGGAAATACCGGACGGGCTGGAAACAGGGTTGGAGAAACAGGAATGCCAATTATGTAAAAATAATTTTCATATGTCCTGCACTCGCCCTAAATATGAATAAGGAAATGATGACTATTTTGTCTGCTCGCCATGCTCCCCTAATATTCATGAATTTGACCTAAATAGGGATTTTATATTGCACTATTTTCATTTAGCTGCAGTCAGAAATAATAAAGCTCTTTTTAAAATATTTAAGTATAAGAAAACTTTGATTGCGCAGCGGATTAAAAATTGCAGAGGTATAAAATGGTCTTAAAATTGATTCCGTCATAATAAGTGTATGTAGCATTCAACTATGAATTCCAAAGATGAATGCTCTTTAAAGAAACTTGAGAAGTTATCGGAGAGAGTAACATGAGCCTTTCAAGCCGCGGCAGAATGAATAACTCCAATATCAAAATTTTTCAGGAAAGTACATTTAATAATTTTTCTCTTTGGAAAATTCCTACCTTTTATTTTTTAATATTTTTTTTTAACATCATACTTTATTCGCACTTGTTGTAACTAAGCGACAACCAGAAAATGAAATATAAACTCCTGTTCTGTTGGCATTCCATAGGTATGAGGGAAGATAGTATCCAGCACCACATGATCCCGTTCATGTTTCAGGAGAAGTGAATTCAGTCACTCAACACTCGCACTGCTCAGACGCTAAAGGGTTAATAAGTCGTCTCTTTACTCTGAACGACATAGATGCCACTTTCATCCCCCCTAAAAATATGGCATACAATACCATCACTCATCCAACTCCTTTTCAGAAGTCTCATAAAAGGCATGTCAGCCTTCGGAATGTCATTAACCTTTTAACACATTTAGACTGATATATCAGTTCGAGTGCTGTAGTCCCTGTGGCCTGTAGACTGATAAATCAGTTCCGCCCGCTTCAGCGTTAGAACACTGAAACTGCGGACCTTATTTTAATTGATTTTTTAACTCTTTACATTTTACTATTGCACTAGGATAAAACCCCCAGTAGTCAGCAACTTAAGAGATGTTTTTGTGGCTTCCTTTACAACAAAAATTGAATTTTTACTCTTTCGGATTTATCGTATCATTATTTAGGAATGAAACATTCATAAATCGTAGGTAACAACTCGTAAAAAAAATATAGTATATAATTTAAAAATGTTATAAAATAAACAGATATAAAAAACATTTAATATAACAGTTCTAAAAATTATATGTAAGTATGTCTATTTAGGTACGTTCCTAGACGCATTTTTTAATTTCATGAATATTAGAGGAGCATGGCGAGCAGACAAAATAGTCATCATTTTCTTATTCATATTTAGGATTTGTGGTTTCCAGGATTGTTTCCAGGCCGTCCGGTATTTCCCAGTGACGCGGTTTATGGTTTCCTCAAACATTTCCGAGGGTTTTAAACTAATTGGCATAGGTTTCTTTTCGAGTTTTTCCAAATTAATTTTACCTGCACCTCATTCCTTAGTCAAATAGGGCGAAATAATTAGTAATATTACTTAAAAAAAAAAAAAATTAAAGATTTTAAATAACCAATTCCAGTCCAAATTCCGGATGAAAACGGATGATGGAAAAATTTAGAAGAAAAGTCTGAATAAGGAGATAAAGAAGAGTGAATGTGGCAAAAAGGTATTGAGGCCGCCGGGCACGGTAGCCGGTCTAAGGTCTCAGGCCGCAGGGCCCCCAATACACTCGCACTGCTCAGACGCTTAAGGGTTAATAAGTCGTCTCTTTACTCTGAACGACATAGATGCCACTTTCATCCCCCCTAAAAATATGGCCTACAATACCATAAAAATCCCCAAATTTCCACCCTCGCCATGTTTTTAAAAAAAATGCAAACGACTGATAAATTACGCTACAAATAATTTTTAGATTACGCAGTTTTAATCCTAATAATGTGCATAACAAAACTACATGACTACTACCATGCGTTAATATCCTAAAATGGTTGTAAAATCAGGATGAATTTCAAAGTTTTTGTACCAGCATTAACATAAAATAATGATAAAGATAGGTTAAACGATGATCAGGATTTTCAGTTTGAAATTTTTTTTATTTTCGTTTCGATCCAACTTGTGGATCTTCATCAGGGATAAAAGATATGCATACAGTACCATCTAATTTATTAATTTTTAATATTTTATTTTCACTCAGTTGTCATGTAGCCTTTCACTTCAAAAGCGTTGGGGTTCCCCGTAATAAGCCTTTGAAATCGGCAAACTAACCCCCTACCACTACCTCTTACCTTATTTTACCTCCAGTCTTTGTATCTACCTTGACTCAGAAGTTAAATATCAGATTATATTTTATCTTGCTAATCAGCTACTTATTTAAATATTCATGTATAATGCTTACCATCTTTTATATTATTATCAGTTCTGTAAAATATTCATTTATTGTCATCCTCTAGCATAGATACTCATATATTTGTTTTCTTTTAGCCCTGATGAAGATCCACAAGTTGGATCGAAATGTTGGCTTTCCAAAATAAAAAAGTTTTAACTGAAAATCCTGATCATCATTTAACCTATCCTAAAGATTAACAGTTGACCATCTCTCACCTCTAAAATAATGATAATTCAGTAATTGCAATTGGGGTCGACACCATTGCTTCCAAACGCCTTCTTATAAACTTTTACTTCATGTCCTTTTTGATCATTTTTCTGTTTGGGGCCGTATCACCCTTAGGTGCCCATATATATACATTTATATCATTACCTGGAACACCTTGCACAAGTAAAATTAATAATTCGAGGATCTTAAATCTATCCTCCCGAGATGTAGGCTAGGGGTAAACTTGGCAACAATATAATTCATAGCGTTGGCTATTATCTATGTATAATATTAGGCGGGAGTCCTATTATAGTTTACGAGGGCGCTATAAGCTGAGTCCGTAGAATTACAGAAGCAGCGGGAGGAGGTTGTTTGCGGGAGGGGGGGCGAGGTAAGTTGGGCTGGGGCCGCTGTCCGATTTATGATCCACCAGAAAATGGCTTTAATAAATACTCAAAATGGGACATTTTCTGATGATTTTTAGCTTTCGGGTCCTCGTATTTTACAGCTAATGCATTTGGTGATTCACTTATATTCCAGTCAGAGTTCAGCCAGGGTTGTCTTAGATCATTCTCCCATTACTTTATACCTACTTCGGGTATTACAATTTAGGGTTATGACCCTACCTTTGGAGGGGGGGGGGAAAATAAATCATCTAAAATTAGAATTCGTTGTGTATATATATATATATATATATATATATTCATAATTTTTATAAGAAGAGAAAAGATTGGCTTGGGCCGGGTTTCGAACACAGATTTCCATATCGATAGTATGGAAGTCGGAGCTCTTACCACTTCACATATCCCGGTCGAGTCAATCCTTTATCTTTTTAGTCAATCTTCACTTACCCACCGATCTCCAAAATTTCGCGAATCATACTGGGGAGAGGACTATTTTGTTTATTTGGTGACCATTGTGACTTGATCATTGCCATTTTAATTTTTTTTAAATATTAATTCAATTATTTCTCTTATCATCCTAAAATGAAATTGTCAATATACAGGGTGTCCCAGACATAGTTTTAAAAAAAAATTGAGTAATACTGCATGCTAAACGGGGTAGAATGGCGCAGAAAAGAGTTTCCTATCTCAATTTGTTGAGGAGTTAGAATTTTGTGTTTTTATTTTTAAAATCTTACTTTTTTTCTGAAAAAAACGAAGTTTTATCTACTTTTGTTTAGTTTAGAAATCAAAACGATGGTATTTTCTTAATCAGCATTAAATTTTCTAAAATATGATATAAGTCTAGTTATTTTAAATCCACTTTCAGTGGGCCTTTTAACGAACATTTACTAAATTTTAAATTGTTAATAGTTTTTGAAAATTCCTCACTCCCCACTAGAGCACCCTAGAAGCCGCTAAATTTTCTAAAAACTGCGGAATTTAATTAGTTTTTTAGTGGTGTAACCCTTGATACAATTACACTTCACCTTTTGTGTCTAAAAGAAGTATTTCTGATGAAAACCACGCTAGAAGATAAATACTTGATTCTTTCTCGTACCCACTAGAAAAAACTACTTGATTGAATAAAGGTATTAGTAATTTTATCTTATATGTACATGAGGGGGTAGAAAGTAGACAGGTAAGGTCTGATAAAATATCTGGACTGTTTTGGATTGTGTTACTTTGATTAAAATAAATATATTGTACAGTCGTGACTATTGATAAATACCATTTTCTCTTACTGAAATCGTTTATGGAGTTAAATAATAGTTAAATAAGAAGAGATAGAAATTTTTGTTATTTATTGTTCAAAAGAGCTCTTAATTGTCATTAAGATTGGGTATTTACTCTATAAATTAATTTATATTAGTTGCTTCATAAAAATAGGTTTAACCCATTTTTTTTTTATTTTTTTAGCAAAACAAAATTCGAGCAAATTTTAATAAAATCATAACATTTTATCTCTTTTAATCTACATTTTACTTTAGAAACTTAAAGGCAATTAAAAAGCTTCAAACAAATATAAAGTTTTTTCCTCATTTTTGAACCTTTCTCAGAGAGACGGATAAAAAATTATATTAAAATTAAAATAAAGAACCTTTGTAACGTTTTAAAAATGTCATTTTTTGTATTTTTTTCGGCAGTTTCAAATTTTAAACTAGAAATTTTATTTTTAAATTAGCCGCTATTCGAAATGTGTCTCATACGAGTGTTTCGAACTTAAAATTCTAAATTTATGCACCTTTGCACCTTTTTCTTCTCAAAAATGGTTGATTTTTTAGTCTTAAAAACGCATAGATGGTACATTTCCATTGTCATTATACCTTGTCTTCAAAAATATGAAGAAAAAAAAATTGCCTCGTTCTAATTCTACTTATACTTTACCATTGTCATAATTTTTAAATCTTCTTTATGTTAAAATCGATTTCAATTTGGGTATACGTAATATTATACTCAAAAATATTATTATTTTTGTATAATTTGTTAGTTGAAGAAATTCCTCTGGCAACAAGACTGTATAAAGAGAAGACAGTTGGGGTAAATAAAAACAATTAAGACAAAGTGGAAATATGGCAATCACAGTCAATTTGTGGGAAGTTAATAATTTATGGTCTTGAAGATGGGCGAGATAGCCCGAAACGTTGACGATGTATAATAAAAATGGAAAATAAAAAAGGATTTACGTACGGGTTTAGGTTGATTGATTTTCAGGATTTTCTGTTAAAACTTTTTTTTTTTTTGAAAAGCCAATGTTTCGATCCCACTTGTGGATCTTTATCAGGGCTACTGAGTCCAGAGTAATACAAAGACTCTTAGTCTAATCTATCTGAGTCTGATAGTCTTTGTATTACACTGGATTTTTGTATCAATAATCTACAAATGATGAGAAAGACGTCATAAATTTAGAATTTTAAGTTCGAAACACTCGTAAGAGACACATTTAGAATAGCGACTAATTTAAAAATCAAATTTCTAGTTTAACATTTGAAATTGCCGAAAAAATACAAAAATTGACATTTTTAAAACGTTACAAAGGTTTTTTTTTTTTTTTTTATGTTAATATGGTTTATCCTTCTCTCCGAGAAAGGTTCAAAAATGAGGAAAAAAATTTATATTATTTTGAAGCTTTTTAATTGCCTTAAAGTTTCTACAGTAAGATGTTGATTAAAAGAGATGAAATGTTATGATTTATTAAAATTTGCTTGAATTTTGTTTTGCTAACAAAACAAAAAAATGGGTTAAACCTATTTTTATGAAGCAGCTAATATAAAATGTTTTACATACTAGACACCCAGTCTTAAATACAATTTAGAGCTCTTTTGAATGTTAGAAAAAAAAATTTCCATCTCTTCTTATTTAACTTTTTATTCAGTAGCCCTGATGAAGATCCGCAAGTGAGATCGAAACGTTGGCTTTTCAAAAAAAAAAAAAAGTTTTAACTGCAAATCCTGATAATCAATCAACCTATCGTAAAGAATTATAGTTGACTATCTCTCACCTCTAAAAAAGGATTTAATTTCTGAAACTAACAAATCATACAGAAAATTTCTATTTTTTTTAGAGTGTTTATATAAGCTCTGGTTAGCATTTACGAGTCGAAATTACGATTAACGTCTTGGGAAAATTCTCTTAAATTTGATATATGAGGCGTTTGCTATCAAAACCAGCTCATTCCATTTTTGGAAATTTTACAGGAGAGACAAAAAACTTCTCACGTCCACAGTACTAAAGCTGAATTTTTTTTAAAAATTTTATAATTGTAGGTATAACCGCCTAGAATTTGATAAGTTTTTCATTTTCTTAGGCGTAATTATAGTAATTAGGTTGGAATGAGCTGATTTTGATGCAAAAACACGATTTTTCCTGTTGCTTTTTTTTTTCAGTTTTTTGTTCAATTAAGTTGTGTGAAATTATTTTTTTTTCCAGTTTACCAATTAGTATTTGTGTCTTTACGAGTTTTAAATAAATGACATCCACTTAACTTAACAAATTATCTGAAATTTATCAGTTGAGACGTAAACTGTGGTACAATGTGAAAAAAAGCCATAAATTACAACCCCAAACGGAACGGAATGTTTTATCAAAGAAAAATAATATTGTTCATAAAAAGCAGAAAGCTAGGAGAGAAAAGAAAAAGAAGGCTGGTTATTTAAATGAAATTGTTGTCGTCGTAATACATCGGCTCACATTCTTGGTTTTCTTCTGCTGGCCTTCCTTCCTGGAATGAGCTGGAATTGAGCTATATCCCTTCTTCAGGTTATGGAGAACCCTCTACACTTTCAAAATATGCAAAAAAGTGGATTTCAGAAAAATGTGGAATGAGCTGGTTTTGATAGCAAACGTCTCATATCATTCATCGAAATAAATCGCTCTGTAGGAAGAACAAGCGATCTATAATACCTTATATGAAGAGATTGTTTAAAGTCTTTGCTTTTTTAAATATTGAGCTCTATGACAAGGATTGGTAGCGTTCAGATGATGAATCTGAAACAGGCTCGTTGAAGAACTTTTTGCCGCACATGGTGAGGCTACGGAACCCTCATAAATATTGAAATGGGAATGAGCTGCTCGTGAGGGACTCCGTTTGTACCCCGCTCCTATTCATTCAACGGCGAGTTTATAAAGACAAAGAAAAAATAATCTCAATGTGTGTACCAGCTATCTGAAAAACAAAGTAAAATGGAGCAATATAAAAGAACACAAAAACTCGAAAGGAGATACAGTAAAGAATAAATCAAAATATAATCGGAAAATTCCAAATAAAAAGCCTATAGTCCATACAATGCTGGTTAACATAAACTAACCTTTCAACATTACACGCATTCAGACTTTACACAGCGTGTAGCACTATAATCGGCTGATGATAATTATAATATATATATAGAATATATATATATATATAAGTTAAGGTTGGGAGTAGAATTATATTGTATTTAATCCCACACTAAACAATAATATTTTATTTTGCTCTCTACTCACAACGTTAATAATTTCTAATGTTATAAATGAGGATTTACATTATTGAATAAACAAGTCTTTTCCCAGCAAGTGAGTTGTTTATCATTATATAACATTATTAACATTATTGCATTTTTGACTGTTCTTCGCCTGTCGATCATAAGTGGTGCCGAAACCCGGGAAGGTGAGTTCAATTTCATTATACTTTTTTTTTTTCTCGGCTTTTATCGTACAGTGACGAAGATTAAAATACTTCAAAATGGCTGAAGGAGTGTTACGCCCGGCGATCCTAACTTTACCACCAGAGATCCCTCCAATACCGACGGAAAACTTGGCATCAGCACACGTTAATGCATTGGAGTGGCTTAAGGTAAGAACGGCAACATCTCAAGATTTGAGAAAGGCAGTGTCGGATTTGGAAAGGTTCGATGGCGGAATTGGAGAAATGAATCATTTCATTAAAGGAGGCGACCGTGTGATGGCGCGAATAGAAGCTAAAGCGGCTGAGAATCTCATAGATCCAATGGACGCGAATGCTTTGAAGGCTGCTTTAGTATGTCGCGTCAAAAGGAGCGTATTAAATATGATACAAGCGGACGAGGACACACCGTGGGCTGTCGTAAAGGATAGGCTAAAGAAGGCATTTGGGGGAGGCCGCTGGGCTCCGGAAGAAGATATATTGCAAATGTTTAGGGAAAAGAAGCAAACATATCAGACGAACGGGCAATATGCAGGGACATTGCTAGCTCGTTTTAATGCCATAACAGAGAAAATGAGGGAGACAGTGAATGCGATAGAGGTGGAAGGTAGAATGGCATTTCTAGCCACTATATTAAAAGTGCAGCTTGCGAGAGACACAGGAAAAAAGGAAGGACTACCCCGAGACAAACATTTTATCGAATGTGCTCAAGAAATGATGGACGCGAGCGCACGGGAAGAGGAGGCTCGGAGTGGAGAAGGAACAGAAACGGGGTGGAGCAGGGTAACTTACAGAAGAGGTGAGGCTGGTAGGGTCAGAACAAGGTCAGATATATGGAAAAAGAGAGATGCAGATTTTGGCGGACGAGAGAGGACTACATTGAGGGAGAAGAAGCCAGGAAAAGAAAAAAGGATTTGGACAAAAGAGGAAAGAAAATGCCATGGGTGTGGAAAAGTAGGGCATCTGGTCGCGCAGTGTCCTCGTACCAAATGTTTTGAATGTGGAAATGAGGGACATATCGCGAGACAATGTCCTTATATGTACAGGCGAGGTGAAACGAACCGGGTGGAACCAATGGAGGTAAATGCACAAAGAGTGTGGAAAAAGAGAGGACCTTCTTCGGAGTCGGAGGAGTCAATAGAAACATCTGAGACAGAGGATGACGGAAGCGCACAAGGAAGCAGACGAGTTCGTGAAGGAAGGAGCAGCAGAAGAACTGTAGTGAGAGCAGCAGATGCTGTAAGAAGAAGGCGAAATGAAGAATGAGGAGGGTGTAAGGGGAGTGGCAACCGCGCTATAGTAAATAATATAGAGAGTGGGTGCGTTGGATTGCCAATCGTGAGTGTCGCGGGGGGAGTAAAGTGCTTGATTGACACGGGCAGTTCAAACACGATAATGAGCCGAAGCGCATTAGAAGTGATGTATTCAGGTGAACAGATACATGTACAAGCTTGCGAGTGCAAATTAATCACCTTGGGAGGGCCTTGCAGTGTAGAGGGAGAAGTGGAATTGGAATTGAGTAGGTGGATAATAGGGGAGGGAAGATTGCGAGTCCATATTGTGAAAAGTATGCCTAGGGAATACGGCGGAATAATTGGCTGCGATCTTTTAGGAAAAGTGGGTGCCAAAATTAGTAACGAAGGCGAAAAATGGATAATCCGCTTGGGAGGAAAGAAATATAAGTGCAAAAGCGTCCGGGGAGAAGAAGTGGTCACGTTAGGGGCTTTAAAAAAGATTGAGCCATGGAGAAAAGGGTTACAAATAGAATATACAGATATATTTTTTAGAGATGGAGAGATACTGGGAGCTACAGGAAGAACGGTACACGAAATCCCTTTAAAGCAAGAAAGAGTGATTTACGTTAAAGAAAGGCGGTACCCACAAGCACTTAGAAGGCACATCCGGGAAGAGCTTGATAATTTAAAGAGTCAAGGTATTATCGTGGACAGTACTTCGCCATATAACAGCCCTCTATGGGCAGTAAAGAAAAAATCCGTGGACGGAGAGGAAAAATATAGAGTCGTGGTAGACTTTAGAAAGCTAAATGAGAATACTTTAGACGAAAAATACCCGATTCCAAGGTTTGAAGACATTTTAGATAGGTTAAGTGGAGCCACGATATTTAGCACCCTGGACTTAAAAGCCGGTTATCATCAAATACGGATGCATCCCAAGGACCAGCATAAAACAGCGTTTTCCTTTGAAAGAGGGCATTACGAATTTACACGGATGCCATTTGGATTGAAAAACGCACCTATAACGTTCCAAAAGCTTATGGATGAGTTCTTGAGGGGATTAGATGAGGCATTTTGCCAAGTGTATATGGACGATCTTCTGATCTTTAGCAAGGACGAAGGCCAGCATATAGAACACTTGCGTCGCGTGTTCGAAAGGATCAGAGAATTTGGGCTAAAATTGTCGGTAGAAAAATCGATTCTGGGACAGGAACAAATCACTTTTTTGGGTCATTCAATTTCGAAAGAAGGAATAAGGCCTGATAAGCAAAAGGTGGAAGCAATCCAAAACATGGCGATGCCAAGAGACGTAAAAGGAATTCGGAGGTTACTGGGTACGCTGAATTACTATCGGAGGTTCGTCCCGGAGATGGCGAAATACTTGGTGCCACTTAATAACCTTTTAAAAAAAGGCCGGAAAATAGAAATAACGCCGGAGATAGAGAGTAGTATTACGAAGTGCATGGCTCGTTTACAGGAGAAACCAGTACTCGCTTTCCCAGACTTTGCCAAACAATTTACGATCACCACGGATGCGAGTGAGTATGCATTGGGGGCGGTATTATCGCAAGAAGGGACCAGAGGGGAGCAGCCAGTTGCATACGCAAGTAGACGGCTCACTGAAACAGAGGCAAAGTATAGCGCCCTGGAGCGAGAACTTCTAGGTATAGTTTGGGCGGTTGAACATTTCAGGCCGTACGTATTTGGTCGTAAATTTAGGGTGAGTACCGATCACCGACCCTTGCTTTGGGTAGGGAAGCTGAAAGAATCGTCAGCCAGAGTGACTCGTTGGAAGGAGTATTTAAGCCAATACAACATGGAGGTAACATATAAGCCCGGGAAAGAGAATATAGTAGCGGATTGGCTGTCGCGAGCAATGCAAATAAATGCAATAGAGGAAGAGAAGGGAGAATCCTCTGAAGTCATACCATCATTTGTTAGAGAATGGACACCAGAAGGTGAAGGGAGAAGAGAGTGCCGAGCGTCGGAGAGCGAAAGGGAGTCGACGAGCAGTAATAGTTCTGGCGGAGAAAGGACAACGGACATGGAAGAAAGGGAAGAGACCATCAATGCGAAGAAGCTACAAATTATATGGAAGACAAAAACCTCAGGTTTAACAAAAGTGGATTTTACGCAGTACGGAAGATGTAAAATCACTACTATTTGGTCACAGCCAGGAATAACGGAGGATCAGTTGTGCAGTCTGTTAAAGGACGCATCTAGACCTGCAAGAACTAACTATCTATATGTAGGGAATGCATCGGTTTGGGAGAAGATACAAAGACTATGGAGAGCAGAAAAGATCGGGATTGATCGAAAGTTCGTCCGATGCAAGCTTATGGTAGAAACAATTAGGGATCTAGAACAACAGCAGGAGGTCACATTGGCTTACCATCGAGGAAAGACGAACCATCGAGGAGTGAACGAAACTCTCCAAGCACTAAAGAGGAAATATTTTTGGTGGGGAATGAGGAGGACAATAGAAGAAGTAATTGGAACATGCGAGGTATGTCAAAAAACGAAGTACGATCGTCACCCTCCGAAAGGAAAACAAGAGGAAACGCCGACTCCAAATGAACCGCTACTCGAGCTACAGGTGGATACTTTCACATGGAAAGGGTTTAAATGGGTAACAGTTATGGACGTTTTTAGCAAGGTAGCCATGGCATATCCAGTGCAGGAAAAGTCTTCGGGAGCGGTGATCGGGGCTCTAAGGAATTGGTTCCAGTTTTATGGGATACCGGACAAAATTTCATCTGATGGAGGCAGGGAGTTTGATAATGTAGTCATAAGGAACAAAATGAAAGCCCTGGAAATAAGTTGGCACATAAATACTCCGGGACACCCTAAAAGCAGAGGAGGAATAGAACGGTTGCATAGCACATTGGGGGACCACCTCAGGGTATATCATGTTGAAAAGGGCCTCGAACCAGGTGCAGCTATGCCGAAGGCGGTAGCGGCATACAACCACTCCATACACGCAGTGACAGGATTTTCCCCATTTGAAATACTTTTTGGTCTTCGACAAAGGAGAAGAGATAACGAGGAAACTGTAGTAGATGAGCGCTTTTCGGGGAGGCTAAGGACTAATAAGATAGAACTGTTAAAAATTCAAGAAAAAGCGCGACGGCGAATAGAATCAGAAAAGAGGAGGAGAGTTGCACGGACCAATATGAAGTTGGCTGACAGGATGGGAAGTGTCAAGATAGGGACCATGGTGTATCGCAGGGTTAGTTCAAATCGGGGCAAGGAAGTTGTACGGTATGAAGGACCTTTTAAAATAATTGTAATTCGCGAAAATAACATTGTTACGATACAGAGCATAAAGGACCCTAGGAAAAGGAGGACAGTGCACATAGAGCAGTTAAAATTTCCACTAAGGGATTCCGGGAAATGACCTTTTTGAATTAATCCTATATGGATCAGGACTTTTGAATACTTTTTCTATTGGAATAGATATATTGTTATTTCCGTTTAGTTAACATCGTTCTGTTGGACTTTTTTAGATATTTTTCCTTATCATTGAATTCTCAACTTCATGGGAGTTTACGCAGAATATTGAAGAATATTCGTAAACTGGTGGGGGGGAGTTAAGGTTGGGAGTAGAATTATATTGTATTTAATCCCACACTAAACAATAATATTTTATTTTGCTCTCTACTCACAACGTTAATAATTTCTAATGTTATAAATGAGGATTTACATTATTGAATAAACAAGTCTTTTCCCAGCAAGTGAGTTGTTTATCATTATATAACATTATTAACATTATTGCATTTTTGACTGTTCTTCGCCTGTCGATCATAAGTTATATATATATATATATATATATATATATATATATATATATATTATATATATATATATATATATATATATATATATATATATTATATATATATATATATATATATATATATATATATAAATAAATATATATATATATATATATATATATATATATATATATATATATATTATATATATATATATATATATATATTATATATATTATAATGATAATTATAATATATATATAGAATTTATTTTAACATGTAGAGTTGTTTTTATGTTTAACACGTTCATGCCGGCGTGTACCACAGGTGGCTCACACTAGACTGCCGCATCGGACAATTTAGCCAATCACAAAACTTTCCACGACGATGTATAACGAGGTAGGATTGTATTGTTTATTTTATTAATGTTGGATTGCCAATATTGTATGATGCCCTTGAATAACTCCCATCCGATAGAGCGGAAATCAGTAAGGTAAGCCGCCAATGGGGGAGGAGCATTAATTACAGCCCAACGTAACGTGTTAACTTCACTTTATGCAACTAAGGCTAATCGGACAGTGGATGGTACAGTGGAAATCCTAAATTTTGCCTATCCAGGTAAAACTACTAGGTTGTTACAAAAGTCCTTGTTCACAAAATTAATTTTATTCAAACGTGAGTACAAAATTTACAAATCAAATTTATTCTTCAAAATACAGGCCATCATTTTCAACTATTTTAACCCATCTTTCAGACAAAAGTTGTATTTGATGTTGATACCACGACTGAAGGACGACCTGATCTAGGTTCGTCTTCAAGGCTTGTATTCCCAGAATTAAACCGCCTGAACCAAAAATGTTTCGATGCACCATACTTTCCCCTTCCACTGCACAAATTTCCTCGGCTGAGGCCTTTGCACTAAAACCTTTTTTCCAATAATGCCTAAGAAGGTCGCGGATGACAAATTTTTCTTCCGACATTTCTAGTGAAATTTAATAAACTGAATGAAAGGCAGGGACAGTTGGCGTACATAGATAATTAGAGGATTAGTTAATGAAAACATTGACATAAGAATTGTATTCGTCAGAGATTAAATAAGGATTAAATTAGAGACCTCAATGTAAACCACTTGATATGCACAAGGACTTTTGTAACAACCTAGTACAATATGGATCTTTAAAATTATCTGACATCGTACAGGCTCGGTTTACGTTACAATATTATATATAAAAATATATTATGTTATTATATGCTTAACATCAAATATGATTTAAAAAACTAACATCGTTTAAGTTGGAACAACAAATAAGGTGTAATGAGAGTTAAAAAAAAAATTCAGACAGATTAGGATGTGGAAGAAAAATTCTTCAAGATTTAAGGCCTCACATATTTCTTGTCTTCCTTTATTACCCCCTCTTCAAAGGGGCATTTAAATTTCAGAGATTGAGTGCGGGAAATTTTCCCTCATATATACCGAGAGATTTAAAAAGATATTTTTTCTCTCTCCCAGGAAATTTATGTATTCATATAAGTACGTCTTATCTTGTTATTTCTGTTACTTTACATAGGCTGGAAAATTCCAAAAAAAGTTTAAAAGTTCCTACCTACTTGTATACATGTTTACCTACTTGTTTCGCATTTCAAATTGTTCGTTTGAAGTGAAGTCAAGTCTACGTTTGTTTGTTCATGTACGTACCTTACAAAGGCGATGATAACCTACCTACCTGATTTCTCATTTATGTTGATGAAATATTATGCAATTGAATTATTCTTTCCAGGTATGTTTTGTGTTTATATTTATTTATTTTTACTTTCAATTACACTATACATGAAATATATAGTTAGGGAAAGTATTGCGATCATGAAAAAATTCGACTTGCGGTTTTCAACAGATCTTCACGTTTTGGGGTCCCCTGAGTCAAAATAACCAATTCCCGCGAAATGGTCTGTGTGTGTGTGAACAGAGTAGCTCAAAACTATAAACCGAGCGAATCTGAAATTGGTTATTTAGTGTATGTATATGCCCGCGATGTAACAGCAAAAATTTTATCGAAATTGGTCAAACGGAGGGGGTAGTTTATTTAATACTTTTTTACGTTTTTTTTTGTTTTTCTCAAAAACAGCTCTAACGATTTTTATTAAACTGAGTATTTGATGTATTAATATGCCCGAGATATGACTGCAAAAAGTTCATCAAAATCGATCAACCGAAGGGGGCACTTTACTTAAAATATTTTGTCTCACTTTCACTTGTTTTTTTTTGTTTTTCTCAAAAACAGCTCTAACGATTTTTATTAAACTGAGTATTTGATGTATTAATATGCCCGAGATATGACTGCAAAAAGTTCATCAAAATCGATCAACCGGAGGGGGCACTTTACTTAAAATATTTTGTCTCACTTTCACTTGTTTTTTTTTTTTTATTTACTTAAAACGACTTCAACATTGTTGATCAAATTGGGTATTTGGTGTATGTATAAGCCCGTGATGTGACAGCGAAAAGTTCATCAAAATTGGTCATACGGAGGAGGTACTTGATTTAATGAATTTTCTCTAATTGTTTTCATATTATTTAGTCCTCCAGATAGTTATTTGACTCTTTGTTAAAAAATAGAGACTACACTCTGACGTCTGGGTCAAAAATTTATTTTATATTCAACTGAACATTTATAACAATGATAGGAACTTTAACTTTTTAAACATAAAACTTTAAAACACCTAGAACTATCTTCGTTTAGGTTTAGCTTAACTATCTTCGTTTTAGAAACTCTGAGAGAGAGAAAGAGAGTGAGAGTGAAGGGCCAACGAAAATCTTAAAAGAGTATTTAAAAGAACAACTCAAGAGCTTTATGAGAGCTGATTCGAACTCTAAAGTAGAGTGAGAGAGAGAGAAAATGAGAGAGTGGGGGGGGGAGGTAGATTTTGAAGTTGAGTATGTTTAGCAAAGTCCTCTCCAACTCCGTAAAAGCGCTTCTCTGTACCGTACACTTCTCTGAGGCATTACATTCCTTCTCAGGGCCATAAATAAGAAATTATTCACATACTATACCATATTAGTGAGTGATAGGTTTTGGGATATAACTTAAGAAAAGTCAAAAATAATTCTAGCTTAATTTTGCGAGTCTAAATGTTATCTTCATATCAATAAATGAAACAACCTGACATATTTGTAAAATTGAAAAAAAAGTAACTTAAAAAGCCTACGGTGGGGGAGTTGGTAACCGGTAGTACACACAGCTCTTTTATCTCAAAATTTCTGATTATACCTTAACTGCGATAGGTTCGCATCTATGAAAATTTGGTGCGTGCGCGCAACACACAACTTTCACTTACCAACTTACTTAGATCAAAAATAAATGTGTTTTGTTAATTGCCACTTCTGAAAGTCACACATTTTTCCTAATTCATTTCTCAATTTTGTTCTTATTTGCTCTAATATAAAATACTATTATTTTATTATTATTAAATTAAAGTTTTTACTTGATGATACTTGGTGATATGACTCGGCAATGCAAGCATAATACTCGTCTGATTTTATAATTCTCTATGTAGATGTTGAAAACTTCATTTAGTTACCATGAAACAAATAATTTCCATTAAATGAACAGAACGGTTTTGATTATAAACAATGGTGGGCTCAACGTGTTTTAAAAAAAAACAACGTAAAAATTAGACAAATTATTTTTAGATAAGGTACCCCCTCCGTTTGACCAATTTTAATGAAATTTTTGCTGTCACATCGCGGGCATATATATATATATATATATATATATATATATATATATATATATATATATATATATATACATATACATATACACTAAATACCCAATTTCAGGCTCTTACGGTTTATAGTTTTTGACACACACAGACCATTTCTGAGGGACTCAGGGGACCACAAAACGTGTATTTCCGTTGAAAACTGAAAGTCGAAATTTTTCACGATCGCAATACTTTCCCTTACTATATATTTCATATATAGGTAAGTGAAAGTAAAAATATGAAGTAAAAAAAAAATCGCTAATCTTAAAGTAGTGTAGGGAGCGAGTGACGGTGTCGGTATTGAACATTCAGAGTAACCCATTAAAAAATACTCTTACGAATTTTGATTTAATCTTTTTTATATTCTAATGTATTTCTCTCTTAGGAAACAGATAGGTAATAGAAAATAGTTTAACGATTTTTAAAAATAATGTTTGTTTCATGTGAATATTTATTTAAACTCAGTTATTGGGAAAGGATATCATGGATGATAATAACTTTCAAGAGAGACTTGCAGCCTGTGAGTGGCAGATATGAACGAGGGTTCTCCAACGGCAATCGACAATCGATCATTTGCATCGTTAACAAATAACCTAGCGTACTATTTTATTATATTACCTCGCTGCAAATAACGTTATCATTATTCAAAACTATCAGAAACTGTCATGATAACGTTTGATAAATGATGTGATTTTATTTGTGATTTTGCCGCATACTTTTCTACTTTCTGTGTTAAAACCATTGGCGGATCCAGGTAGGGGGGGGGCTGTGGGGGCTGCAGGTAATGTAAGGAAGCAAGTTAAAAAACAAATAATGTGCAGTAGAAGAGTAAGTAGAATTTTAGTTGTGGGAAAGGAACATAAAGGTAAAAAAGCTGATTAGCAGATCCAAATGAAGGGCTGTGGGGCTGCAGCCTCCCCTTTACGATTGGCTGGATTCGCCCATGGTTAAAACTGGGATTTAAAGCAGCATCTTTATTTTGTCATTTTCGGTAATAGCTGTACCGTATTCGGTAGCTGTAAATACTGAGCTGAAAGTTTCCTTTTCCACGATACCGACCCATCCTCTCTTTTACATCAGGACATGACGATGATTGCACTTCAGCGAGTACTTAAATTGCGAGGAATGTCTAGAAAGGCGAGAGAAGTGGTATACAAGACCATGATACGGCCTGTGGTAACCTTCGGAAGCGAAACGTGGACAATAACGGCCGAACACGAAAGAATGCTTGGAGTCTGGGAGAGAAAGATCCTTCGCAAGATATACGGACCTATATGTGAGGGAGGAGTTTGGAGAGCAAGGTACAACAGGGAACTCGCCGCACTATATAGAGAGGCTGACATTGTTAGCTTCATCAAGGCCTCTCGTATAAGGTGGCTTGGCCATGTGGAGAGGATGCAGGAAGGAAGGGTACCCAGAAAAGTTCTGTACGGTCAACCGGGAGGAGGAAGGAGAGGAAGGCCACCACTACGATGGATAGACGTCGTGGAAGCGGATTTGAGAAAGCTTGAAGTCAGGCCGTGGAGAGCTGCCGCAGCAGATCGAGAGGAGTGGCAAAAAATCGTAAAGGAGGCCCAGGTCCCCCGCGGACCGTAGCGCCGAGGAGTAAGTAAGTAAGTCCGCAAAGATAAAATACACTCACTGATATAGACTGAAAAATAAACAAGTCCCCTCTCTTAGCAATTCGAAACTTTCACGTTCATAAATTGAAAAAAATCTGGTGCGTGCTCGCAACACACAACTTTCACTTACCAACTTACTTAGATTAGAAATTAATGCGTTTTGTTAATTGCCACTTCTGAATTGAACAGAACGGCTTTAATTATGAACAATGGTCTGTCATTAAAGGCGTCCTCCGCATGAGTGGGCTCAACGAGTTTTATAAGTTGACTGAATATTTTTCTTTTTTTCTCCTCTATATGTTTTCTTTATTTTTATCATATCTCATATTTAGCCATTTCTTATTTTTAGGCGGAACGAGAGATAGTTAATTTCTCCATATAAACAAAAACAAAGGTACTTTATAGGAAAACAAAAAATGTCCCTTCCCCATTTAAGCCCCCTCAGAATTTTAATAATGATAAAGCTTATCTAATATTAAAGACTATCTAATTCTCATTAAACATGACGAATTTGATATAAATCGTAAAAGCCGTTTTTGAGATCATCAATAAAAAAGGTAAAAATTGAAAAAAAAAATTATAAAATAAAGTGCCACATCCGTTTGACCAATTTCGATGAAATATTGGCTATCACATCTTTGGCATATACATACATCAAATGCCCAGTTTGATCAAAATCGTTAAAACCGTTTTTGAGTAAATAAATAAAACATGTGAAAATGATACAAAATTTATTAAGTAAAGTCCCCCATCCGGTTGATCAATTATGATGAAATTTTTACAGTCATATTTCGGGAATATAAATAGATCAAATACTCATTTTAATCAAAATCGTTAGAGCCGTTTTTGAGAAAATCGAAAAAAACGTAAAAAGTTATTAAATAAAGTACCCCCTCCCTTTGAGCAAATTTGATGAAATTTTTGCTGTCACATCGCAGGCATATACATACTCTAAATACCCAATTTCAGGTTCGTACGGTTTATAGTTTTTGAGCTAGTCTGTTCACACACACACACACAGACCATTTCGCGGGACTTGGTTATTTTGACTCAGGGGACCACAAAACGTGTATTTCCGTTGAAAACCGGAAGTCGAAAATTTTCACGATCGCAATACTTCCACTTACTATATATTTCATATATAGGTAAGTGAAAGTAATAAAACGAGCGGGATCCCTACCATAGAATATGTAGAATACTATGAATAAGATTATTTCTTCTATTGTATTCCTAGACAGAAGCGGATCAAGCATGAAGTTTGGAGGGGGGGGGGGAGTTAAGACCTCCCTGTCTCATAATCATGAGGCTGACAGCAACGTTTTTGTATGATATTATTACCTTATATTAAAGAGGTCTGCGACGTAGAAAACAAAAAATGTTACGCTTGAGGACAAGTATTTAGGAATATCTCTTAAACAATTGATCATATCAAGTGGACAGGGCACTGTACCTGAGGTGCTGCCACCTAGCGGCGGCAAGAAAAAGGAAAAATCGACAGGAGTTGACAAGGCGGGATTAAGAGCCTTTTGAAAGAGCCTCATGTTCGGCCGAACCAAGTTGCTCTTTATATTACATCTCATAATTTCATTCAGAATGTGTGAGTAATCACAACACTTCACTCACCTACCTGGAGCAAGAAGGAGGAGAGGAATGGAGAAAGAAACAGGGGAGTTAATAGAAGAAGAAGGACCACAAGATGAGTAAAATAGTTTAACTAAATTCAACTTCACTTAGAATAGCCAGCAGTTCACATTTACAAAAAATGCAATAGTCTATCTCCAAATTAATTTATCAACTAACATTTAATGTATCCTGCATTTGGCAAAACAATACCGCATTATATTCAGTCATTATAATAGATAGTTTTTATTCATTACAGTCCACTCCATAGTACCCAACGACATTAATTGTTATAAGGTAATATCTCCTTTGAAGAGAATACCTTATACACCAAGTAATCACCTAATTGCATTATTCTCTTAAAAATAAAAAAAAAAAATGAAAAGGAAAAATATTTGGGGGGGTCATGACTGATTTGAACCCTCCCCCCTGGATCAGCCCTTGTTCCTAGACCGAACAAAAGCTGGATTGAAAAAGCAGTCCCGCGAGAAGACATTTCACGGGAAAAAATCATTACAAACAACGGATTAACCGGAAGGCACTCATTGTAGCATTATCATTCACAGATCGCAAAATTGTAGGCCTGTGATTTCTCAAAATTTATTTGGGCCTCCCAGATCTAGGTTCACTTTGAAGATAACTGGTTTCTTGGTAATGCTTAATTATTCTTTTAACTGTAGAGTGACGTTTCTTAATTATTTCTGCGATTTCTCTCAAAGATTTTCTCTCATTTCTTGAATTAATATTCAATTTTCTAATTTGTACGCAAATTTCCATTTTTAGCAAAGTAACAGAAAAACTCGCATATCACGGCCACTACAAAGACTTAACTGACTAAAATAAAGCTTTTTGTTTATATTGAAAACGTTTTTTTATTATTGTATAGTATCTGAAGGAATTTATAATAAATGTGCACAGACTTATTTTGCAATGGTTCAGGAGTTTTATTAGCAATCTTGTGTACCTTAATTTTAATGTTATATTTATTTTTCTTTTGGTAGTGAATTTTAATTCTTTCAAAGTTACAGTTTAAAAGAAAATAATATAAAAAATGTTTTCTTCATTTCCTTTGATGTCCTGGGCAAACTTAAAAAATTTTAATGTGGTATACACAGACTTTTTTTACTAAATGTATATATTTTGAGTCCCCTCACTTACCTGTTAAGCCGATCAATTGAAATTTCGGTGGTGGTTCCTTAGTGATTAAAGAGTGTTTGTGTCTTTTATGTCTTATTCTCCGTCCTGTTTCTAAGACATCCCCGGTGACTGGAGGCTGAGAAAGTTTGTAGTACGTATTGAATTATTATAGTAAATGGTTTCTTTGAATATTTAAAGATATTTTATCGCCTGAAGAAAATTCGAGGCTAGTCTGAAAAATAGGCCCACCATAGCTTTTTATTCCAGCCGGACAAAGCAGAAGAAAAAACAAAAACAGAGGCTCTTTGGCGTGGCCTATTATGAGAGGTTATCTGACCTAGATATTATCGACCTCTAATCGCGTCATTATCAGTTAAAAAGGTCCACGTTAAGCTTCAGATATCCCCGTTTTCGACTTCCATTTCCTCTTAATGGATAAATAAATCCCTCAAAGGGTCCTTTCCCAGTTGAAAACAGGACCTCACTAAGGGTGCCAAAAAGAGCCACGCCATTCTTTTAAAGATCTTGTGAAAAAAACAAGTTTACAGTTTTTCTTGTCTCTTTCTACAAATTTAACGTTGTTTGTGTTAATGTCACTTTATGCCACTAAGGTTAATCGGACGATGCTACAGTGGGAGTCCTAAACTTTGCCTATCCAGGTATAATTAGGATAGGGATCTTTAACGAGTACCTGACATCTTACAGGCTCGGGAACTCCATTTTACGTCCTATCCGAGGGACGGCATAGCCAAGGATATTTTACTCCTATTAAAAAATCCTAGGGCCACCGCTGTGCACGAATTCCGCGACCTTTAGTAATGTAGGTTGCCATGCTAACCATTAAACCACAGGTGACCTCTTTTCATGATAGTGATGTTTATAGGGCATTATTTTTCACGATTCGAATCGGACTTGTGATTAGGTTAAAATTCACCACGCGACGGAGCCCAGAAACGGATTAGTTATACATGTAGGACACCTCCCTCTTATATCAGAAATAACTGGTTTTGGAGTAAAGAAAAATAAAATTAATAAAGTTGTACTGAAGTTTATAAGGCCACTAAACTTGGCTTGAACTAGTTTTGGAGAAACCCTCCTAGCTTTTATTTTTTACTCCAAAGAAGTTAAAGCATCAGAGCTAAGATCTAAGAAGTAATAGGGTTGAAAGTTAGTGGAACATTGTTGAAATGAATTGTTCCCAAACTTTACCAAATCTAATATTTCATTCCTGGCCACTCAGGATACGAGGATGAGACAGGATTGAGATCCTTCTTGCACATTTTTGTTGTTCTAATATTTGATTATGTTTAATGTATAAATGAAATAAACAAAGGAGCTTGGGTTAGGCAATGAAGTATATTATTTGTTAGTTAAGCAATAGAAAGAGAAGCTAAAGATATGGAAGGGCGACAGTTGATAAAGCTCGTAAAAAAAATATTCACATATTCGAACAAAAAATAAAATAATGACAATGAAATAATGTAGGGAAAAAAGGAAATAAAATAAATAGATAAACACTTAATTATTTCACTAGTTCTATAAACCGCCCTGAAAACCGGACGTAGGTTATATTATAAATAAATAAAAAACTGAAATTAACGGAGGCATAATTTCAACTATTTATTTATTTGTAACAAAATGGGCTCTTCGACCATTTGGGTCATTTTAGCCCCTATATTGCAAATATTGTATATATTGCAAACATATGAATGTATGAAAAGAAATATTGTCACGTGGAAAACCTTGCTGAAAAGTTTTCCTAACAAAGCTTGCTGTTACGAATTCCCTGTAATCATTTACCAACAAACACTCTGTATAGCTGAAACCGATCTGAAGAAATCGCTCGATTAAATGCTTTATCTTGGTTGTGAGCTACTCTTTTTGAAATCAGCTCGGCTAGCTGGTCCCGCCATGCAGGCAATTCATTCAAACGCCCATTAAAATCACAGGAATGTGATTGAGCTAAAGCGATCCAATGGTTAAACCAGTACATCCTTTTATGTATAACTCTGCGAGCAAGTTTCTTTGTAAGCCTATGGTTTGACAAAGAGAGAACTTTAAGACAATATTTTATTTGAAGTGGCAGTGTGAATATTTCTGGTAATCGTTTCTTTTGGGCTAAAACATAATGAGGTGTTGCAGTTGGAAGTGAAAGTAATTTGTTTATGAAAAAAAGTTGAAATTTTTCCAGAATATCATATTGTTGGAAGCCCCACACCTGAGCCCATAACATACTATTGCACGGGATACACTATTAAAAACTGTGAGTTTTGCAGAAATCGGTATGTGATTGCTAACCATTAATTCAGTCCATACTCTGTTTAAACCATTTTTAGCCATTGAAATTCTCTCTTGTAAATGAGGTATAAAGGACAACCGAGGAGTCAAAATAACCCCTAAATACCTGTAGCTGTTAACAACTTCAAGCCTCTGACCCATATAAAACCACTTCTCAGATTAATTCAGTCTGCCACTCTTTCTAAAGACGATTACCTTAGACTTGGACAAATTTACTTTTAGATTCCATTCAAAACAATATTTTTCAAGAATATTGATGTTACGTTGGAGAGAAATCGGGTTATCTGCTATGAGCACAATATCATCAGCATAGGGTCATATTTTAATTTTGACATCACCTACCACCACACCTTCTAGCAAAAATGGGAGATCATCTACAAATAATGAAAAGAGGATGGGACTCAAAATGCATCCCTGCCTCACTCCTGAACCTATTCCAAAATATTCAGAGCAGCCTTCGCGACCACCAATACAAGAGCCTGCAAAGCTTTACAATTTTTTTTATGATATTAATAAATTTAGACGAAACCCCTAAGTTAAATAATTTAAGAAATAGGCGGGGATGATATATGGAGTCAAAGGCCGATTTTAGATCTACAAAAAAACAGTACATCTTTCTACCATTCTCAGAAAAAGTGAGATTTATAAAATTCAGTAAGATGAAAAGATTATCTAGCACTGAATACCCACGCCTGAAATTCGCTCAGCAAATCCTTTTCAGTAACAAAAGCCTCTAACCGAATTAGAAGCATAGACGCAAATATTTTTCCCATTGAATCCAAAGAAGAAATGCCTCTGTAATTCTTAACTTCGTTGGGATCACCATGTTACATAATATCAAATTAAATAATTGTAATAATCAATGATCTACTTTTAAATTACAAACATACCTATGAAAAGTAATTCTTATTCTTACTTTTGTTGAAACACTCCAAATTCTCCACTTAGAACCATATTCACAGTGATTTCAAACAACTAAAAAATACAAACGGCAACGACAACTTAATGCAAATCAAGCTCGGAAGTGAAGCGGTAGGGGGAGAGAAGTTGACACGGTGGGAATCAGCTAAGGACGTTAAACAAACAAGCAACTCAAACAACTGAAATAATAAAAGATCATCCAAAGTTTTTTGACAGGTGGTAAAAATGTTTGGACAGTTGGTAAATGTTCTTTCTTTTTTTACCGTTTTTCCTTCATTCTCTCTTTATTTTGGTTTATTGGCATAAAACTGCAATGGTCATCAACACCATTTTAGTTCTAATATCAATCAATAATACATTTTTGTTTATTTTTTATATTCATTTTTTTCATACCAGTTTTCAGGAGACTGCCCCCTCCCAATGTAAGTCATTAAATAAAAATTCCATTTTACGAATTTATCCGAGTGTAAGCAATCATACTTTATACAATATTGATATAAACTACAGTCGAACCTGGATAACTGGAATCTCTTGGTGACTGGATTTTAATTCCACTTACAGAGGTATTCCACTTAAACATGGTTTTACTTATCCTGGGTGCAGGTATCTTGTTAAGGGGGCATGTACCACTAAAAGAGGTTTTCAAACAACTTGTAATTTTTTTAAACAAATATTACAGCTCACACTTAATAACCATCCACACATAAAATATTGATACAATTATTTGATATTTTTTGTAATGTGAGAATAAAATAATGCAGATTACAAGATAATTATGTACAAATGTATTAATGAGAGTAATCACTTATTTTTTTCTCGCCTCCTCGAAACAAACCTCTTCGTTGGCATCTAAATTTCGGACCGCCATTTTCATAAAAGTAAATCTTCATGTCGTGTCCCCTTCTGCACTTCCTTGTTTCGTTCTGCAGTTCCTTGTTTGTGTAGTAAACCGTACCTTTGAAGAGCCTTTTAAATGCAGTCTTTTCAGATTGATGAGCACCACTAAGTTGAATTAAATTCATCTTTTCTTAATTTAGAATAAAATGTTTTCCAGTTTAACCTCCCTCATAAACAAAACTAAGGTAGTAATCACAATGGTGATATTGGAAGTAAATTTTATGCGGAATAATCTGAACTGTTATCTCAAATAGGGATCATGTTACTATGAAAAGTAACTGGAGTTCCTAAAGTAAAAAACACCCAATAGCGGCTTTGACAAGCCTCAGCGGAGTTGTATGTACGTTCTAAGTGATAAGTGATAAGCTTCATTGTGATAATATTTCTTGTAGAGGACTCTAAGGGACACCATTGGTATAGTGGTTAGCATGGCAGCCTACAATACTAAAGGTCGCAGGTTCGCGCACAGCGGTGGCCCTAGGATTTTTTAATGGGAGTAAAAAATCCTTAGCCATGACCTCGGATAGGACGTAAAATGGAGATCCGGAGCCTGTACGATGCCAGGTAATCGTTAAAGACCCCTATCCTAATTATACCTGGATTGGCAAAATTTAGGACTCCCACTGTAGCATCGTCTGAATAGTCTTACAGGCATAAAGTGACGTTAAACAAACAACAACCAAGTAGAGGACAATCAAGTAGAGGACTCTAGTATTCAACCGCTGTAATTTATCATAAGTGTCAATCATTAATCATTGTATTCGGTATTTAATAATAAGTCAGTAGTCACAGTTGTAAATATTAGATCAATAAATTGTAGTTTTAGTGTTAATTGTCTATTTTACTGTAACCGTAGCCCGTAAAAATAACTTCGCCTCGTCCGAGGAACGTAAGCGCTTCTTTCACTGCTTGGTGGACCAGTTCGTTCCTCTTGATAGACACATGGTTTGGTACCCATATAATTGTTACCATCATACCCATGTTTCTGAAACAGTTTGGGTAGGAATGAATCGAGGAAATTTTAGGATGCTCGGGGTAAATCTTATCGAGTCGTTTTAGTGAGCTTAAGGAATCTGTATCAATCACGATATATGATATTTTATGGACATACACAAATGGAGGGCAGCTGCTGTTGCATAAAGTTCGACAGGGTACACATTACAAAGTAAAATCATCACATTTCCCGAATCACTCGAAAATCCATCTCAGTCCTCAAGCAGTTACTAAAATTCAGAGACTCATTTCCTCAAAGTACCCGTCGTCTTTTAGTATCCTCCCTTATCTTTCCACACTTTGATTACGGATGCCTGGTGTACGGTGGTCTGTCCGGTGAGCTCGAGACAAGGCTTAAAAGATTGATGAATCGTTTCATGAGATTTATCCTTGGTCTCTCGAGACACTCCCACATCTCCGAATATTATTCCCAGCAAAGTTTCCTTTTTCCTAATTTTCGAAGACATTACCTGCTCGGCTCCTTCCTCTTCCAAACCCTAAGAGCAAAAAAACCCTCATAAGTTCTTGACCTACTTACCCCACGTTCGTCCATCCATCAGCTAAATACTAGATCCCAACCTACAGACTTGTATATCCCCACTCACAGAACCGCCTGTTTCGATAAATCCTTCGTTGTTCGTGCCACCCAGCTTCGGAATTCCTTACCCGGATCCGTTCGTCAAGCTTCCTCCCTAGCCTCGTTCAAACACCTCTTGTTTCTCCATCTCCTGGAACATCAATCTTCCCTGCAGATGTAAAAATTACTATTTTCTTTGATTTAGCCTTGAAGGTTTGTACAAATATTTCAGTTTTATTATTTATTTTATTTTAATAATGACACTCTTCTTTTTGTTATTTCTATTTTTTTACAAAATACGTGAATACTGAAGTTACGATTTATTTTCATTTATTATTAAAGTGTATATTTTTAGCTTTTAATTTCAACATTTCTATATAGTACAGCCAGACAAATGCTGCCTGAACAAATTGTTAACAACGTTATACTCATTGGACTAAATGTCCCAGAATAAAGTAAAAATTTTCATTCATTCATTCAAAGCTTGTTGAATTTGATTTTATGTGTAGAGTCATTTGTAACTAAAGATGATGTAACTGTAGCTTGTTCTGATTTAAAACCGTCATTGTATATTATAAAGGCTTTCAATTTATTTCAAAGAATAACAGAATAATGGGATTTATATTCGGACGATTCAGTATTATTTTGGGAGTATTTAGTGGGATATAAAATTAATTTAAGACGTTGGTCGGTCCAGGATGGGTTTTTATTATTTGATTGTTTTAAGAAAACGTACAGTCGAGTATATTCTTTCTGATTGCGGAAGGGTTCATTCCTGGTTGTTCGGATTTTCTGTTTCTCGGGGCCAATGAGGTTCTACTGCCTTCGAAGACAGTTCTGTTAGATTCCATCTTACGCTTTACAAATCCGAAAGCTTCTTCTCGACAAAATCTTATATAAAGCTTACAAGAAGACAATGTGCTCTCTTATTCATATTAATAGGATGATTCTGAAATATTTAACTTTTTAGAATCAGAACTGCAGGAGAGAGAGGAGGAGGATTTCCCTACTCCTTTGGAGTGGAGGGAGTGGGGGTGAAAATGGCTTCCTGAATTAAATTCAATTTCCAAGTTCTCTCCTAAAGATCATCATTGCTTTGGATTTTCCTCTTTTTAGTTCTTCCTCTTCCCCCGAAGTTCTTGTACATTAAGATTGCTCTTTCAAGTGGTCCATCTCATCCTATCTACTACATTGTTTCATATTTAATTTCCTAATCAGTTTATTTATGTAAATTTTATTTTCCATTCATCTTTAGATTATATAATTCTAAAATGAAAAGTATATCTACCATAAATAGATCAATGTTTAAAAAGCTTTGGATTACTGGGATACTTACATGCTTATCCAAATTCATTTTTATTAGTTTGTTCGATTTTTATTTTGACTAGGTTATCCGATTATTTTAGTCCCGAAACTATTAAAAAGGGCCTTCTTTTTTCTTGGTTTTAATTATTAAATGTTAATTCACTTTAGCAATTGTGGGGTAGCATAGGAGCTTATAATACTCATGGTCGTGGGTTCACATCCAGCCAGGATTATTTAAAAGATGTAAAAAACCTTACCTACTCCGTCGGATATATATGTATATAAAATATATATATATATATATATATATATATAGAGAGAGAGAGAGAGAGACAGAGAGTGAGCGAAAGAGAGTCAGACAGAGAGGGCAATAGATAATAACTTCTCTTTATGTATTCAGAACAAATAAAAAATAATAAATTCGTTGGATACAAACAATGCTACATCCTTAGAGATAATAACTAACTGAACCTTTGTAGTGGGAGATTGAGCCGAATATACCGAGGAGGGGGAAAAAAGGAACAAAAAAAAAATAACCCCTTTACAGAAGCTTTGATTGTTTTCCTTGACTCAGAAAGATTTCTCTATTTCTTTTTATTTTCCAAAGACTTTCTCTTTCAATTTCTCTCACGAAAATCTCATATTTCAAAGAAATGAATTTGTGAATATCGATTATCCCAAGTATTTTATTCTCTCAAATACTGAACGAAACGGAAACATTTTAATATCTTTTGCTTTTTTTTTTTTATTTTACCTTCCTCCGAGTTGACAAATTTTAAAAGTCGACCAAAATGCAATTGGTTTTTAAATTGGATACGACTAAATGTTATACGAGGTATTGTTCGCTACAGTTATAAGGCCACCAGTTTCTTGAATATTCAAAAATACTTTATTAACTTTATATATTTCAAGTTTTAGTATATATTTTATAACCCATTTCAAGTTGTTTTTATGAAGAACAACAATATGACAATAGCATAATTAAATAACATGAACACCATAGCATAGCACAACATAGTATTTTAAAAAACATTACTTTAAATTTGATTATATAAAAATGATAGGTAGGGAAAAATATTAAAAATAGAAAAACTATAGAGACTATACATATCACAAAAAACATTAATATAGCAGATAATTATAAAACAGGTACACAAAAACTAACTAGTCATTATGCAGACATAATAAGTTTTGTTATATTATATTAATAAAAAGTGACCAATTATATTTGATAATGGAAAATAGAAAAATGACTCAAAAAGAGAAAGGAATGAGAAATAAGTGACTAAGATAAGAGATAAAATGTATGTGGAGATATTTATATAATTTTTGTTTTATTTTAATATTTAATAATTTATTACTTTTGTAAAGTTGATCACTTATATAGTGCAATTTTTATTAAGATTAAAAGGAAATTCTTAAGGAGAAAGTAATTCGAAACGAAGGTTAAAAATGTAAAGATTTGACTTGTTTGTATGTTTGTATATCATTTTATGCTACTAAGGCTAATCGGACGATGCTACAGTGGGAGTCCTAAATTTTGCCTATCCAGGTATAATTAGGATAGGGATCTTTAACGAGTACCAGACATCGTACAGGCTCGGGACTTCCATTTTACTTCCTATCCGAGGGACAGCATAGCTAAGGATTTTTTACTCCCATTAAAAAAATCTAGGGCCACCACGGGGCGCGAACCTGCAACCATTAGTATTGTAGGTTGCCATACTAACCACTACACCACAGGTGACACCCTGCAATTTTTATTAAGGTTGAAATGCAATTCTCAAGTATAAAGTAATTCGAAATGTAGGTTGAAAAATGTAAAGATTCGACTTGTTTTTTTTAATAACTTAAAATCGTTAGAAGTAAAAAAAAAAAAAAAAGGAGGATTTGATATAGAGGAGGTGTAATAGTGATTCTCAAAAGAATGTGACAAGGATATAATTTTATATAATTAAAATACAAGTCATTTAATCATATGATTGAGAAATATAAAATACCGGTCAAAAGTTTGGACTCACTCGTATTTAATTCACAATCTTCAAGTTTAAAAAAATAATTGTAACTCAAGAGATAACATTTCAAAAATTATATGATTGTTTCGAATACAATCTATAAAAATAAAAATGAAATTCTGTTAGTTTGTTTTTTTGTTTGTTCTTTATAGAAATACCGTTTGTCATAAATTCTCCGAATTTCGCTTAGTGGTTCTTTCATACCAGGTGCGAACACCTGTCCATATTAAAATTTCATTACAGCCAATCTCTGGGTATATTCTTTATTGTTATAAAAATCGTTATGATCTCGCTTTACATTAGATTTACGAAATCAACCGTTGGAGTAAAAAAAATCTCATTTCTGTCCTAACGAACTTTTCTGGACCCACGGCTTTTCTCGTTGTTTTCAAAATTCCGTGGGTGAAACCGGGATATTAAAGCTAGTTATAAATAAATTAAAAAAAAAAAATTATAGTTGTACAACCCCGAGTTCATTAAACGAAGTTATGTTGTAAGAAAATAAAGAGAAGTTGTAGGGAAGATATATTGCTAATAATTCATTTTTTATCCGTTTTTTTTCCAACGTTTACGTTTCTAATCTGTATAACAAGGTTCCTTTAAAGTATTTTTTAAAATTTAAAAATATCCTCGAAAAATGATCGTCAAAAATAAGCTAATAATATTTGGTTTTCCTTCTCCAGATCCAGAGATTCTTCAGGCCTCTTTCGTTGAGCCGTTTTGAAGATTTTAAAATCCTCAACATCAGGTAATTACAATTAAGTCGTGTATTAGACATTGGAACCACAGCACAGTTAATCCTCTTGCCTTCCGCAGCGAACAGGGTCAGGTGAGCCTCCACTTCTTCGCCTACCGGCACGACCTCAGCAAGGTTCGCGAGGTTCAGCAGAGGCTATCGGAGAGAAGGAAGTTGGGAGAGCAGGTTACGCTGCAGACTTCCGCGCTTCTCCGGCACGAACAGGGTCTGAGGATGGAGGTAACTAAGATTATAAATAATATGAAGTAATACTTATCTCTCTATCTCTCTATATATAAGAGGCTTTGTCCTGACTGACAGAATCAACGCAGAGCAAAAACTACTATTGATAGAAACTTGAAGTTCGGAATTTAGATTTTAAACGCGGTGTAGGTAACCACTAAGAAAGGAATTTCAAAAATGTAACCCCTAAGGGGCTTAAATGGCGAAATTGTCGTTTAACTCTAACGGAAATCTATTGTTGAGATTTTAAACCATATGTTTTTTATTTGAATATGGATTTAACGTTACAATATTATTAAAATAGACATTCACATAAAATAATGCCCACTGTAATTCCCATGATTGGGGAAGGTGCGTCTTTATTTCGATCTCTTCTCCATATATATAAGAGGCTTTGTCATGAATGATGGAATCAATGTGGAGCAAAAACTACTTATGATAGAAACTTGAAGTTCGTAATTTAGGTTTTAAACGCGATGTAGGTAACCACTAAGAAAGGAATTTAAAAAATGTAACCACTAAGGAGTTTAAATGGCGATCTTGTCGTTTAACTCTAACGGACACCTATTTTTGCACTTCGAGAAAAATTTTGAATCTAATTTGGACTCATTTTAAAGCTCTTGATCTACGGGGCGTCGAAAACGATGTTTTAAAGCCGAAAAATGAAGCTTTCACGACGAGTAAGTTGTTTCGGCGGTTTTAGTGAATTCTCTCCATTGCGCGCCTCCCTCTCATCTACCGAGCCGGCAGCTTCCCCCTCCAACCTTCCACCTACCGGAAGCTCCGATTCTACTAAATCTCCTTAACATCAGTTAACATATATTAAATCAATACCAAGATAATGATCACAGAATTGATTTTAAAGGCTCGCGGGCAAAGCCGCGACGGGGAATGCAAGTATACCTATAATAGGCTTTGTCCTGACTGACAGAATCAATGCAGAACAAAAACTACTGATGATAGAAACTTGAAGTTCGGAATTTAGGTTTTAAGCGCGATGTACGTAACCACTAAGAAAGGAATTTCAAAAATATAACCCCTAAGGGGTTTAAATGGCGAAATTGTCGTTTAACTCTAACGAATACCTATTTTTGCACTTCGAGAAAAAATATCAAATTTTGACTCATTTTAAAGATCTGAATATGACGAGTTTAACTCGATAGCTCCTACGGGACGTCGAAAACCATGTTTTAAAGCCGAAAAATGAAGCGTTCACGACGAGTGACCAATTTTTTGTTTCGGTGGTTACAGTGAACTCTATTGTGCGTCTCCCTCTCTTCTACCGAGCCGGCAGCTTCCCCCTCCAACATTCCACCTACCGGAAGCTCCGATCCCTGTTATGTTGTTAATATATAAAATATGTTGTCAATATACCTAAAACATATTATATTAAATCAATACCAAGATAATGATCACAGAATTGATTTTAAAGGCTCGGGGGCAAAGCCGCGACGGGGAACGCTAGTTTCTATATAATATAATTCACTTTAATATTCTTACTTAATATAATATTTATTTATAATATGAACTTTTTTATCTATTATGTATCTATTAATACTATTGCGGGATCGAGTTCCAATAAAAAATAAATACTAATTCTTATAAACTGCAATTTATTAAATGTAATATTTACTAGTATACCGCACGGCGGTAAGAATATTGTTACAACTCAAAAAATCTGGCGCGATGCGAGCAACACAAAACTTTCATTTACCAACCAAATAAATACTATGTTCGTATAAATCGTCCTAGATAACATAATATTAGACCGTGATGTGAAAAAAAAATCCGAAAAGGTATTCATTATCAATATTAGTGCGCCACCCAATACAAAATGAAAATTTATTTTGAAGAACACCATCCTTGATAACATAATGTTGTACCCCTGTGTAGAAAAAACTCCGAAAATTTAACTTTTTCAGGTGCACCCCCCCCCCCTACTAAAATGCAATATGAATGTTTTTTTCAAAAACAAGGTTAGCGATAACATAATATTGGATCCCCGTGTGAAAGAAATCCAAAATTTAAATTATTTTCTAATGCGCCCCCACTTCCGCCACTAAAATACTATAAATGAATATTCTAACTCGAAATTCTAACTTATTTATAGTGCCCCCCCCACCATTAAAATACAAAATGAATATTTTGTCATAAACCATGTCCCCGATAACATATTTGGTGGATTTCCGTGTGAAAGAAATCGGAAAATCTAACTATTTTCTAATGCGCTAGTTAATTACAGGTTTGTTCCAACAACCAGTCCTGGACTGACTAAGAATATGCTAAACTGCGCCTTACAGGAACTGAACTATTAATAATATTGTGACTATATTCTGGCATTGTAGGTTTTTGAAATTCTGATTCAAAGGGGTATGCCCAACTCCTTTTTATATATTTTGGGTTGAACATGGTTATTCTTGCTGACATCCGATATCAACTTCTTAACAAATAGAAAACTATAAATAATAGTTATAACTTACGAACTTATTACTTGTGCTAATTAATCTAAATTACAATTCTTGCAATGTAGTATGTCCACTGAATACATATATGTAAACTGCTGGAGGCCAACACTTATCACAACTTATGGCACACAAGGAAGGCTCTTGGTAGACTGATCTCGCCACAAGCCGTTTTACAGTTTATATAGCTGTTAATAACTATTCCAGAGAGGGCCAGGACCTTCCAGACTGCTTTTACTCTTGCCGGCTTAGAGACCGCTCTATGACGCTTCAAACTTTAAAGCTCAGTCCATCTCTACTACTCTCTTTGCCCCTTAGATGTCTGCCGTCCATTAGCTTCAACAGTACTGTAGCTCTCCAAATATGATGTCTGTTCTGATAGCGTCAAATTATAACTACCCGTTACAAATGATCCCTAGGTTCGCTAAATAATAACAAGAGTATTCTGTAGGACAAAATAACACTTTATTTTATCACAGTAAAGTACAAAAAAGGACCTCCTTCAAACAATAGGTGTACCACAAGTACTAACAAAGGCAGCTACAAACAACAAGATGGCCACATATACTCCTAAACCCAAGCTAACTAGGGGACGCCATGTCAGTGTAGCCAACATTTTTTCTTTAGGTCAGTATAATAGGCGAGCGCAAGCGACGGTGCTGCTTCTTTGAGGAACTAGAAGGAACTAGAGAAACTGGGATAGAAGCCGTGCGATTACCTGGGATTCATAGGGTTTTTTGCCGTTTTTAATTTATTTTTCCATAATTAATCCATAATTAAAACCCGATCGAGCAAAGAATTATTGGAAAAATGTCTAATAGGTATTGCTCGGTCCCTCAGTATTCATTAAAAAAATCAAAAGACGTGTCATTCCATTTATTTCCAAAAAATAAAAAGCTTCTTAAAGAGTGTATTGTAAAATTAAGAATAGATAAGCCTGTTTCGAAACATATGACGATATGTAGTCTCCATTTTAAAGAAAGTGACTATATTTATCCAGGTAAATATTAGTATTTATTGACATTTTATTATTCCAAAATGTTAATTTTATGCAAATAACATTGGGACCATAGTGTCTTATTTGTTTTTCTTTTTTAATTTTCCTCATTTTTGTCTTACATCCGTTGTTCTTAATTGTTCCAATTTTTCAATGCGAAGCCTGAAAGTTTTGACAAATAAATAAATAATATGACAAAGAATCTAAGCTGTCATAACAATAATTGTATGAATAGGTAATTAATGTTATTACTAACCGAAAAACGTAGAGTAAAGTTACAAGGATGTGTTTGCATTTACCAGAACTACCAGCTTTACACGTACAATGACAAGAAAATTGCTTATTATTATTAATAAATTTGATTTCCATTTTAATTTGATGGGGCAGTCCTTTAAGATCGCTTGTTTGAAGGCACAAGGCTTGTAAAATGACTGTTTTATTACTTATAGATATTATTCCACATGTAATTATGTGGTTTGCATCAAGGATAGCCTGCCCTTCAATTAATGGTCTCTTAAAATTACCAAATATCTCTATCACATCAACTGTCTATCCCCGTTCTTTCCGACATTTTGCAAAACTACTAGCGCACCCTATAGTCGATTGCGCCCGCCTATAGTTACAATCATTTTTTTTTTTTTTTTTTTTTCGGGACCTCTACCTGGCCATGTGTGTTTACAATCTGAACAATTTCTTTAATCCTGTATCTTATTTGCACTTTAGTAACATATGGATAAGGGGGGAGATACTGCTGGCCATATCCTAAGAAAGGTTTCCTAAAATTATGATTGATCAAACCCACGAGCGTCACCGCCGGGGGGGGGGGAGGACACAGGGGGGACGCGTCCCTTGGATAAAATTCAATCAAGAAATTTTGTTCCGCACCCTTCAACATTAAGCCTTAACAACTCCCCAACTCCCCAGCTCCGAATGGCGGCGGTTCGAATCCGTCCTGGGAGGATTGACTTTTATTTCGTGGAGGACCCACGGAATAAATCTCAACCTTCCCGCCATGGTTAGAATGGGTTGGTTAAATCTGTAGAGTAACCTCCCGTATGCCACACATGGCCAGGTTGGGGTAACGAAAAAAAAAGAAAAAAAACTCCCTATTTCATAAATGAGGCATAAATCAACAAGTTTATTGGAGCATAAAGGGAAAATTTGTTTTGTCCCAATTAAGCGGAGACCATGAATCCATGTGTAAATGCTAATAAATAATGCCTAAATACGCCTGATCAATGGGCTACTGTACATTATGATAATTGATGGGTACATTTAGATGTACCTATTCTAGTCTATTAATTTCATGATTGGGTCAAAATAATACGATTAATTTAACTCTTAAAGTGTATTTTTATTAAATAGGTGTTGTAATATCAGAAATATACAAGTTGAAACAAATTAAAATAACTATCTGTGTACCAGTGGCAGTCCCAGGTGGGGATATTGGGGATCAATCCCCCCTCCCCGAAATTTTGACGAAAAAAAAATTAGTGGGATGAATTAAAAAAATTAATTACGCATCTAACTTTTACGAGTTTTCTAGGGAAGTGTAGTTTAATTTTGACGAGAATTTTTCATACAGAATTTTGTAGATGAACTTAATGTATAAGCATAAGCAAATAAAGTGTGCTATTTTTACGCTGTGTTTTTTCCTACCGACCAATCCCCCCCCCCGAAATTTTTTTCTGGAACCAGTCCTGCTGTGTACAATATAAATTATACTGATAAAGAAGAAATGAGAAATGAGGCCCCACGGAATAAATCTCAACTTTCCCGCCATGGTTAGAATGGGTTGGTTAAATCTGTAGAGTAACCTCCCGTATGCCACACATGGCCAGGTTGGGGTAACGAAAAAAAAAAAAAGAAAAAAACTCCCTATTTCATAAATGAGGCATAAATCAACAAGTTTTAAGAGTTTTACTATAAAAGTCGACTCCCTTTTATTGGAGCATAAAGGGAAAATTTGTTTTGTCCCAATTAAGCGGAGGACCCAATAAAGCGGAGACCATGAATCCATGTGTAAATGCTAATAATTAATGCCTAAATACGCCTAATCAATGGGCTACTGTACATTATGATAATTGATGGGTACATTTAGATGTACCTATTCTCGTCTATTAATTTCATGATTGGGTCAAAATAATACGATTAATTTAACTCTTAAAATGTATTTTTATTAAATAGGTGTTGTAATATAAGAAATATACAATATGAAACAAATTAAAATAACTATCTGTGTACATTATAAATTATACTGATAAAGACGAAATGAGAAATGAATCAGAAAATGCTTTTACGTCAAATTTTTTAACAGGTAAGAATCGAGTCTACATTGTCGCACTCGTTGTAAACTACGACCAACGTAATTAGCTCGCTTCTTAGGACGCCTAAAGACTTTCTTCATTTCCTTTTTGTGAAAAATAAAAAAAAGCGACTAACCTTTTTGATGAGGTTTCCTGCTTCTGGTTGAGAAACAGGCCTGGTCTCAGATACTTAGGTTATTCGATTGACACCGGCTCTCATAGTTTTTTACATTAAGTTCCAGAAAGTTTTGGCCCAATTAGCAGTTGTTTTGTCCCAATAAAGCGGTGATGTTTTACCTATATTTGATTCCGTTTTATTAAAAATGGCTCAATTAAGCGGTTGGCCAAATTATCCGATGGCCCAATCAATAGACTGTACCCATGGGCGCACCCAGCGGGGGGCAGGGGGGGCTGGATGCAATAATTTTTTAAGCTTTTAAGGCGGGAAGCAGTTATAGCATGGGCGTACCCAGCGGGGGGCAGCTGCCGCCCCCCCCTGGAAGGCTGGAAGCAATAATTTTTTGGGCTTTTAAGACTGGAAGAAATAATAGAATACATTTTTTTTCAAGCAAATAATTTTAATAACTTAGTTGATAAAGCACTGCTATAATTATACATAATTTTGGTTTCATTCACCTTTTCCACGGTAAGGTGTTACAACCTGAACGACCATAGCTTGCCCCCCCCCCAAGTTTTGATCCTGGGTACGCCCTTGAGTTATAGAATATTTTTTTTTCAAGCAAATAATTGTAATAACTTAGTTGATAAAGCACTGCTAAAATTATAAATAATTTTGGTTTCATTCACCTTTTCCGTGGTAAGATGTTACAACCTGAACGACCATAGCTTGCCCCCCCCCTAGTTTTGATCCTGGGTACGCCCTTGACTGTACCTATAAAATACATCGTTGGAGGATGAATTAAATGTCTCAACAGTTGTTTTTAGGACTTATTATTTCAACTTTTAGCCCCTTGAATTTCAACCTACCTTATCTAGGAAATATTAAGCCCCCCCCAATAATTTGGTACTGGTGAGGTCCATGATCAAACCTACATAGAAAGCTAAATAGGCGTAGACCAAGACTTGGCTGTATAAATAATATAGAGGAGCATCTCAGACTCTTGGTGTTAGAGGATGGAGGAGGGAAGCTGGAGATAGGTCTGTGTGAAGGAAATGGTTTAGAAAGGAAAGTCCTGTAAGGACCTTAGTGACATCAATGATGATGATGATGATGATGAAGCAATCTCTGACTATCATAGGCGATTCTACAGGCATCTCTACACTACAGTTTTGGTTCTTCTTTATGCCTGGGCCAATGAATCACTTCAGGAAAAGTCCCTTTCAGTGTGACATTCTTGTCCACCTTGCCAAATAACCTACCTTCACTGTCTAAGTTAAAAGAGCTCGTACTCTATCATTTTCCTGTAAGAGGATATAACATTCTTGATTGGTTCTTTTGTAATATTCTTATTACAATAATAATATAATGTTACTTATCTTTGTAATATTCTTATAGATTTGCATAAAACTGGAGCTCCATGGAACTGAAAGATCTTCCTTTCATGTATAAGTAACATCAATTCATCTGACCTGATCAATTTTCATGTCTCTGAACTATAAATAATAAGTGGATATTCTAATGCTGTGTAGCTTTCCACTTCCAGCAGATCCTGTAAATTATTTTCCCTGTATAAAAATTGCATCATTCTACCTGTGAATATTACTTTTCTTGTCTTTGACAAAATGCAAAATTTTTCCTATGTCTTTCTTGATTATTGTAATCAATATATATATATATATATATATATATATATATATATATATATATATATATATATATATATATATATATATATATTATAATTATTTGAGTTATAAAATAATGTTTGATGATAAGAAAAAGAACTGTAGAAAAAATCATTTTCTAATTTCTGTCCTTCTAAGTTCTACTGCGTATTTAAGTTATAGCATAGGACTTGCAGCGACAGGTTTTGGGGCTAAAAAACAAATTAATAATGAGTTCTACTCGAGTGCCACTTTATATCATGAGTTGATATATATGTGTATACTCTTCCTGGAGCAAACATTAATAACTGATTTCAAGTCGACATATATTATTATAATTTTATTTAATTTAATTTTATTATTAAAATTCAATACAGAACTACTTAATGTTTCAGGGTATTCAAGTAAATAATCAAAACATTCTTGAAGGTGAACCAGTGGTCCTTTCTTGCATCGCTCAAGGTTCTGAACAGATTGAATTCTATTGGTACAAAGATGGGTATTCCATCGACCTGAATAAAAGTTCAAGGTATATGATAGGTTAATGTTTTTATTATTTTTGTTTGTCATGAAAACTTTATAGAAAAGATGAAGATAGTCTAGTGAGAGTCGAGAATTACCTTGAAAAATAGTAAACCTGATTTATTTAATGGCAATATTTTATTTCAATAATTTATTACTTACTTAAGTTCTTGTTTATATTTCTACGAATCTTCCATGTATGGAAGAGGTCATTAAAAAAAACAATAGTTTTTCAAGGACCTGCGTAGAATAGCAAATTGTGAAGGGTTGGTTGATTCTTATGAATTATTCTTCTTTTCTTCCTGGGACTATCTTCTTAATTTTCAATATTGATATATTTTTTTAAAAACCTATTTACCATGATAAATAATCACAGTAATGTGGAATTAATGTTTTATCCATCTTTAAGATATTTTTAGTAAATTTGCCATTATTTGTGCAGTCGAAGTCTTTACCCTCTATTTAAATGCCTTAATACCATTATTAAGGCATACTACTTCATAAACTGAAACCATATAAATTTATATTTATATGTAACAAAATTCATTATTTTTAGTGAATTATGGTTACAAAAACTTCCTAAAAATTCAAACGATGAATACAGAGCTGTGCTTGGTATAAAGTCTGCTAAACCAGTAGACACAGGAAGGTACACGTGTCGTGTAGCAGATTGGGGACTAAAGGAGTGCAGATCTGTGTTTCTTGAAGTACAGAGTCCACCCACAGTTGAAATCTCACCGATGACTGCCTCAGTGAATAAGGTAAGGAACTCTAAGTTTTCTTGCTTTTATTGTTGTTGTTTTTTCCTTGATATTTCAAAAATGTCTGTGGTTCAAAATGTTCTAATTTAATCTAATAAGCTAAGTTATTCATGTTCTCTTTTGATCAAGGGCCTCTGCAGGGAGGAGGACAGCTACCCCCTAAAAATATAGGAAACAAAAGCTACAAATTAAATAAATTCTTATTCATTTACTATATCTATTAAGTATTATACCGAACGGCAGCGGTTCAAATGCGCCCTGGGAGGGTTGACTTTTATTTCGTGGAGGCTCCACGGAATAAACCTCGACTATCCCACCATTGTTAGAATAGGCTTTTTACACCTATAGAGTAACCCCCTGGTACCAGGTAGGGGTACCGAACAAAAAAAAAAAAAAATATATATATATATATATATATATACATAGGGGAGAGCGGGGTTGGTTGGCATGGGGGGGGGGGGATAGGTTGGACATTGGCTTATAGTTTCCGTCACACCTATTGTGAAGGCCCCACCATTATACCATGTGACCCACTCGACCTCGGGAGTCCTGTCCTGAGTTTTCAATACGATGCTAACAGTGTGGATAAGAGTGTGCTTCATTGATTGATTTTACAACATGTGGGTAAATTTTTATATTTTCAGTAAAGTTGGTTTAAAGGCATGGAAAAACATTTGACTCCGATTCTGTTCACATAGCCCCAAACTCCTTTGGAAAACCTAACCTTTCGACTAACAAGTTTCTTGTTTGATTGTTCTCCCCTGTCCTGGCAGTCATCTTTCATATGATTTCATATTTCATGTGGGGTTAGTTGGCTCTCTTCAACTTTTTTTTGGCGCAGTAGCAATTCACAAAAGCAAGGTAAACATAATCAAAGGTGAAACTACCAATTGTCTTTAGTTCCAGCGAGGAAGATGAGAGCAATTTTTCTTAGGCGAAAAATGACGACAGTCTAAGCTTCTATCTTCTTCTATTGTCATTCTATTTTCCCTTAAAAGCTCTTAAAAACCGATTCAAAATTATTATACCATCATAGTACAGCTTTTAATAACAATAATATGTGTCAGGCAGAACTTGAATGAGATGGCTAAACAACCCAACCTTCTAGGCCAACCTGCCCCACACGGGGGGTTAACTGGCATACTCTGGATTGACAAATTCTTCAATTTTCTATGATCTTAGTATTAAATATTGTGTTGTGAAAAAAATACTTGAAGTACTCTAATACTTGGAGTTTCCAGTGGTAACAGCCCCATTGGGATTATATTAACTGGAACGACTCAACAATCAAAAAAGTGAAAACTGTTGCCAACCAACTCCGCTCTCCCCCACTAAATTATTTTTTAATTTTCAAATATTAATGTTTTATTTGAACCATTAATTGAGCCATATATAGTCAGAATACCTCAATCCCCTCACTCTGGTCATGAGATTATTACCAGCTAATTTATTTAAAATAGGGGTTAGAGACTTTGAAATTATAAAAGAAAGTAATTTGGATCTTCGTCTCTACTACTGTTTATTATATTTTGTACATTACAAACGTTTCGACCTCCAGGGCCGTCTTCAGTGTTTCTTAAATTACTGCATCATCCTAATCATATTACTGCCTCCCCAGTAGTTCTGGGGCAGTAATATGATTAGGATGATGCAGTAATTTAAGAAACACTGAAGACGGCCCTGGAGGTCGAAACGTTTGTAATGTACAAAATATAATAAACAGTAGTAGAGACGAAGATTCAAATTACTTTCCTTTATTATTACCAGCTTTCACCCCTAGACAACAATTTTACCCTCCTGTCCTCCCCCTAGACGAAATCCTGCGAAACTGTCCTTGCTTTTGATAATAATAATACAGCAACTTTTTTTTTTTTTTTTTCATGCAATTATAATCTTTAAAGATATTAATTAATAAATTATACCATTCATTTTATTGTGATTTCCATTAGGGTGACAATATTGATTTAACCTGTGTCTCAACAAATCAGGGGGTTTCCTACTCTTGGACCAGGGACAGAAATTTGTTTGCACTGAATCCGAAATCTGAAGTTTGGGAAGACCTGAAACCATGGGGTTCTATTCTACATGTCAAGAATGTTCAGGTACATTTTATTTGAAAACTCCCAAGTATCTTATTGATCCATACTATCAATTGTTGTTATATTTTAATTGCTGATTGTGTTTTGTTAATTTTATTGATTTTTAAAGCTTTTGATCCATAAACTAACAAATCAACACAACTTTACTTCTATATTTACTTCTATCTGGGATTGATTTCTTTTTTTTTTTTTCCTTTTTTCAGAAAAGTGTTACATACGTATGTCATGCCCAAACAAGAGCCACAACGATTGAAAAAAGTATCCGAATCAACATGCTGACACCAGGATCTTGCCAAGAAATCGAAGAAGGAGGAATATTTTGGAGGTCTGCAGCTTCTGGTAGCTTAGGAATGGCGATCTGTCCAACTGGGTAAAGGGAAAATACAGCAGTTCTGTATGACATAACATTTTATTACCTCATAAAAACCATTGGAAGGATTGAAAAAAAAACTAATCTATTATGCTTTCGTGGCATAAAACTTTGAAAAACATTTACTGCTAAGAATACCTACGGTTTCTACGGAGGTTCGATCCAAGGACGATCCTCTTTGTGGGAAAAAATATAGGTCCTCAGGGCCTGCAGACTGAGCTTCCATAATCCTTGGACCTAGACAAGTTTGTTCCTTTTGAACCCAAAAGAGCCAACACCAACAGTGGGAAGGACACTGCCAAATTGGCCGCAATGGGATTGGTTATGGACCTATGGGAAGTCTGCCACTGCATCATGGGGACCATGGTTTATAGAAACGTGAGGTTTGGAATAACTCCTCTTGGATGCCTGAGCTACTGCAAGCAATACAAATGTTTGTAACAAGACCACGCCACATGCCTAAGTTCCCTTCTAAAGGCCTGATCTGCCCTGCAAAGCATAAAAGCAGTAACTCTAAAATTGTGAGAAAATGTTATCGTTAGATTCTTTGTAGAATTTTCCATCAGATGCTCCATAGAAAGGATAAAAAAATCTAAATGGAAAGAATAAAGTAAAATAATCTGATCAGTTATTAATTTTAATCTCCTCTTCTTGAGACTCTCCAATTGATTTAAATTGAGGATCAGGGCAACCATTAAGTTTCAACACTTTTTTTCCTTAAAACTTTATTTCAACATGTTTCGGCTGTTCGGCCATCATCAGTGCTATAAGGCAACATCAAGGTTTTATATTATTCACTTGATAATCACACAAGCACAAGCACAATCTGTGTTGTGGATTTTTAGAGAAAGAGTTTTTTGACTATCAATCACATTTCAGATAATTTTAATAATTTATTAGTACATATATTTGGATTATATAAATCATTGATGTTTTTAGCATAGAGATTAATTTATTGATGTTAAATGGTGAAAAAAGTTAATTTTTGTTGTGGTTTGAATGAATGCTTCGCACGGGTCAGCTAGTAATTATATAAAAGATGGTAAAAATAAATATGAAATTTTGAATAAGTAGCTCTGGTATTTAATAAAATCTGATATTTACCTTTTTGAGTCCAGAGACTGAGGGTAAAATATGAGGAAACTTAGGCTCTCCAAATAAAAAACATTTGACTGAAAACCCTGATAATTTATCTTCCTATCTTAAAGGAAACAGTTGACCATGAAACACATCTTCTTTATTTCGTATTTTTTTTTTTAATAATTGATAATTCATTTTTTTTAATAGTTGTTGGATTATTAGATGATTGTTATATAAGTATGTATATGTATGTATGTGTATGTAATTTAGGGAAAAATTTGTATTTATCCGGTAAACAATATAACACCTTGATGTTGCCTTACAGCACTGATGATGGCTGAACGGCCGAAATGTATGATGAAATAAAGTTTTAAGGAAAAAAGTGTTGAGACTTAATGGTCGCCCTGATCCTCAATTTAAATAAAATAATCTGTTTTCAGCTTTTGTATTGAGCATAGAAGGAAAATTTCACAAATCCAAAGTTACCATCATCTCCAAATTTTTGAGTTATTGCTTTCCTCCTTTGCAGTGCAGTAATGCACCAAAACAAAAAACAGAAAAAAGTAACTCTCTGCAAGTTTTTTCCTTTATTATTTTCTTCAATCTACTGATAAGTAATTACCATCACATCATTATTTTTCTATCCAGTTTTTAACTATCAAATATAATAGTCTCCTCTTCCTTCTACTTCAGAGCCTATTTCACAACGTGAGGCACCCGTATTACCAACTAATTGTCTGGCAGCACTGTGCCCTTAGTTCCTAATCTTCACATCGGATTTCTCCATTACTTTGGAATGTATAAATTTTTCAAGTTTTAATACCTTTAATATTTTCTAATAGTTATTATTTTATCATAGCTTATTTTATCAATTAGTTACAAAATGTAATAAAGATTTTTTATATGTTGAAATTTAATCATTTATTATTTATATATAATTAATTTATAATTGTTAAACAATTAATTTAAAAGATAAAAGATTGGACCACGTCTGGGCATCTTTTATCTTTATTTAATCAAATTCTGCAGGCTGAGGGCCTGGGTTTGATTCTCGGCTGTGGTTGAATCTTTTATCTTGCAATTTAATCATTTAATACTAAAGATATGATTGGTTTTTATAGATTTGCTGGACATTCATTGAGAAACTGCATAACAATTGAACCTGGAGTAGCACGTTGGGATGAGCCAGATTTTTCAAACTGTATATCTGAGAGGTTGCAGCAGATAATGATTGATGTAATAGTTAAATAATGATCCTATTAAGTTTTTTTTTAATTTCAAAAACTATTAATGGTGGAGGTATATTAGAGGTAAAAATAATTCAAGGAGATGTGTTGAAGGAGGGAGTATTTAAGGGAGAAAAAAAATGGAGTAAACTCCTGATCTTTTGCAGGCGGAATATCCAAATTGCATAAGATCCTTATCTCGTGGATAATTTCTTTGCTTTTGTTAAATGCAAAAAAAATAGTTCTGTAGTGATGATTTTGGTAGGTGAAGTTACTATTCCAGGAAAAAGATGAAGACAGGTCTTCCTTCCCTCACAATTCTTCCAAGAATCATTTCATTCTTCATTTCTTCAATACAAAATTGAATGCATACTTGCAAGAATATCATCATCATCATATTCCTTCCCCTTCTACCGCTGCGCAGTGTGGGGATGCCCATAGAGCTTGACCCAAGTATCCCTCTCCTGTTACAGTTCTCGCCTCTTGTTCCATTCCAGTCTTCCCTTTCTGAACGTTTTCCGTGCACCTTCTTCCCAGGTGATCCGTGGTCTTCTTCCGTCAACTCTCACCTCATACGTAATCCTTGCCGTTCTTTCGATGCTCATCCTTAGGAGGTGTCCAAACCATCTGAGTTTATTTTCTTCTAGAATGATTTCTACCAGCTGTACCTCAAGATTCGATCTTATAGTTGTATTGCGGACCCTATCTCTCCTTGTCTTTCCTTCAACCTTCCTCAAGTATCTCATCTCCATTGTCTGGATCTGGCTCTTGTGTTTTGAAGTGAGAGTCCTTGATTCGGAGGAGTAAGATAGGGTAGGCAGGAACATTGACTTGTAGACCAATATCTTTGTCACTTCTCTTTTGTTAAACAAACAGAAAATTCTTTTCCTTTCTCGATGGACTTCTCTATGACCTGTCTCAAAGTGAAAATCAGGTCCTGTGTACTCCTCAAGTTTCTGAATCCATACTGCTCCGATTTGGCAGTCGACCACTCTTCTAGTCCTTGCTTCTAGGAATCTTGAATAGAGTTTGCTTGGCACACTGAGCAGAGATATGCCTCTATGGTTATTGCATTCTCTATTGTCTCCCTTCTTGTAAATAGGTACAACCACAGCGATCTCCCAGTCCTTCAGTATCCTTTTCTTTTTCCATACCAAATTTAAGAGATGAAGGAACATTTCTTCACCTTTGCTACCCATATACCGCATCATTTCGGGTGTTATTTTCATCCAGCCCAGCAGACTTACCCAGCCTCATCTTCGATATACCTTCCTACAGTTCTTCTTCCGAATTCTCCATCTCCGTGTTGTATGTCTCATCTGGAGTAACATCTCTTCCTTTCAGCACCTCCTTGAATTTCTCCCTCTATCTTTCCATTATATCTTCGTCCTGCCATAGAATCCTTCCTTCTTTATCCTTAATTCCTTTGAGTGAATTCGGTATCTCCTTCCTCATTCTTTTTATGACTTGGTAGATCTTCTGGTCTCCTTTGCATTTTTCTCCATTTTGTGACCAAAATCTTCTCATGATTTTTGTTTGGCTTGAAGAACTTTCATCTTGGCCTCATTCATTCTTTCCTTGTACCTTTCATAGGCTCCAGTTTTTCTCTGGCTAAGGAAGTCCCTCCATGCTTTCTTCTTCTCTTGAACCTTGCAAGAATATATAAGTGAAAATTAAAGTTTCAGAGAAAAATAAAAATCTGATAGGAGATGAGAAAAAAATTTATTTCATTGAATATCAGAATATTATTCAAAATTTAGTTTAAAAATATTTCTGATTAAATCAATTTTGCTTATTTAGTTTTATAAGAAAAAAAAATTATTTGGAATTTTAATGTATTTACAATTTCGATGAACAGTTTCAGATGATCAGCCGTGGCTACTTGAAACTATCTCTTTGGCTTTTATTATCAAACCTTTTTTCATGGCTTAGTTCACGTGTACCATATTACCATGGTGAAGGAGAACCAGTTTTGGAACTACTTATGGAAATAGCCTCTTATGTCAATCATACTTTTAATTCCGATGAAGTCATGAATGTTACTAAGGTATTCTATGCAAATGTGGATCTTCTTCTGTCACAACCGAATGCATTTATCCATATTGAGGTAATTTATTTATTTAAATATTAAGTTTTCTTTAGGAAATAAAGAAAATTTTAACTCTGTTATTTAGCCAAAGAGTACAAACATTCATAATTTTTACCACCTCCCTAAATAGAACAAGTTTTAGCATTACAATAACATGACACATTGATTCGAGCTCTATAGTACTTTTTCACTCATAATTTTTTGTTTAAATTAAAGTGTGCATTACTTGTAATCATAATATTACTCACTCAGACTTCAGCACTCTCACAAAAAAACTTCTAAAAACTAGCAGCGTTCATCACTTTGTGAAATTTTAGTTATTTACAATTAAAATTTGAGTATTTACCTCAAAATACTTCAACAATTTTTTTTGTGTTTTTTTTTCTAATAATTTATTGTGCTTACAAATCCGTTGAGACCCTTCAACATTCTGTGGTATTGTATCTATTTTATTTTCACAAAAAAAAAAAAAAATTGTGTTTTGTGGTTTATTTTTTCAATACTTCCATCAAATAACACTCCATTCTTGAGCACTCTGCACTTTTAGTTGAATTTACTCTTAATTGTTATTTATAATTATAATTGTTATTTTCTCTTGATTTGTTCTCCTGAATCTATGTAACTTAATGGAATCTAATAGAAAATTAAAAAAAAAAATTATGTTACAAATATCTGAGATACTAAGTTCACATGATCCAAAGTTTTGCAACAAATTTTACACATATTTTTTATTAATATCCCAATTTTATAAATTTTTTATATGTTAAAAAAATTTCAGGGACCACCACTGACCTGTCTCAAAGTATTATAGTTTTATTTTATTGCACTACTATTATTAGCTACATTAGCTTCTTTATTATTTTTTTATCAGCCTGTTATTATCAATTTATAAATATTAAGATTTTTTTTTTTTTCACTAGGTGTTATTTTTTTTCATCATTACAAAGATTTTTTTACTAACCCATTTATAACTATTTTTTTCTGTATCTTGTTCATTTTTACTCTGAAGAAGATCTGTATTGTTGGCTCCAAAATTAGGGTAAAAATAAAATAGTTTCTCACTACTATATTTTTTGACCTCCAACTGGGATCAATTTTTTCCTAAATTATGTATAATCTAACATCATTTTCAGAAAGTTGGCGAACTTCAAGTTCTTGTTGACACATGGGCTCTCATGTGGAGCGAGCACATGAACCAAACCATAGCACATTTGTCATACAATGAATTCGTCATCGATGTTATTAAATTGAAAAATGAAGTTGAATATCGGTACTACATACCTATGCATGCTAAGTAAGTGAGGTAACTATGAAAAGAATGTTAAAATATTTATTAATAAAGAATCCGATTAATATATTTTTATAATGTTATGATTGATCATTTGAGGGGATTAGACTTTATTCACAATTTATTATTAATTGTTTTGCCTTCTTTCACCCAAGGTTATCTGCTTCCAGCTGTTATTTAGTTTTCATCAAGTGTGGTATTCAGTTATTTTGAACTAAATCCTAAATAAAGTATTTCCTTCTTGAGGGGAATCCAGTGGATTACATTAATTATTTAAATTTCAAATAAAAATAATAAATTGGTGAACATATTTTTGTTGTTGCTTTTTATCAAAATTGACCCCCGATTTAACAAAATTGAGTTTGGCGCCCGAACAAGTAAGGACTAAAATATGTAATAATTTGTCTTCCAAACAGGAAAGGTTGAAAATAGTAGTAGCAATTAGTTCCTGAACTTAGAAAAATTTAATATTATAATTATATATTTTAAATAATTTAAGTAAGTTTAAAAAATATTTCCTTTCCTAAAAAAAAATTACCTATCATTCTAACTTCCTCATATGAATTTTAAGCTAAATTTTTGTACCCATCAATACCCCTTCCATCGATTTCTGTTCATGATATATTTACAAATAATGGTTAAAAAAAAAATCTGACTGTTGATGAAATCTGGAATTTTTCCCTTAAAAAAAAATAAATAAAAATGAATTGGAAATTACAGAAAACTTTCAATTTTTGCAATGATTAAAATACTCTATACTGTATGGGGAACAAAAAAAAAAAAGTAATTAAATGTGGAAAAGTTATTTCCTGTGAATTTTCTAGATTGAGTTTTCACAATTATCAATTCAGATCGGTTTCTACTTCAAGTAGATTGGTTCGTGAAATTTGTGTGTTGCACCAAACAAACATAAATAATCAATCAAAAGCAAGTTTTAAAGGATTTTTTTTTAATTGATATTTGCAGGCTAATGATTTTGTTTTATTTTCAGCTATCCACGTTGGTACACGGCTAACATAGGAATAGATGTTATGATTCAATCAGGAAATAAATTAAATAGAATCATAGTGGTTAATTACCAAAATATTTCAAAATTTTTACCGAGACTATCTTCGCAAATACTTAGGTATCCAAAGCACTAAAGGTTTTTCTTTTCTATAATTTTGATGATCTTAGTGCTAGTGATTTAATGCAATAATTTTCAGAGATGGCAGTGAATTTATTTATGAATCCAAGTCTAATATTGTAAGCATTTCTGCTCATGGGGAAGTGAACTTACAGCTAGAAATGACATTGCCAGCGATTGGTCAAGTTAGAGAAGACTGGAAATTAATGTGTGCAAGGGCTGAAGTCATCGGCGAAGAATGGGACTTCACCTCTTGTCATCTAGACTCTAAGGCAGGCAATTCCAGCCGTTGCCTATGTCAAAGGACTGGCTTATATGCAGCCCTAATTATCCACCATTCATCTTCGGTGAGTCATTAGAGTTATTCTACTATTTTCATCTACTTATTATTAATTTCTATATTGTAGGTTATAAAATATATGAGATTTGCAACTGTTTTATATTTTATCAATGTAATTTCTTTCGGGTCACGTGTGATGTAGTGGATAACATGACAACTTACTAAACCCAAAGTTGCGGGTTGGTAGCCCAGAAGATACCACTAGAATTTTTTAAAAGGATTAAAAAGTTCATGGTCATGCCAACCTTTGGAGGGGACCTAAAGTGGAGGTCCTGAGTCTGTGCATTATCAGGTACTTGTTATAGATCCCTATCCTAATTATACCTGGAAAGACAAAATTCCCACTGTAGCATTTCCGATTAGCCATGAAAGCCATAAATTGACAAAATAAATAAACAAACATTTTTTTCAAATTTCTCGAGGACCTTCCATATGTGGTTCATAAACAATAAACTGAGAATATGTCACATTTAGACTAGTCTGGCAGTAAGGTCTACAGCTTTTCTGCAAGATATCCATGGGTCCTCCTCTTCCTTAAGGAAGCTTCAATTAATTTTTAAACATTTGATAAATCGCTGTACAATCCTTTGTGGATTGAATGGTCTGTAGCAATTAGAATTGAGCAATATAATTAAATGCGCAATCTTCTAATTAATCCAAACCCTGAATCATTATGAACTGTCTGTTTTAGTGGTTGAACTCTGAACATGAATGTTCCACAATTTATTTATTTTAGAAATGTATAAATGGAATAACTTTAAAAATTTCAAAATCTTAGATTCATAATTATTGATATCTTGACTTTACAGAAGTTTGGGGAGACAAAAAAGGACCAGTCATCTCCAATTGTGGCCTTGGGCTGTGGATGCTGTCTGTTCCAGTCATGCCTCACTCTTCTGTTGCTTGGGTGTCGTAGAACATTTATTCAACTGCTCAAATTGCAGTTTTGTTTTTCTGTTTGCGTCTTAATGGCAATCTTTGTTCATTTCACTAGAGTCACTCCATCTGAGGTAATTAAATTATATTGTTTAATCAATGTTTTTATTTCTTTATTTCAATTTAGTTTTAAGTATTTGAAGAGCGACCAATTTTCCAATATCATCTGATATTGATTTATAAACTGAAAATAAATAAAATAGCTTCTAACTACATAAATTACAGACCAACTGTGCATTATGTATTCTGGCACAATAATTTATTCACATTGTGGTATAATGCATTCAGGATAAGAATACAGATGATATATTTATGTATGTCCTATGAAATTGTTATGTATACCATACATTAATGAAATTGAAACATGGTATCACATGTAAGGCACATCTGAATTATAAAATTTGGCTGAGTTGTTTTTAAACATTCCTTCACTCTCATATGGATTCTCTTGTTGGATCCTGTCAAAAAATGAAGTACCTTCATATTTCTTTTCTTTTTTTGTTTGTTTATATTGAATTTTTCTTTAATTTTATACCCTTTAAAATAAATTTTACTTATTATGACGAGCATCAATGAGTGTTTAGTGCAATTGAGCGGTCTATTTACAAATAATTAAGACAGACCGAAATAAGCTAAGTTAGCTGCCATTATTCTGTATCTTACTTGTTCTTCCTCATCTAAAGTGTCATTAATTCCCGATCCGAAGTACTTAAAGGTTTTAACCATCTCAAATTCTGTAGTTCAGCAGAGTAGTCAGATAATTTATACTGATGCATTCACAGAGATATTTCCAAGAGAATATTTATGTGTAAGTGTTTTTGTAATTGTGAAGAGTCACTAGTGCATTGTGAAATAGTAGAAACATAAAATAAGGTAAATGTTAAAGGCCTACTATTTTATGTAAAACTACTCGAATTTCAAAATAAATAAGTGAAGTTGTCATTTAATGTAAGTTATTCTTGACCCCTTTTATTGGTTATAAAAATCGTAATATTTTGGCGCCTAAACAGCGACAATAGAATAGTGATGGTATTGTTATAAAATTATGAAAATAAGTGAAATAATAGTACTAATTTGATGCATTTATAAAGTTGATTTTTTATGAATCTTCCTTAACAGTATAATTAATATTAAAAAATATAGTTTTTCAATTATTTTTTAATATTTTTTTTTGTAGTTATTTATACAATATTGATCACACACTGTGTACCTTACCTTTCAAGTTCAGAACCTGTTTAAGTTTAATATTTCTATTGCAGGATATCTATTTGTGTTTAACAATTATTTTGGAGTTGATGTTCTGTCTCGCCTTTTCTTCTCATTTGGGAAAGCTTCTTATCATTTATACAGAAGTGTTTTTTTTATCCAACTCAAAAAGTGTCAAATCCACTGTTTTAGGTTTAACTTTAGGTAAGTAAAAATATTTTACAATTATTCTTTTTATCATTTAGCTTTATCTTAGTCTTAGGCCACTACATATGGAATATTCATTTTGTATCATTTCAGGAATAAATTAGTCATGATTAATAAAAATGTCTGTAACTCTCCCATCAGTGATCATTTTTTTTTTTTTTTGTTTATTTGTTACCCCTTCCTGGCCATGTGTGGTATACAGGGCAGGGGGGGGGGGGGTACTCTGGAGGTTATCACCTACCTCTTCTAACCATGATGGCAAAGTTGAAATTTATTCCGTGGGTTCACCATGAAATAAATTCAACCCACCCAGGGCATTTATGCCTTGCGTTGGTCTATGGATGCCTCTCGTTCTTGGCAATGTTGAATCAATAAGTAAAATGAAATGAACATTTGAATATTTTGTTAGATGGAGGTTAGTCGGCTATTAGGTGTAAAGGGTGTATCCCCTTAGTTTTTAATAAAAATAATTATATTTTGAGGCTTTTAAATTTTTATTAAATCTAAATCCTAGAAAATTCACTAATTTCAGATCTTTGGTTACCTATTCATCTCTCATTGTTATTATGATTAATTTTATCTATTTTTCTTAATTCTCTGATTTGACATTTGAGACATGTTCAGATAATTATTATTTACCAATACTGTTTATAGAAATTAGTAATTAGATTACGAAATTAATCAAAATCCATTAGAAAAAAAAATATAAATAAAAAAGATGGTTCTGATAAACCAACACTATTATAAGAGATTGTGGTGGTGGGTAGAGGTTCAGGGTGAGCCATTCCTAGCCCATCCACCTCACTAAAGGCTGGTGAGAATTTAAAGCTAAAAATAAAATAAAAGAATAAATAAATAAACTTGAAAATAATGCCGGATAGCAAATAATGGAATGTATTTGACCCTTGCTATCTATATAAATAAAGATGAAATTCTGTTTGTTAGTTTGTTTATTTGTTCTTTATAGAAATCCATACCATTTGTCCTAAATTCTCCAAATTTCACTCAGTGGTTCTTTCATACCAGGTGCGAACACCTATCCATATTAAAATTGCATAACTTCAGCCGATCTTCAGCTGATATTCTTTATTGTTATAAAAATCGTAATGATCTCGCTTTACAATGGTTTTTTTACGAAATCAACCGTTTCATTAGAAAAATGAAGCTATGTCCAGCTATAATTTATGTAAATAAAGATGAAATTCCGTTTGTTCTTTATAGAAATCCATACCATTTGTCCTAAATTCTCCGAATTTCGCTCATGGGTTCTTTGATACCATGTGCGAACACCTGTCCATATTAAAATTGCATAACTTTATCCCATCTCTGGGTATATTCTATATTGTTATAAAAATCGTTTTGATCTCGGTTTTTACGAAATCGACCAATTGAGTTGATAAAAGTCTCACTTTATAGACTTTATAGATTTATAAAATGAAATTCTCCGGATGAAATCAGTATATACAGCTAGTATAAAATAAAGACAAAAAATAATGAAAACATAAACATAACTTACATGCTAACACAAGTAAACAAAACGTTGAACTAAATTAAATTTCTATCAATTTCAACCATACAATTTCAACATTATTACCATAGCCATACCATTCAACCATAGCCTAAAATTAATATTGATTAATTAGATAAATACATTTAAATTTAATAAAACATTTACAGAAAATTACCCAAAAATTTTTCATAGTCATAAAATTTGAATGTTAATAAGTCTTTCAATGTTAAGGTTAACAATTTATTAATTAGAGTCTTTCAATATTAATTAGCCATTGTAGCTAACAACATAAATGGGGGTGCAACACATCACCCAGACACAAACACAGATAATTCGTTCATTTCGAATTTCTCTGTAAGGGTATTGAAAGCTACTACCTTTAACCAAATTTTGGAATGAGCAGTCCTAAAACTGCATCCAGGGCTGCTGGGCCATAGAATGCTTGTCCTCTTGAGGATAAGATGCCTTGAGGCCTCGATAGTGAAACTGGTTCAAACAACCTCCTCAGACAACATTCACACCGCGTGTGTGTAATTTAAATGTAATATTTTTTTGGTTTTTAATTTAAACATATGGTTGAACGAGAAGAGCCGATCTTTTAAAAAGTGTGTTGGCCACAACATAAATGGTTTTTCAAATCTGTACTTTTATGTATTATTGAATTTCATTGCTGCTTAATATGTTAATATGTTAATTATTGACCTTTATTCACTCATTTTTTTTTTATGTAAGGTTTCGCTTTGCTACCATGCTTGATTAGTGGAGCTGCAGAGTCTTCAACTAATAAATTCAACAGATCTTGGTGGCTACCCGCTGGTTCACCTTCTTTCTGCACAGCCTTTATTTCATTGTTCTTGATAACTGCCCTCTTCCTTATGTTGTATTTTAGTCTCCTCCGGCGCTTTCTTTACTTGAGCACAATAAAAAAGCCTCAATTAGAACATATTATCGATCACAGGTAGTGCAATTTTTTAACTATTAGTTAATAAATTTTGATTTTTACTTTCACTTACCTGTATATAAAAATATAAAGAAAGAGAAGGTATTGCAATTGTAAATTTTTTTTTATACAAATATAATTGAGCAAAAAAATTAAATATCATAGGATTTTTTTTCTTTCTCATACAGTTGAGTTAATAAAAGTTAAAGGCTTAATCTTGTGTTTTTGTAGTGTCATATATATTTATTTTCTTTATTTTAGGCTGGGGCTAATGAAAAGGATAGGAATTCTCTTTAGCGCAATAGTATTAGTAGCAGTATTCAGTGTGATTTATAGCAATTCACAAAGTATTATTGTTTCTTATATCTTCAGCTTCCTTTCTGGATTATTGGTAAGTGTGAACATTTATATATTTAAAATAACTATATTTTTTTTTCTTTTTTTTTCGATTGGCACATTAGGCCTAATGAGACCTTTGGCCACGGAGTGTGGTCTTCTTACAGACATTTGTGATGCTTGCGAGAGAACAGACAGCCTGGAGGGGGTAGCCCAAACTTCACGTTGCTGCAAGCCATGGTCACCCTGGTGCAGTGGCAGACTGCCCATAGCTCCATAACCATTCCCATTGGAGCCAATTTGGCAGTGTCCTTCCCACCGATGGAGTCAGCTCTCTTGGGTTCAAGGACAGTGACAAACTGGTCTAGGTCCAAGGATTATGGTAGCTCAGAGTCAGCACGCCTCGAGGACCACCACCACCACGAGGACTTTCCCCGAAGCATACCGTCCTTGAACCGAATCTCCGGGCAGTTACTGAAATCCTGGAAAACCACACCACGATTCTCGATGATATACAAAGGGAAGGTTCATCACTCCTAATCCCGGTCGGTGTGAGTCGCCTCCAGTAAGCTGACGGGCCTCAAATACCCAGGGGTGGGGTTAGACTTGGACTGCATGGCGTTCATTGGTGGGCGGTCACCTGAATGGAGCGATCGCCCATCCAAGTACAAACCGCGATGGACGCTGCCTAACTTTGATTACCTATTGCAAGCGCCCTTGTCCATTCGGCCATCCTGGCCCCTATAACTATAACATGAATATTTGAATAATGAGCATTATTTATTAGAATTAACAATGTTGTGCCCTAACGATGTTCTCTTACACTTGTAACTCAAAGGTTATTCAATAAGTAAATTAAAGAAAAAGAAAACAATGACAACTCATTTGATTAATGTATTAGATATCCATTATAAGTATATCATGAAATAAGGAAAAAAAGTACATAAAATCTATGCCTAAATAAAAATTCCATTTAATATTTAATCAAGAAGATACTTTTCATGTGTTAATAAAGTTTTGTTGTTTTGTTTTAAAAGATTGAACTTTAAGAATTTTCGGGAAAATCCATCTTTGATGTGAATAAAGAATCAAACTGTTTATCTTCATTTTCTCTTTTTTTCTTACAGGGATTCCTGACATTTTTTTGTTATGTACTCCACAGTGAATCTCATATGAACATGGAATTGATGGTAAATCAATTAAAGATTAGCACTAAAGAACAAGATTACAGCTCTGATTCTGATTACAATTTATTTAACTGTAAGTTTTATAAAAAATAGATTTTTTTTTTAAATGTAATGTTGAAGCGTTATTCATAATGTGAGAACCATTGATTTGTTTTAAAAATAAAACTTGATTTGATATGGTACAATAAAATAAAAAATGTCACATTTTGGAATTGCTGGAAAGTCCATTACAACGATGATGATTATTAAAAACAACCAAATTTTGCAGACTTTTATTATAAAAAATACAAATAGATTATATAAATGGAATGATGAGAAAATTTAACATTTCTTACCTGTTAATTATCATTAAAATGCATAAAACATTACACTTTATAGCACTTATACTTTATAATCCTTTGCTATTATAATCAATGTAATATTTACTACCTACGTTGTTTATTCTACAATCAAATAGTAACTACTAAAATACATTTTCTAGTTTTTGCAAAACAAGAAGCTGAAGTAGAAAATAATGACCCCCCTCAGAAAGTACAAGAAGTTGAAATTAGAATGAAAGAATTGAAAGAAGAAATCTCAGCAAAACCAAAATTAGTCACATTTGATGGCCAGCTTAAATGTAAGTAATTCTAATGTAAACGTATCACAGATATTAGTTGTTTCCATCGATTTAAGTTTGCATTTCATAATTTTAATTTTCTTAAAGCAAGGGATTAATGGAACGTATTTATATTTGTAGGTGAGACTAAAATTCAAAATGTAGATCTCGAAGTATACCCTGACAGCCAAGGAGAGCATAGTAAAGCATCCGTTGCTGAAGCATGTGTTGGTATCAGTAGCTTTGAAATCATATCCCCGACAGAAATTGGGCCTGTGTTACAAGCTGCACCTGAGGAGTGCGGGCACCCTGAAGAGACTCTTTCAGAAATCAGTCCCTCTGAAGTGCTTAACAGGATATCAAACGACTTGGACTACCTGCTCAACTGGCAATCTTCCTGCGAAGACGTCACACCTGCTCAACAAAGATCAAGCTCGAGGGCTGGTTCACATTCTTCGTTAAGTCATACAGGGAAAACAGTATTATAAGTGCTGTGTGATCTCAGTAAACCAAACTAAACGCTGCTGGTATTCAGGGCCAGAAATAGGTGGTGCGAAGTTGGTATTTATACCGGGCGCCAAAATTCAAGGCTGTAAAATTTGGCCAAAATTTATTCAAGGTTAATGGAAAATATTTTTTTGTTTTGGCCTTATTTCAGTCAATTAAATGCATTGGTGTTATTAGATGAAGCTAATATATTTTCATATAATTCTCAATTTATTTGAGGGAGCAATGGGTCAGGATTAGAGAATGTACTTGTGAAAACTATAAATGGTTAAATTGACATTTATAGTGCATGAACTCACCATTGGTCTGTTACAAATCATATGTCTGAGTTCTCTAACAGTGAAGTATGATGGGTTATGAGCTATTCATTTCCAACCTTTTTACTAAGTTTTATGTTTTATCTATGTATATATATTTAAATTTGTTGGTTGTTTACATTTTTTTCTTGACAGTCTATTTTGTTAAAATTGTTTCTCTCTGGACCTCTGTTTATTTTTTACCAAAAAACTTCATCTTTACCACATTTCTTTTTTTTTTTTTTTTGGTGTTAGGACTATTGTATTGTCTGGACTAATGAAGTTTGGGTTTCAGAGATTACACTGTATTAAATTAAAAAGAAAAACAAAAGCTCAAAAATGTCAGGGTAAAATAAAATAATGTTTTTTAAGGAATAATCAATTATTTGTTTAACAATATTTAATAAATTTCATAGATTTTGGTACAATTATCATTATTTATAGTTTTCTAACTATAAATATTTTTTATAAATTATGACTATTGTCATGTTAAAAAAAAATATATATGCATTAAATTTTATATATATATTTTTTAACTATTTCCCCTAATAAAATAATAGTTAACAAAAGAGAAACATTTATCCTCCACTATCTTGTTCCTGCTTTACGGAGCAAAAAGATAAACAACGAATACATTTTTCAAAACTTCGTAAAGTTTTAAAAACTTTGTTTAATTGAAATCAGAGATTTTACTTTAAAAAGTGAAGAATGCTAGTTAGGTATTTAGGCCACTTTTCACATATAATAATAACATCATTTAGGAACTTCCTTTCATCTATCTTACCATTTAACAAACCTTGGAACTACTGCTTCAATTCCACTCCTTCAGCATCTGTCATTTGGTTTTTATACTCCCCCCCCCCCCCCAATGATTACTGTATATCTGCAATATTTTGTATAATTTAAATTAATAAAAACAAGAACTACACAAAATTATAAAATTTTATTTATGAATATTGAATGTATTTATTAAGTTTTAAGATGATTTTTCCAAGAAACATTTATGAATACCATTGCCGACTGAATTTCTCCGACCTGAAAATTAAGAAAATCACTTACTTTTATTTAATTAATGGGACTTTTATGGAAAACAGAAAAATTGATGGACTTCTTTTCGTAAAATTGATACATAAAATCTTTCTTAATATTGTGAATTAACCAATTCAAAAGGGTAAAACTTTAAGATCTACTTTTCTACTTTATTATCAAAGGATATGTTACATAGACATTTAAAGTTACTTATTATGAATTATGTTGCATAATGTTATCCAATCTCACAACATTGAGTTACTGTAAAGGAATATCTTTTTCTAACACTAAACGTACCATGACCGTTTGTAAAATTTTTATTAGAAAATTCGCATAAAATGTTATTACTTTTCCTTATTTGACTGCATGATTTTTTCTTTTGAATATACAGAATTGATCCTACAGCATTTGTTTATATTTGTCCCTGATAAATCTGATAAACACGTGTAACTTATCCGTTATTTACCAGGACAGGTCATTTGAACGAACCTTTTGTAAGAGTATTGTATGTATTTTTATATTTGCATTGTAGTATTACATGATTTTGTATACACTTCTGCAAAGACTGCTGTTAAGTAAGTTGTTTAAAGAATAGTTGTGAATTGTAAATTTCAATAAAGTGCCTTAAATTGGCACAGATGGCCTCTCCAAGTATTTTTCAATATTGATTTAGCAGGCATAAATGCTTATATATTATATAAGGAAACTACAGGAGAAAATATATCTATACAAGATTTTTTAATCCAGTTAGCAGTAGAACATGCCGCAGGATTATCGAGAAGCCAGAGAAAAACCGGTGAGGTGAGCCGAGCATAGAACAGACAGTGCTAGGAGCACACTCTCCTGCCCCCATCTCAGCATCAATTCGAGTTTATGTTGGTCTTCTCATTTAAAAGCAATCATATTCAGTATTCGTTTTTCCTTCTTGTTACATTTACCTGCATGCCATGATTTTTTAAAGTTCTGGCGGTAAAAAGATAATGGCAGGCACCTATAGGGTTGCCCCAGATAGGTGTTTACACAAGTGTGATATTTGACACCTTATGACTACATATAGTTTGCCATCCTTAAAAATCAGCCAAGCATTAATTCATTCTAATACAGACTTATAAAGTGATCCTGGGTTAACATAAAACATTTTCATATATACATTTTTACTTTATAGAACTAAACATTCTCACTTTCTCTAGTAAAGTCATCAGAGTTGTTCTGGTACCAACCTCTTCATGTATAAGTCTTTTTATTTAATGATGTTATAAATATATATTTTTTATTGGTGCCCCTTGCTGATCATGTGTGGCATACAAGGTGTTACACTACAGGTGTAACCAAGCTATTCTAACCATTAAACATCGAGATTTATTCTGTTGGTCCGGCATAAAAAAAAGTCAACTTGCCCATGGCAGTTCGAGAATAATACACCTAACACACTCAGTTATCCTCGCCCATTTTGATTTATATCTAAAGGTTTTTTAATCCTATCATTCAAATTGGTGTCTATAAGATGGTTTTTCAAGGTAAGTGTAATTTGCAACTTAAATTAGAAGGTCCCGAGACCATTATATCTGCAGGAGGAAATGAACTTTTGACATAATTTAAACTGAACTATAATGAGTAGTACACAATAATTAAAAAGTGACAATTACCTTAGCTTTTATGCTCCCATCCAGATGAAATATCTTCACGTTCAGTTGTAAGTCTGTTTAACATGAGTAATTGAATTATAGAATGATAAAGAATTTAAAATATTTATTTTACTTATTAACATATTAATATTGTTAAAAACTACAATGTAAGGTCTAGATGTGAATACCTGATATGTCCATTTTCACATTTTAGTATAGACCTTTTTTTAGGATTTGTTAGTTTATTGAGAGTTAAATGATCAATAACAATTTCAAAATTATTGAATATACTTGATCCTTTTGCTACATTTATTTCTATTTGTTTTTATAGAACCATAATTTAAAAAATAATTATATAAAAAACTAAATGATATTTCTTTGAACTGTCAATGCTGAAACTGGAGAATTGAGTACATTAGCAGTATATGAAGCAACAGTTAACAAAATCAACTCTCATATCCCTTCCCCTCCACTTTTTTTAACAAAACTTATCTTTACAAATGAGGGGATTAAAGTCACTGTGCTTCAATTTGAAGTTTTACACAGGGATTTCAAGAATTATTGTGAATAAGTCAAAATTTCATTACATTTTTACCTTTTAACAATATAAACCTTCTAGATATTGGAACTGTGACTTACATCACTCAGATTTTAATTCATTCAAATAACAACCCACAGAGGGGTTGTTGTTTTTTTTTGTGTTGAGTACATCACAGAGTTGAATTGAGTTCAGTACACCACAAAGAAGAACCATTTATGAAGAATGGTTGTGCACATGGGCGTCACCAGCTTATTTGCGGCACCAAATTATTGGGGGGAGGACTCAATATTCTCATAGATAGATATAAATTCAACAGGCTAAAAGTTGAAATAACAACCCTAAAAACAACTGTTGGGGCATTTAAATCCACCTCCAATGTTGTATTCTAAAGGTATAAAAAACTTGCCAATTTATGTCACAGAGTGTAAGTAACTACTTACACTGGAAGGGGACAACTGTCCCCTTCCAAGATATTGGGGAGGGGGACGCATCCCCCCCTGGGTGTGACGCATAAGATTGCTCAAGAAGATTATTTGACCAAAATCATGCTAATCCCCCAACCTTTTTCCCTAAACATATAAGTCTCAGCCAGACTCAAACCATAAGTCCTCCCCATATTTACAAACAGGACTATAAAATATTTGGGACTTATACGTCATCTTTACTAACAAATACTAATTGGAAATTTACGCAAGTACAGTAGGGTTCCGATTAACCGATTTGCCAAGTCTGAGGAGGGGGGGGGGGGTATGTATGTGTATATATATGAAGATGAGCCCTTGGCCGTGATGGGAACTTCAGTCCCAATTCTCATAAGAAAATCAACTCTCAAAACCAGGGTTTGAAATTAACTCTTATTTTCTGGGAAAGAGAATAAAAGTCAAATCAGGACTTTTATACTTCAAATAAATAAATAAAAATCACATCATGACTTTTATATTTCGGGCCAGAAAATAAAAGTCCTGATATGATCTTTATCACAATGATATCTAATATAAAAGTCAAAGCTTGATTTTCATTATTTAAGGAGCAATTTATTAGCTTTTTTTATCGGATTTCTCCATATTGGTGTTCATTATTGGGTTAACCTTTTTTATGGAAATCTTATAGGGTATAATAAATTACCTTATATCGATCTTAAGATCGATTATTATATTATCAAGGCTGCTGATAATGAAATAAATAACGATATACAACCTCAGGCTCGGTCAGGTATCGATTGCAACTTATCCGATATTTACAATATTGTGGTCGATTTCTAGGTTAATTGGGGTGCAGATTCTGAAAATGATATCGATTTTTCGATTACGCGCTCAGCTATCGATTATTTCAAGACACACGATAAAAATGATATTGGGGTCCACTCATAGGTTATTTGAGGTGCTGAATTTGAAAATTATTTAGATTTTTCGATTACCCGCTCAGGTATCGATTTATTTCAAGTTACGCGATTTAAACGATATTGGGGTCCACTCATAGGTTATTTGAGGTGCTGAATTTGAAAATTATATAGATTTTTCGATTACCCGCTCAGGTATCGATTTATTTCAACATACGCGATATAAACGATATTGAGGTGCTGAATTTATAATTATGTCGATTTTTCGATTACGCGCAGGAATCGATTTATTTCGAGTTACGCGATATAAATGATATTGGGGTCCACTCATAGGTTGAATTTGAAAATGATATCAATTTTTCGATTACGCGCCCAGGTATCGATTTATTTCAAGTTACGTGATTTAAACGATATTGGGGTCCCCTCATAGGTTATTTGAGGCGCTGAATTTGAAAATTATATCGATTTTTTGATTACGCGCTCAGGAATCGATTTATTTCAACATACGCAATATAAACGATATTAAGGTCCACTCATAGGTTATTTGAGGTGCTGATTTTGAAAATGATGTCAATTTTTCGATTACGCGCTAAGGTATCGATCTATTTCAAGTTACGCGATATAAATGATATTGGGGTCCGCTCATAGGATATTCGAGGTTCTAAATTTGAAAATGATATAGATTTTTGGATTACGCGCAGATATCGATTTATTTCATAATATAAACTATTTGCAAATGACTAATTTTATGAAAATAATTAAAATGTATGCAACTTATGACCACAATATCGTTATCATGGTGTAGGTTGTAATATATCGATACCTAAGCGCCTAATCATAAAAACTATATCATTTCCAAATTCAACACCTTCCAAACCCAATGCCGATTTTCATATCGTTTATAACCCTTAACTAGTATTAAATCGATACCTGAGTGCTTAATCCGAAAATTGATATTATTTTCAAATTCAGCACCTCAACTAACCTATGAGTTGACACCAATATCGTTTATATCGCGTAAGTTGAAATAAATCGATACCTGAGCGCGTAATAAACAAATCGATATCATTTTCAAATTCAGCACCTCAAATAACCTATGAGTGGACCTTAATATCGTTTATATCGCGTATGTTGAAATAAATCGATACCTGAGCGCGTAATCGTAAAATTGATATCATTTTCAAATTCAGTACCTCAAATAACCTATGAGTGGAGCCCAATATCGTTTATACCGCGTATGTTGAAATAAATCGATACCTGGGCGCATAATCGAAAAATTGATATCATTTTCAAATTCAGCACCTCAAATAAGCTATGAGTGGACCCCAATATCATTTATATCGCGTAACTTGAAATAAATCGATACCTGAGCACGTAATCGAAAAATCGATATCATTTTCATAATCTGCACCCCAATTAACCTAGAAATCGACCCCAATATTGTAAATATCGGATAAGTTGCAATCAATACCTGAACGAGCCTAAGGTTGTATACATAAGGTTGTAGGCTTGTGGTACAAAGTCTTGCCTCAAAATACTCTCGCGGCAAATACGAAACAACCGCGAGTGGTTTTAAAGGAATTAAAGATTGAGTCACTGTTTTGGTTTATGCGAATGAAGGTGGGGTGGATGAGTTAAAGTTAGTTTTAATTGGAAAATTGGCCAAACCCAGAGCCCTCAGACTTATCAGAATTAATAACCTGCCTGTTATTTATAAAAATAAAAATTCTGCGTGGATGAGTGCAGAAATATTTGAACACTGGTTTAAGCACCATTTTGTACCACATGTCAAACAGTTTCTGGAAGAAAAAATAATTAACTCATCGAGCCCTGCTCCTAGTTGATAATGCACCATCACATCCTGGCGAGGGTGAAATAAAGGCGATATTTTTCTCTGCCAATGTCACGTCATTAATCCAGCCTATGGACCAAGGAGTAATTTGGGCATTTAAACGATATTAAAAAAAAAATCTTTTGTGTGAAATGCTAATAGCAGGAGAGGAAGGATTTATTGAAAAGTTAAAGGTAATAACAATTAAGGATGTGATTTATATGGCTGCTCATTCTTGGGATTCTGTAACAAAATAAATTAATAAAGCTTAATAAAGCTTGGAAAAACGTAAGGCCTCGAGTTATCCTTGTAGCCAGAAAACTGAAAAACCTCCAACAAATCAGGAGTTGTGCAATTTGCTAAGAGAACTCAACTCACCGGATATAAGGGACCCCGAAGTTATGGTAGTAAACCAAGACACATTAAACAGATAGGCAGTCCTCACGGAAGAAGAAATCATTAATGAGGTAATGAAGTCAAATCCTGAAGAAGACCTTGAAGAAGACGTGGAAACCGTCCCCCTAAAAATAAGCCATGAGGAGGGTTTCAATCTGCTTGACAGATCACTTTTCTATTTAGAAAGCAGAGGCCATGTGCCTCCATATGAACTGATGATTCTGAGCAAATGGAGGGACATAGCCGCTGCCGATAGAAGAAGTTCATTTAAACAAACTACAATAAAAGATTTTTTTTTTTTAAGTAGTTTCATAATTTCAATTATTATTATTTTTATTATGCATTATTAAATATTTATTAGGCTTTTAAGCATATATGTAGTTTTTATTTAAAAAATAACCTACATTTTCAGTTGGTATTGGTATGGTTCTGATTAACCGAGGTAACCTTTGTCCCCATCGACTTGGTTAATCGGTATGTATCCCATTATAAATAATCCCTACTGTATTCCATTATAAATTTTAATTGACTATTCGATTTATCTTAAATAAAAGAAAAATATTCTGTTTTAAAAAGGGAGGAAACTTACTGTCGATGTCAATGAATTTTCTTTCAGAAACACGTGTTATTAATGCAGGAACCCAACAAACCGGAACGCTCTGAAAACCAAGGATTACTTTTAGAATGGGATGGATGTTGCAAGGTGAAATGAATTAATAAAAAGAAAAAAAAATATGCCCAAAAATAGGTACTTTATTACACTACTAAGATGTTACATTATAATCAAAAATTTCACAAATCTTCATAATGAAATTTTCAATTGAATTATAAGTACATTTTGATAGAAACTTTTAACAAAACATAGAGCTACATTACAAACATACAACGTGAATAGAACTTCACTAGAGCTATCCGGGATGTCTTCTGCTGATGTAGCAAATGCATCAATGACTATTCAGGTAAAAGGTAAAAAGGCAAGGAACACATTATAGATTGAATGACACATATCAAGAGTGAATCTAACACATATCTTTTTTTTTGGCAAACTTTTTACAATTTTTTTTAAATGTTTTTATTTTACAAACTATGAATTTAAGAAATATTATCCCTGTTTGAACCATCTTAACAAAAATTATTCTCATTAAACATAACAGTTTCTTATGCCAAGAAGAAAAAAAAAGGGAGAAAGTTAGACATATATATATATTATTTAAACTGAACTTAAAACTTCAAATTTGACTGAATAACCTTTCATATTAAGGTTAGAAAAAATAACTTCAGTTGGTAACTAACTAAAAATTAATATATTTGGTATTACTTAAATTAAAATAAATTGCCTCTGAAGTGACAAGGTTATGTGACATAATAATAGACCAAACTAGTCTAAAACTTCATGCATTGACTATACGTAAGAAATGTAATGACTAGGAAACAAAGAAAATTAAAACATTCTTCATGGTGCACTGCGCCAAATCCAAAGCTTCAAATAAGAACATTTCGTTATTAAAAATGAAAAAGATAATGTATTTAATAAAAATTACGTATAGTTTCAGCATATTTGTACGAAAACATTAAAACTTTGGTTTCAATAATAATGTCTTTGGTCTATATTGTCACTCACTTCATAAATAGGAATAACAAACATATCCGTTTATATAGATATATATAATAATAGATATACTAAACTATATATAATAGATATATAATGATTATATATCCAAACAACACTGAAAACAATAATATTCTTTATACTTTACATGATTCCACGTCACACTAATATTAAAGTTAATTTTTTAATAAATCACTGAAAAGAAACAAAAAGCTAACCTTACAATTAACAATGAAAACAAACTATAAAATTTCTTCTTTTTTTTTTTAAATTAAATATTTTCCCCCATACATCAAAATAAACATACAATTAAAACTTTTATGATACATACTTTGTCAAAGCCACCTTCGTTTTAATAGGAACTCTTAACAACATAAATATTTGTAAGAGATAATAAGCTGAATTGAAATATCATTATTTTGGATATATTTTTAAACAGCGATAATAACAAGATGAATCATGATTATAAACATAAGAAGAAATAATAAAAATTCAATTCCTGGTAGCTCTTAACATTTTTTATTTTTTTATTTAAATATGGCACATAAAAAATTTGATCAATTGGAGTTAAAATGGCAGGAATCATATTTATTATAAACAATGCAGGCAAGCGTAGCCAGTGCGAAATAAAATATCAACATATATTTAAAATCAGGGTGTTTAAAAAGTGAAGAAATTGGTCAGGTTTTGAGAAAGTAATATGTGAAGAGTTATCAGGAAAACTCGCTTTATTAACGCGTCTGCTTAACAAACACAATTTGCATGGTGGTGAGCAGTTAAGTGCAGAACATTTACTAGCCTAACTAATATTTTCTTATTTCAAAACACGCAGTTTCAACACAACATATTATTTAACAAACTATAAGGCATTTAGAAATTCCAGCGACGACTGGAAATAGTTCCAATATTTGTTTGAGACAACTCGGGTAGAATTTCATATATTTCCTACAAATTTCATTATGTTAAAAATTAATATTTTTTAAAATAAGGAATGAACGAATAAAATATAATATAAATAACCGTCCTTATAAAAATTTTATTTGGTACTTTCCTTTAACCTAATGCTATACTATTATATTTCTGAAATATACAAAAAAAAAAAAAATAAAAAAAAAAGAAAAGATAGAAAAAAATATTTGACTACCGATTCACACCACCATACATTTATATAGTAACTATGAAATGTATATAAAATAAAAAATTACCTTAAAAAGAAAATTCTATATGGGATGTCTTCACCAAACAATTATCAAAAGGAAAATATATGAATATAAAAACATATTGAAAAATTTTCTTAAGAAACATTTTTTTTTTTCCAGTCCAGAATTTTGACCAAAATTTAATGCTGTTACACTTGAACAACAATAGGCAGTTTTTAGCTAGGTAAAAAATCTAAATATTCGAAAAATTATTTACATATTTACCTTTTATGAGAAATTCTTTATGTACATTTACATATTGTATATAAACCAATCACAGAATAATCGATCATTGAAATAATCGATTACTAAAAGAAATAATAATAAACAATGGTTAAAAGAGAAGTACCTCGCATTTGTTACTATAAAAGTTAGCTAAATATTAAAAAAAAAAAGAACAGTAATTCATATTTAAAATTACTACCCAGAGCCAATTTTTAAATTTTATTTTATATATTTTTTAAAACCCTATTCATAACTTTATATCACCCAAAGCTTTCATTTTATATAATGAGCTCAACACTCATATAATTACATGTTACCTATAACTTGTTCTACTATATATATATTTATAATTCAGGACATATATATACAAATTTTTTTAAACAAACATTCATGTTTTGATAAATCAGTAATTGAACTATTTTTTGTTTTTTTTTGATATGACATCAATATTAAAGATTTTTTTTTAAATACCAAAATACATTTATAGACTGACATTTAAAAGACTATACAATGTTATACATCAAAAGCATTTTTCCCACAATTATTTATCTCCGGAGAGAACAAAAAAACAGTCTTAAAAATAGAGTTACTTTATGGTAACTATTAAAACATATAAAACAGTTAACATAAATTATACATCATATTATACTGACAGAGATATATATAGTCAATCTGCCATCGGCATTTATAGATTCATCTGTAGAAATATATTTTTCTTCTTTTTTTTTTTAATTTTTAATTTTTTTATATTTTAAATAATAGGTCCGAATTGAACGGACTTATAAATGTAGTCTTTTGTGAAATATTTACTTTATGTAAGAAAGGCAATCAATATACAGTTACAGACTTGGCTTCAATGAATTCGTTGAGGTTAATAAGGACGAGACGCTTCTTTTGACCTTTTCAATTGTACCTTGAGGCGTTTTGTGCCAATCTGGAACCCATTCATGCTCTGGATCGCTACTTGTGCACTGTGTGCATTGTCGTACGATACGAATCCTGAAAAATAATTTAAAATAAAAAAAATAGAATATAAAAAAAAAAAGATGAATAAAAGAAAAATATACATAAAATTCCAAAACAATTAATTGTAAGGTATTGAACGTAAATAATTAATTGTAAGGGATTGAACATTTTTCAGTAATTCTAAACCTTTCTATGGCTCAACAACCCACATTATTCTGAAAAATCAGGGCTGTTAATACTTTTTGAAAAGTATAGCCAATCAAAAATAAATTAATCCGTAATTTAAGAAAAAACATTTGTAAATGCAATTTTATACATAAATATAATTTTTAAGTACCTTAAACCTCTGGTTAATAACCACTGATTATGGTAATTTTAACACAACTAAATTGAACTAAACAATCTTTCAAATATTGATAAATATTCTAGAATTTAAAACTCATATTAATTAAACTTTCAGGAATGAAGTGAACATTACTAGATGAAACAGTTAAACTTTATTACTTTTATAAAAATTATCTTTCTTAATCAAAACAAAACACAGCCCTACTAAAATCAGGACAATACCAAAATGATTTCTTCTTATTTCGATATTTTAATAGTAAACCGTCCGTCCAGTTTACCTACATCAGGTGAAAATAATGTTTCCCCTCCTCTACCCTAGCCTTTTTGGCCACAGGGGGTTTTCTTCGGACCATGGGTGAGGGCATTGGATAATTCCGATTTGTTAAAAGACACCCAGGTGCCATGATATTAACTCGCAAAGTTCAAGTTATTCATGGCTTTCAAGGGCATCATGTTAACCCGCAATATAAATTTATAAATATATATATATATATGAAGGGCCAGGGGGAAAAAAAATGAAAGTCACTTTTTCGTCGATTTTGAGATATTAGCGCTATCAAGGGGCTATGAAGGAGTACTATCATCTGGTAGAACAACAAGGGAGAAAAAGATGAGAATCATCCGAAATGTGCATGAAAAGACTCGGGGTAAGGGGGAAAATAGATGAATGTCACAAGCGCGGATGGAAGAAAGATGAATGTCAATTTAAATGCCCGGGTTACCAGTAGAGGCCAGCAGTGTTGCGGAAACCTCCTCGCAATCAGCTTATCACTTGTTGAATCATGTAGCGCTAAATTCATATTGTTTTTGTGGCTCATTGTTTTTCCTGAATTGTTGGTGTATAAAAAATAATATTGGGCACCAGCATCATGGATACTCTGGATTCTGCAGAAAGTAGTGATGAGGTGGGGAAAGTTCCGACCAAACTGACAAAAAAGAGGAAACCGACTGGGAGAATGAATGAGGTTATGAAAAAACTAAGGCTCTCTTCGCATGAACCAGGACCTGACTGTAAGTGTTCTCGGCTTAAATGTTTTCAAACTGTATCTGAATTTGCAAGGATGAAATTGATAGAGGAGTTCAACGAAATTAAGTCCTATGATGAACAAAGTTCCTTTCTTTCTGGACTCACTCATTACTGTGCTACCCGTGCAGAAACGAAAGAGCATGGAAGGCAGTAGTCGTGAAAAAAAGGCTTCTTATGCTTTTAGAGTGAGGGTCGATGTTGATGGGACCAACAGAGATTTACCTGTTTGTTTCAAGGCGTTCACGTCTATTTTTGGTATTACGCCTAAACGAGTTCAGACCATTCAACAGTCATTAACTGAGAAGGGTTGCAGTCCCAAAGATAATAGGGGTAAACATGCAAATCGACCTCATAAAATCACGGATCAAACTCGTGATCTTGTGAAGGCTTTCATAAATTCGTTGAAGGGACTGAAATCCCATTATTCTTTAAATGATTAAGACAAAATATATCTACCCCAAGATCTTAATTTGTCCAAATTGACCAAGATGTATAATGAAATTTACAAAGAGAACATCGTACATTATGACACATTCCGATCAATTTTCAACAATGAATTTAATATATCGTTCGGATATCCGAGAAAGGATACCTGCAGCACGTGTGAAGCCATCAGGTCTCAGAAATCAGCAATTGAATCAGGCACCGCAACCACTCTTCCAGGCTCGCAAAAAATATTTGATCCCAAAAAGGAAATAAAAAAATTGAAAACTAAACACAATTTTCACCTATCGAGAGCTGAAAAATTTTATTCAATTAAAAGGAATTTCAAAAAAATTAGTAAAAGAAATCAGGCTGCAGGCCCCACAGCCCCTCCCCTGGATTCGCCAATGAATTATATAGGGTAGTAATGTAGGTTATTGAAAATAATCGGTTATTATTTTTGTCAATATTAACCTGTAGGTTATAATCAACAAAAATTATAGTTCAAACAGATTTAACTGGTAATCGAAGGGACCAGAAGGATGAGTGATCCTAGGAGAACCGGAGGAGGAGGGAGGGGTTGGTTGTTTGGCCTTTATTTCTTTCAGTCGAACACCCTTTTTTACTTTCACTTACCTATATATGAAATATATAGTAAGTGGAAGTATTGCGATCGTGAAAATTTTCGACTTCCGGTTTTCAACAGAAATACACGTTTTGGGGTCCCCTGAGTCAAAATAACCAAGTCCCGCGAAATGGTGTGTGTGTGTGTGTGTGTGTGTGTGTGTGTGTGTGTCTGTGTGTGTGTGTGTGTGTGTGTGAACAGACTAGCTCAAAAACTATAAACCGTGCGAACCTGAAATTGGGTATTTAGAGTATGTATATGCCCGCGATGTGACAGCAAAAATTTCATCAAATTTGGTCAAAGGGAGGGGGTACTTTATTTAATAACTTTTTAAGTTTTTTTCGATTTTCTCAAAAACGGCTCAAACGATTTTGATTAAACTGAGTATTTGATCTATTGATATGCCTGAGATATGACTGTAAAAATTTTATCAAAATTGATCAACCGGAGGGGGGACTTTACTTAATTAATTTTGTATCATTTTCACGTGTTTTTTTTATTTACTCAATAACGGTTTTAACGATTTTGATCAAACTTGGTATTTAATGTATTTATATGCCCGAGATATGACTGTAAAAATTTCATCAAAATTGATCAACAGGAGGGGGGACTTTACTTAATAAATTTTGTCCAATTTTTACCTTTTTGATCGATTATCTCAAAAACGGCTTTAACGATTTTTATCAAATTCGTTATGTTTAATGAAAATTAGTTGTTATTTAACATCAGGTAAGCTTTATCATTATTAAAATGTTCTGAGGGGGCTTAAATGGGGAAAGGGCTTTTTTTGTTTTTCTATAAAGTACCTTTGTTTTAGTTTATATTGAGAAATTAACCGTCTCTCATCACGCTTAAAAATAAGAAATGGCTAAATATGATATATGAAGAAAATCAAGTAAACATATACAGGAGAAAATAAGAAAAATATACCGTCAACTCATAAAACACCTTGAGCTCACGCATGCGCCGTACGCCGTACGTGACAAACCAATGCGTTATAATTAAACTGTTCTGTTCATTTGAGAAGTGGCAATTAACAAAACGCATTAATTTCTAATCTAAGTAAGTTGGTAAGTGAAAGTTGTGTGTTGCGCGCACGCACCAGATTTTTATTTTTTTAGTCAGTCAAATTTTAAGTTGCCATTATTCCAACTAAAATGTGACAGGGAATCTTCTTTGAAGTTCCGTACCAAATAAAATTCGTTAGTTTTAAGCTCATGCAAATACTCCGCATTCGCATGATTCAACGCTCTGAGGATAGGAGGATTTCAAGTAGAACTCCACCTTAGACTTCCTTGTTGCAGGAACAACTTTGATAAAAATCAAAGTTACAGATTATAGGAAATCATTCTTCAGTTGGGATTCCAGTGACTTCTATCGTTTATTTGAAACTCACATCAATCCAGTTTTGAAGGATATGCAAATTAACCAGCACGAGTTGAACATTAATCTATATAAGTCAAATTTATTTTAAAATATTCAAGAAATTATCATGGAGGTTGATATTTTAAAAACCCAATCGTAGACCCCTTAATATCCATATTTTTATTTTGAAAATTACAAATATTTAAGAGGTCACTATTTTTCAGGGCTAAAATTGTACTTCACAAGAGTTGTAAATAACTATAGAAAATATAATTTTTGAAAAATGTTAACAATAATTTACTGTTTTAAAAGATATTGGAATTTTAAAAAAATATTGGAGACTATTAAATCATCAATAATATTATTGCATTAAACTGGTTTAAACATAGGGGTAAAGATCATAGATGAAGCGAATTTTTTTTTTTTTATGTTAAATGACAACTTTTAATTTTGAAGTTCTAAAAAGCATCAATCTGATCCATGCTACAGACCAAAGACAAATAAATAGCTTGTACTTCCATTCATAGTACTTCATTACAAATACTATTTGCTGACAACACAAACAAAATCATGCAGACTAGATCATATTTATTTCAAATTCAAGAATAGTCCTGAAAATAAATAAGTATTAAAGACATTAAAAAATTTTACGAAAGGTTAAAAAAAATATGGACATTGGGAACATCTAATCGGGCACCATTTTTTTGTTGTCAAAAGCAGAGGATTGTAATGTATAATTCCAAAAATTATTCTGAGATTATCACTGATTTTGGTGCCAATATAAAAAAATCTATTTTAAAATGAGACCTTATGCCCTCAAATGAAAATTTACTGAGGTGTTTCCTAATCATCTTTCAGTTGTTACAAAGGGGGTCAAAACAAAGATAATCTGCAATTTCCTAATATCTCATACCCCATCAGATGCAAATAGGTTCTCTGCTGATAATTTCTGACAGTTTTGACTCAAAAACAGGAAACTAATTATTCTTTAGTATGAACAGGAAGGATACATCCTCCTTTTTCAAATAACACATCTCAAGTATATTTACGTCCTATTGGATAGCTTCATTTATGTATCACGTGACTTCCTTACTCATCTATGACATCAGTATCTTTGCCATCATGCCAAGATTTTTTCATAAAAAAAAAACAACTGAATTCCATACATCACCAATTTTGTATTTAAATGTATTCAGCAGAGGTTTAGGGGCACATTTATATCTTTATCATAACCTCTATAATTAAATATAGTTTTAAGGCTTCAATTGATGTTTAATATTTTGAATATAAAGAGACATTATTTTAAATTCTAATATTTATGTTAATTTTACTAATGAAATGAGTAACAATTTAAATAATTTTTATTCTGAAATGTTCAGCATTATGGAAAAATCTAATAAATTTAACAAAATTGTTTTTTGTATTAGCATTGTTTGGCACACCTCCATAACCCCTCCCAATTGTTTTAGGGAATTAATTATTCGTATTTACATGAAGTAGGTGTTAGAGAAGTGTTTTGGGGCTCATTTTCAATTGAGTATTTCAATATTTCATTTTTTGTTAAAAAAAAAAAAAAATAAAAAGAGAAAAGAGTTCAATTGATTTTAACATTCAATTAATTTTCCTCTGTGGGGCATAAGTGAAACAATTAATTAGGTTTAATCACTGTTTTGTTGTTTTTTGGACTTCAATGAACCAAGAAATATATAATCTGATGAGGAAGAGAAAGCAATGATTTCTTTGTAATTTAATTGAATCTCTGAACTCGGTCTTGCATAGTACATCACCCCCTCACATGCCCTTCATTATTGCAAGATTTTATTTACATAGAATTGCTATGTTTTAAATAAAGTGAAATCAATAGTTAAACAACCTTAAAATTGATAAAATTTAAATAATCTAAAAATCGCCAAGAACCATTACTTTGTCGTTATAAAGATCATGTAATGTGTAATTTAAAAATGCAAGCTGATTCCTTTTTAAAATGCACTTAGTGCCCATTTGGTGTGCCCCTCTTTTAATTTTATTTTTTCTTTAGTACTTGCTTGATATTCCTCCAAATGTAACACACTGTGGGTGCTTCTTCCTAGCAGGAGTCAAATTATGCAATCTAATATTTTGAGCAATAGGGATATCAGATGGATGAGTATGATAACAATAAAAACATAAGAATCATTAAAAACAATAACGCATGCAAATACAAACAGCAATCCAATCAATACATGCTCGTTTCTTTTATAATTAATATGCATAAAGTGAAAATCTGCATAACTAATGACACGAGTGGATCTTTCTAACTTTTAAATGGAAACACATTCTAAGATTAGTAAAAAAAAAAAAAAAAAAAAAAAAAATAGGTATATAAATATGAAATTATTGAGAAAAAAAAAAAAACTTAAAAGTTTATGCCTAAAAAGAAAAATAGAAGCAGAAATAAAATATAATAGATTAACAGTAAAAATGGTTAATAATTAGATTGTGTTGTTAACACTGTCAATAAAATTGCTACAGACACTGACAAAAAAGAAAACTAAAATTTAATATATAAAATAAATCATTAATTTTTAAATCTTAAATCTAAAACAAGTATAGGTATGAATTTTTTAGCCATTTTGTAAAATAACTGATCATATCTCTAAATATTCCACATTTTTCTTATAATGTATTGCAAGATTTATTTAAATAGAATTACTATGTTTTAAATAAAGGGAAATTATTATTTAAACAATCTTAAAAAAATTTTAAGTTTTTCTTTTATTTTATGACTATTTAACTAGAAAAGAACCATACTAATTTACTTAATTCTATTCCTTAAATAACCAGATACAAATTGTCAAGTTTTAAATTGTATAACCATTACATTCTTATAATATAATATTTTTAGTTCCAAGACACAAGAAAATCCCACAAGGTTTATTTAATAAAAAACAAGAACAAAATTGGTTGTTGATTAGTTTTTATCATGTTCTTAAACAAGGCGAAACTACTCTTCAACACTATGTATCACCTTATAAAGTATAGCAAATAAAAATTCATAAATATAATCAATAAAAGCAACAATGAAGGAAAATGATTTGACATATAATCAAACACATTTCGATATTAGTAACAAAACGGAAACATAGCATTATAATTAAAAATATTAGGAGGAGCTTTGAATTTATATGGCTGTTTACATAATGTAAACAAATGTGTATTCATTATAATCACTATTATTATTTTTTTATAGATTATCTACTGTAGTCTTACACGCATATATATATATATATATATATATATATATATATATATATATATATATATATATATAAGCCATGTCAGTTCGAATCTGACATGGCTTATGATATCTTTATTATTCTGCCACAGTTCGTCTCGTGGGCCGAGAGACCCTCCTGGGGCAAACCCAGCCTCTATAAAGTGGGTACCCTTAATTGAAAAATTAAGGGGAAAAAACCTGCCGGTTGAGCATGATCACGGTCAAATCACCTCCTTGCACGACCGCTGACCAAGAAACAGTACTCTTCCTTACATAGTACTGAACCCAAGACCCTTCATGGGTTGTAGTGGTACAGGTTTTATATATATATATATATATATATATATATATATATATATATATATATATATATATATATTAATCCAATCTTCAATTGTGGCTGACCACCCATCCTCGCATGTAACGCAGGAGACCCGGGTTCGACTCCCGGCGGAGCCAAATCTTTTCTCTTCAAAAAATAAATTATTTAAAAATAATTTAAAATTGGTGGTCAGCCACAATTGAAGATTGGATTAATTAAAATAATTTAAAAAAAAAAAAAAAAAAAAATTGACTTAAGTCAATAAATATCATAAATTGGACAAAATTTGTCCACCTCCCGCTACTACTCGCAAAACTTGTGAGATAGAGGGAGTAGGTATCAGTGAAGAGGAAGGATTTGCTCTGCCTTGAGCCGAGCTCTGTGGTGTAGCGGTTAGCATCCTCGCATGTAACGCAGGAGACCCGGGTTCGACTCCCGGCGGAGCCAAATCTTTTCTCTTCAAAAAAATAAATTAATATATATATATATATATATATATATATATATATATATATATATATATATATATATATAACTAAGACACCATGGTGCACCAGCAGGCCACTTATTGCTCTGTAACTGATCTCATTAGATCTAATTTAATAGTGTCCTTCTCAAAAGATAGATTCAACCAAATAAATGTTCCTTTCTATGTTGTCCACTCTAACCCTAGTGACATCAGATGATTTTTTTTCTACATCAAACCTAGTCAACCTTGGTCTTAGCCTCTGCCTTTTTCACCTGCCTTCCATTCATCATGGTATTTAGTAACTCCTTCCCACACGGCCTATAAATACTGCAGTCTTCCTTCTTTGATGATGGTCACAATACTGGGCTCATCAAAGAACTGCTCATCTTACTGATTCAAATGCAATACTAGTTTACCAGAAGAGCTTTCTGAGGATCTTTCTCTTCCATAACTTTAGGATCAATAGTCAAAACCCAGCACTCAAACTAATAAATAGCCACTGGTCTTACTCTGGTTTTTGCTAATCAAGACTATTTCGGAAAACATCTCTGCCAGCTTTGATAACTAAACATTATTTTCTTCTGTTACCAGTAATATAAAATATTTGATGGTCATGATGTTTCTAGATAAATCAGCCTAGAATCATGGATGATGGCTGCCAAGCCAGCAGACGCATGGGGAATTATATTTCTTCTTCTACATACCGGACTACAATACACAGTGCCACTTCATCAGTTATACATATTGTCAACAGAAAGCTGGAAAGCCAGACATACTGAGAGTACAGTGGACTCCGTTTTATTTGGACGTAAAGGGAAAATTTGTTTTGTCCCAATTAGGCAGAGGACCCACTACAGCGGAGAACATGAATCCACGTGTAAATGAAAAAAAAAATGCCTAAATACGCCATACATGTATGATAATTGATGTCATACATTAGACATAATTGGTGGAAAACCCAGTTAATAGGTGTATTTAGGTGTACCTATTCTCGTCTATTAATTTAATGATGGGCTCAATAATACGATTAATTTAACTCTTAAAATGTATTTTTATTAAATAGGTGTTTGAATATAAGGAATATACAAGGTGAAACATATTAAAACAACTATTTGTGTATAATATATCTTAATTGTACACAACTCAGATTGCACACAATCAAAAGACGAAATAAGAAAAAGACGATGAAAAAGACGAAATAAGAAATGAATCAGAACATGTTTTTACGTCAATGTTTTTAACAGGTAAGATTCAAGTGTGCATTATCACACTCATTGTAAACTACGACCAACATAATTGGCATACTTCTTTAGGACGCCTAAGGACTTTCTTCATTTCCTTTTTGTGAAAAAAAAAATGACTAACCTTTTTGATGCGGTTTCTTGCTTCTGATTGAGAAACGTGGTCTCAGATATTTATGTCATTCGATTGACATCGGGTCTCATAGTTTTTATTACATTAAGTTCCAGAAAGTTTTGGCCCAATTAGCCGATGTTTTGTCCCAATAAAGTGGTAATATTTTACCTATATTTGATTGTTTTATTAAAAATGGCTCAATTAAGCAGTTGTCCCAATTACCCGTTGGCCCAATTAAACGGAGTCGACTGTTATGCGGGTATTTAGGAGTAGGTGGGTTTTCTTGATAGGCAGTGACCCACTCAAGTACAAACCACACTGAAGCTTAACTTTGAGGATGGTGGACTCATTGGTGACTCACCAAGCTCTGTGAGGGTGAACTCAGTTTTCTATCGAATTCGACTGAACAATGAAGATTTTTTTTCTTCCTTACTGAGCCTTTACAGCTATACAGGGTTTTTCCAGAGCCATGGGTGAGGTTGGGAGATTTATGCCAAGTTGTGAAAAAAAAAAAAAAACCCAATGCTCAGGATGTGAACTCACTAACTTCAGGTTATCATTCGGTTGTCCGAGGCAACACGTAATCCGATTCAGAACCCCTAACTGGCCATGTTTGGCATTTAGGGGATTACTCTAGAAGTGCAGCAAACATATTCTAACCAAGATGCATATAAGCAAACATATTCCTCTGTTCGGCTTGAGAATGCTAAAGCAGGTTGTATACTCCATATAATATTTTTCCATTTGTCCAAGTCCTTATCAATTCTCTGTTGAGTATTTACCGTTAGCTCTGCTGATCTTTCTTTCTTGAAAAAGTGTTTCATCATATCTTCCAATAGATGAACCTTGAGTACTACCCTGTAGTAAACTTACTCTCTTACTTCTAATATCTGCATCACCACATACCTAGTCAAGGAGGATTTTCTTTTCAACCTAACTGCACATTGAAGAAGTACTTTCTCAATGTAGCCTCTTTCAGACTCTTTCATCTAATGAATTGTATTCCATATAATTCCTTCCATATATACTGAGATAAAACTTTGTACTCAACCATAAATTATTGGGTACATTTGTTGAATCTTTGCTCTTTGTCTTCTTGTAAGATGTCAAGAGGTACTCCTTAGTCAAAGATCCTAGCTGCCTAATGAGGTCTGGTAAACTCTGGTAACTTATCCATGCAGGATACATGCTTCTCTTCATAAGAGATAAAAGAGGGTTTCTACGTATTGCAATAATTGCATAAGAAAGGTAATTTTATATATTACCAGATTTTCAACAATTACAAGGGCAAAGAAATGTGTAAAATTACACATCTAGCCTACTTTATGGATGTAGGAGCTCAGGGCTGCTGGGAAGATTGTGGAGTAAAGATGCATCTACAGCAGCAGATAAGATAAGGAAGTTGTTGTTAGGAGTACCCAACCAGCTTTGAGAGACACAGAAAAGAGGTAGTTTAGATGAAATGGTCATCTGGGCTGAATGGATGAAAACCTCGATCCATATAAATTTTTTGAAGTGAAGCTTATCTGAGCATAACCCTCAAAGAAGACCAAATAGCTCTCGATAGATCTACCTCCAGAATTTTGCATAAACTCCATAAAAATAAACTCCTATATAATAAAATCCATGAAAGACCTGAATGGGACCGAGATGCTTAGCAGACCAAGGAACATAAAGGAGAATGATAAAACAATAAAAGTAAAGAAATATAAAAATAGAATAGGATTCTATAAAAATATGAAAAATCCAGCTGTAATATTTCTTGACCTTTGGAATTTGAATGATGGTGAAGATGCATTGTTTCCTTTTTCAAAAAATATTAAAAAATAAATAAAATACTTTACCCATGAACATAAAGGGGTTTCAAATGTGCCATTTTTATTCTTAATTAATGAAATAATAATTTGAGATGCTGTCAATATCTCATATCTATACATTTACAATGTTAATAAGACATAGATGCTTACACCAACAATTAGAACAATGTTAATAGCAGGTGTCTGTGATAGCAATTTTATTTCTGTATTATTTATTACATATACCTTACATAAATTAATAATTTGTTTATAAGTAAAGTAAATGTCAGTTACATAAGGATAAGGTCACAGCACAACATTGGTACAGGGCAACACATAGAAACAAACATGGCAAGGTTATTTAAAAGGAATAATACATAAATATCAAAGTTTTATTTAGGCAATGGCGGTGACCAATAATGAAGAATGCCTTAAAACTTATACTATCGAATAAAAGCAGGTTCAATTATCGATATTGAACAATCTTCATTTCTTCTTTTTTTCTTCATAGTTTATCTCCTACTATTAAATTTAAAAAAAGAAAGTAAAACTTGCATTATGTTCACATTCAAATTATTATCCGACATTATTATAGTGTTTAAATACTGGTACATATTAATTATACCTCCCACACTAAAATTCCAGAACATAGTACAAGTTATTAATTTCAATTTTTAATTATATTAATCGTCAATGTTTCTAAAAACCTCAAAAGCAATGAAGATAGAAACACAGTGATTATTTTTTATTCATTTCTTTGATTGGAAAAAATAAAATAACTTTACAATCATCTTCATCTATCATTAAAACCATTATTTAATTATCAAAACTATCAGCTATCTTCCTTCATCAGAGTGAAAACATTTAAAAAAAAAAATTAAAAGTAACATACCGAAGCATTTGGATTCATTTGTCTGTCTATTAATGAAGACTTTTGCCGATATTACAGTGCCGAACGGGTGAAACGTTGTTATTAGATCGGCATCTGTGAACTCTTGAGGGAGGTGGTATATGAACAGGTTAGCTCCTTCTGGGCCTTCTATTTGTTTACCAGCGGGCCTGTACGACACTAGAACACCCATCATACCATGATTATAGGATACCGAACAAAAAAGAAACAAGTGAATTGTTTTTTTTTGTACCCTTGGTATCCAGAAATGTTTTAATATTATTATTATTTCTTTTTTTTTTGGTGGTGGAGACTAGCTGTAAACTACTGTTGCTTTATGCCCTTCCCAGAAAAATAAAATTAAAATAAAACTTTGAGGAAAAGCTTCAGAGAAACTAACAAAATAAGGGGGAAGATGATAAATATTTAAGGCATTCAAAAATTATAATTAAAATATATTGGTTTTGAAAAGGCGGGATAAGTGAAAGGAAAAACAACGCCACAAGGATAGACAGGTACTTGGTCAATGTCAATATGTTTCAAGTAGTGTTGACATCCAAATAGTCTCTTTTTTTTTTCTATTGTCACAAACTTTAATTAAGAATGCATTTAAAGAAAAATAAAATATAACATTTACTTACTGAAATGCTAAAATAATTCCTACTCAATGTCATTTAAAAAAAATTAACTACAGAAACTAATTCAAAATTAAAATACTGTACTCTGAAAAAGCCAATACTAATAACTTCACAGAAGTTATGTCAATAAAATTGCAATTAAAAAAAAAAAGCAAAACAATACAAAGGCCATGCTTATCAAATAACTTTGGGATAAATTTGTTACTAAAAAAAAAAAATAAATAAAATATCATAATGATAATAAATTATTGAACACTTTAGAGTGTCAAGCTCGATTTAAGTTCAGGCACCAAGAGTACAACAGAGAAAAACATCATTATTATTACACTAATGAAAAAAGTTATAAAGAAAATTTAAAATTTTGGTTCATAAAACAATCTTAACATAACCATGGGTGATGTTTAGGTTAAGTTGATTTTTAATAATAAAAGCTTAAAGCAATTTTTTATAATTATAGAATTATTCAAGCAATCTACTGTTTGCATTTGGAATATCCTCATGCTTGAATTGTATGCAATCTGTTAAGAAGCATTCTTTGTGCTTTTCACCATAAAATTTATTATACATGCTTCATTTATTTTATTTTTTATCTATTAATGATACCTTAACCTTTAATACCACATGAAGAGGATATTATTAATCAGGAGTCTGGCAGAAATTTAAAGCCTGTTCCAACAAGCTGTTGTCCATTAACTACTTTGCATATCCTTCTCCAACTCTTTTTATTCTAAATTTGATTGGTTGGTTTTCGAAGAAGAGATAATCGAATCTTTGATCATCAATACAATGATCTATACCATTTCAATGCTCGATAAATTGTCATGGAAAACCAATCAATTAAACTTAGAAGCAAAAGTGTGGGAAAAGGATATGTCCAGTAGTTAGTTGACACCAGCTTGTTGGAACAAACATATAGTAAAGTCGAGAGTTGACTCGATCTATTATATTATAGATTATATATACCAGGTAGTCCTCAATTAAATACTTACATATTATTTAAATGAAAAATCTACACAAATTGTAGATAGTTTTTCAATGAATAATGACAATCGATATTCATTGAAAAACGATCTTTTATGCAATGTAAAAATTGAAATTTAAAAATAATGTATACCAAATGCACATTGACATTAATAAATAGAAGCATCATGATCAAAAAGAAGAAACTGAATATTGGAAAAAAGAAGTTGAACGTAAAAACCCTCGAAATTCAAATGAGCTGCACGAAATGAAATTAATGTGGAATTAACGTGGTATACACGAGGGGTATACAAATTTATAAAATACATAATAATATAACAAAGTAAAAATAATTTATATTATACATTGTTCAAGGTACTAATGTCCTTCCATTATTAATTAATAATATTAATATTGGCCCATTAATATTGGAGTTGTGAGACCCTCCTGGGGCTCACCCAGCCTCTATAAAGTGGGTGATCCAACTTGAAAAATTATGGAGGGGAGAACCTAAGAATTGAGCATGATCATGGTCGAACCACCTCTTAGCGCGATCGCTGGTACTACATTACTGAGCCCAAGACCCTCCATCGGTTTTAGAGGTAATTGTTATTTTATTATATCTCACTTATCTTCTATCATTTCGGAGTTCTCTTCAATAAAAATATTAGTTTATAACAGCCAGACTAATTAAGTATAATTTTGAAATCTAATAGATTGAATTTTTATTGGTGAGGGTCGAGCTGAACATCTCTAGCAACTAGAAATATTGTTATTTTTATTACTGAATAACTGTAACTAGTAGTTGCTGTGGAACAAATAAGGTGTCATGAATGAATAAAGAAAAATATTAGACCGATAATTAAACTTCAAATATTAGTTAAATTCATTATAAAAAGATCGGTCAAAAATATCATAAAATTTAAATCTGAGCTAAATGAGGACTACCTTCCTTAATCAATCGTTTAAAAAACAAAAAAAAAATATAATAATAATAAAATAAAAAAAAGATGTAAATTCCAAAGAGGTTATGTGCAAGTGTCACCGAAGAAGTTGTGGGAAATTGAAATTAAAAAATAAAATAAAAATAAATAATAACCTGTGGCTTTTGGCATACAAGTAAACTGCTGATAGGCGTCAGAGAGGGAAAGTGCAGGAGCGTAACCATTCAGTGAGCTAAGGGCGCTCAGGCTTGTAGGTCCACCTAATAAATAAAAGCAGGCAAAAATGACTAACACTAAACTAATTTAATAACCAACATACTTCAACGAACTAATATTTATATTAATAAAAATACTAATGAATAAAGGTTATTTTTCGAGAAATGAATTATTTCAATATCTCGGCAATAACCTAGAAAATAAAAGTCTTCTAACAGAAAAAAATAGTAACAATCCTTTACTAAATAAAATATTTTAAACTAAATAAAACTAGATATAGCTTTCTAACTAAATCTAAATAAGTTAATACATAAAATAAACTATGATTAAAAATGTCTTAATTATAACATGCCTACTGTCTGTCATAAGAGAGCAAAAAGATATAATCCATGCTCGTTTACGTGCAGCAATAATTAAAGATAACCAAGCAAAAAGGTTTAATTCAACTATTAACTTTTTAATGCTATTGTTACCAAAAAAAAAAGGCATAAAAATAAAAAAATAAAACCGAAGCCTAAATATTAACTAAATTATAAAAATAAAACAGCATCAGAGATTAATGTGTAAATGATGTTTATGTAAACTGAGGGAATGAACAGTGACAGAGCAGTAATCACCAGGTTTTTATTAATATTGCCAACTATGTGACTAGCATTTTCTTTTTTCATTTATAACACAGATTTGAACATTATAAACTATTAAATATTACAGTAAAATGAGTATAGAACAATGTTTTAATGTCATAAAAATTTAATGTAACATCTAATAAGAAAGAAATACTTTGACCATTGGATTTCTCTATACAATATTAATATACTTAACTCTGTACTTATAGACGTATAATATAATTCAATAATACTCAATAATTCAGTAGACTAATAATAATCATAATGTAGCTCAGTGATCATATTTTGCATAAGCATGTAGGACTGATTAAAGACAAACTAAGGCCAAAATTAATAGCTCTGTTTATGTAATTTACTTACATAGGATACCCCGGTTCTCAGAATAAAATTAAATATATTTCTCAGAAAAGAGGAAAAGGTGCCAAAAAAAAAAAAAAAAAAAAAAAGTATCTCAGGCCACATTAAAATGAAAATTGATAGTATTAGAATTTTGAGATGGGGAAGCAATAATCTGGAATATTTCATAGGTCACTTAGCTCACTTAATAATTAATTCATGCAACAGAAGAAATCTTTTTTTGTAATTAAAAACAAATAAAAAAACTGAGAATAAGTTAATTTGTTAATAAAAGGGAATTATAGAAAAAGAATCAGAAAGTTTTACAAAACTCACCGGAGGTAGATGCCTTTCCGAGCAAAGCTACAGATGAAATATGAAAAGATCATGAAATTTATTAGAACCAAATTTCACATTAACTTTTTTTTTCAAATAATAATAATTTTAAATGTTACTAATTATTATAGCAGATCTCAAAGTTATAAATCATGACAAATTGTGGAGCTACATTCAATTGTCTCATAGCATTTTTTTAGCAGTGCATTAGATTATTGGCGCCCAAACAGAGGAAATCAAAATTAATTTCACTGTTTAAATGATAGCAAGTAAATATTTGTATAATTATCAAAAAAATTAGCCTATACAAAATGTAAACAAAGCAATGAACAATAAATTGTTCAATTGTCATTATAATTGAAAGACAAGAACTAGATTATTAAGAAGCTATTGGGTCTTTTTTACTTAAGTATTCCCAGTTAATTTTTACTTTAATTTAAGTATCAATAATTATTTTTGGTAAACACATAATTTTTTCATCAACATGTGATCAAATAAGTAAATAAGAATGTTAAGAACTGTATTAATAAGGTTATTCATTCTTGAATACAAAATTAAAAAGAGATGAACTTGATAAAATTAAATAGCATTCTATCATCACAAATTAAATGAAGAAATGTTAGAAAGCCTTCATTTGTGGTGTATTTTTTTATTTAATTATTAAAAAAATGGAACATTTCCATTGAAAAAAGAAATGGGTATGCTACGACTTTAATAGGACCTTGATTAGCTTTATTATATTGTAGCTTTTGGCTTTCCCTCGTGGTGCTTGGTTAAAAGTGAAAAACAAACCCTTGAAGATCCTTTTAAGTCGAGATCGAGACCAAAGTTATTCAACCACACAAAAGTTATTCAACAGCTTGAATATCCCCAAAAAAGATCTAATTTCTATTTTCAATAATAAAAAGTCATTAAAACTCTTGTAACTTTTTTAGTAACTGTTATTTTATTATCATGTTTCTCATTTAAGTGTTAGTGGCGGTATTTAAGTAGAAAAGACCCCACTAATTTCATTTTAATAAGCTTAAATATCAGAATAATTTTTATAATATTTAATACACATTTCAAATTATTTTTCAATTTTATTTTATTAATCTTTCTTTGCTTCTTTTTGTTACTGCTTTTAAAGTCAACTTTTTTACTACTAAAAAATTCAGGAGAATAATAATGAAATTTGATATTTATAGCATAATAACATGCATGAAACGATATTTTATTGTATAATGTAATAAGTGATATTTTTGTGATTGGCCTTATATTTATTGCTTGATAGTTTTCAAAAATAATTAATCCAGTTACAGTATGTCCTAATTCTAGAATTTATCCACTTAAGAGTTGGTCAATAACTAAGGTCTCCAACACTCCAGCCCAAGATGGCAGCATCAGACAAGAGTTTTGGTGCCACTAAAGTAACACATTATCTCCACTCTTTCAAATAACCCGATTCTGCACCCTTTTGATATCAGAGATAGATCTGTTTGAAATCTCCAAAATTTACAATTACAATATTGCCAAGCAGATATTGTAGTCATAAAGTTGTTTAGAGCAACAAATTTTAGCAGAATGAAGTTCACAGATAGCTTTGCAAAATTAATAGAGAGGGATGTATCGACATAAAAAAAATTGCATAAATGGTTAAGTGAATTTAAACAGACCGACAACAGCCATCACAGATGCTTTGGTATGATAAAATCTACACTTCATAACTCATGACCTTTTTGCTTGTTAGTTTGCGCATGCTGCAAACTTCCTTAGCTGTTTCCAGAATAGTGTTTTTTTATTTGACACCACTGCTGTTCCACATCACCTTAGAGACTCAAAGCTTCTAATCTTCCAATTTTTTGGTGTAGGAGGCTCTCTTTTCCAGGTCATCTAGAGCTCTTACATTTAATACTTGGTAGCCTTTTTGTTTAATTTTCCTTTTCTGAGGAACTTCTGTATCAGCTACTAGCAACATGTGGTCACTGCTGATTTTATTATCAGCATCGGATCTTATCACTTTAATGTTGGCAAAATACTGTCTTATCTCATGATCATATATGAAATAATCGATGATGCTATTTCTTTCCAAACTCGAGAAAGTTAGTTTGTGAATCCTTTTATGGGGAAAGAAGGAGTTACCCCTAACATGTCATTTTCTATCGATAAGGCGTTGTCCATTTCCATTTCTAACACTTTCGCCTCCATGAAGCCCAAGGGCACCATAAGCAATAGTTGGGTCACTGCCCGTTCTTGCATTAAAATCTCCACTCATTATTGCAGATCATCGTTTGTCCTGGATTTTGTTGACTACTCCCTGCAATCTAAGTAAAAAGCTTCTTTATCCATAGGCGTTGATTCCTGTGTCCTCTGTAGGTGCACATACTTTGTACCAAAGTAACTTTCCCAACAGACATTGAAAAATTTGCCGCAATGATTTTTGGTGAGATTGGCTCATCCTGGTCATGGCTATATCTACTCCTTCATTGAGGCACTCCAGCATACATTAGAGGGGGGGGGGGATAAGCCAGCAAGAAATGTCAAAGACTCTAGTGGAAACATCATCACTGATGAAGTAAATATTTTTGAGCAGTGGAGGCAGTTTTACCAAGGATACTTCTCGGGAGGAGGGATTAGCGACCCAGGAAAACATCCTATGGAAAACAATATTTCCGAAAGCCTAGAGATAATTGAGGAAGATGAGGTAGAAAACACCATCCAAAAATTAAAACAGATAAAGCAGCAGGAAAGGATGGCATAGCACCAGAACTACTGAAATTCGGAGGGCAAGAACTAATAAAGTTTCTCCAGCACTTCCAAAACGTATTGGACACAAAGGTAATCCCCTCAGATTGGGAGTTCAGTGTTGTTATTCCTATTTACAAACTATACACCTTAATCCTGGAAAGGAGATTAAGGCTCATAATTGAGAACCTAATAGAGGAGGAACAAGGGGGCTTTCGTCCAGGGATGCAGCCTCAAGACCATATCTTCATATTAAGAAGCACAGCAGAGAAATCATGGGACAGAGACAAAAACATGTATATGGCATTTCTGGACTTTAAAGGAGTGTTTGACACTGTCCCTAGAAAAGAAATATGGGATGCTTTGAGGAGAAAAAATGTTCCAGGAGACCAGCTTACCAGAAAGCGAAAGGAGTTGTGAGGATCAATGGAAGGGAGTCCAATCCTTTTCCCTTAGAAAGAGGTGTAAGGCAGGGAGACAGCCTAAGCCCCCTCCTGTTTTTCATATTTATGGATAAAATAGATAAAATTTGTAAACGCCATACTTCCTTGTCAGTCATTGGGAAAAGTCTGCTTTATGCCGACGATATCGTACTGATAGCAGATACAAAAAATAAACTGCAGCTAGATATTGTGGAATGGCAGGAAGAGCTCCTCCATAAAGGAATGAAAATAAATACCTTCAAGAGTAAGGTCTTAGTGCTGTCAAGAAAGGATCAAGAGGCATTTACAAAACTGCGACAAGCAATACAGAATCGCAGGAGGTACATGCTGAAAAAATGCATGATGGTACTGCATGACAATGTCTGTCCTCTTGTGTTAAAATCTACAAAGAATCTTCTGATCCAGTCTAGCTGGGACATAGTGACCCATCAAATTTGCAGTCAGGAGCTGGCACCCACTGATTACCATATTTTTATCTTTCTGAAGGAACGCTTTGATGGTCTGTTCCATCAACAAGTTTCACTGATGATGAAAAGTCAAGGAAAAGGTGCAAAGCCGGCATAGTAAGCAGACGGGTGTTTCTATGTCATAATTACGAAGAAGGTATTTTATGTTGAGAAATATTTTATAGTAGATCCACATAATGAAGTAAATTTTCGTTTTAATACATGCATTTTCAATGTAATGCTGAGACCTTAATTATTGACCAGCTCTGGTAAATTTTTAATGTATATAACATTAAATTAAAAAGAACACTCATTTTAAAACAATGAGCCGATTCCTTATTTTACCATTATTTCCTTCCAAGTAATTCTAATTTAATCTTTTACATTTAATATTCTACCTCAAGCATATTTTTCTACCCATAATAAGCAGAAAGTAAAGGTTGTCGTAGCTTGTTTGATTTTAAAAAAAGTTATACTGTCAAAATGTTTTTCATTAATGTTAATCAAAATGTTTTTCCTTTTCAATACACAAAAAAACAAGAGAGATGCTTTATGCTATTTCTTATTATCCTATGATTTATAAGTAAAGGAATCATTGAAAAAAATTATTTCAACAACAATTTTGAAAAATATTGATTTAGATCAATTTTGATCACAAAAAAAAAAAAAAAAATTAAAACAAACCTGTAGTCGTACCTGCAAGGCTTGACAATGCTGAAACAAAAAAAAATAAATATATATATGAATTTTTCATTATATAAATAAATGAAGATTTTGTACATATTAATACAGGCTAACTGAAATATATCTCTTCGAAATCAAATCAAATCCACTATGTAAGACTTCAATTGATCACAACTTTATTTTATTTTTAAAATTTTTCACATTGAGAATATAATTGTATTTTTTACCTGTCACGGTAGTTTACTGTATTTTATATAAAATCAAAGATAAATATTTATTTTCAAAGAAATTTTCAGATATTAAACGAATACAATGTATAGAAATAAAGCGAGTGTTGATAAACTTCATTAGTGACCAAAAAAGTGTTCACCAGAAAATTTAACAAGTTTTTTTTTTTTTTAATTTTTGGGTAGATATTTTTAATTAATTTATTTGGAAAAAATTTTGTTGCTCTATATTCAGAATAACTTCAATGTAAATGGCTATTGAAATATTTAAAAAATGATAAAATTGATTGTTATTAATTTATGAAAATCAAGAATTAAAGATGAGGAAAACTCCCCTAAGTATAAATAAAATAATGGAAGATAAAAAATTACACTAAGTACCAATAACTATAAAGAAGAAAATTTTAACATTATTGTGGTTTCTGCTATTGAAAAACGATTACACAAATATACATCTTTGGAAAAATTAGATTGGGGAAATATATATTCTTGGCGAAATATATGTTCTTATTTGAATTTTCAGATTCTATATGTAAAGAAGATGTGATGAGAGGCTATGAAAAAGCTTATTTCAAGCTTCAAACAAGCAGATTATTTCACAAGAAAATATATGAAAAATAAATTTCTCAACAATGATTTATGAAATAGATGACATAGATAGCACTAAATCTTAAGGCATTTCGCTTCCAATTTACTTTCAACATTTTTCTACCCTGAAATGAGCTTAGTTTTGATATAGGAATAAATATGAATATGGCTGATTAAATTGATATAGTTTCCCCAAGACTAATTTTACCTTTAATATAATTAAATATGAATCTTCATAAATAAATAAAAATCTGGTGCGTGCTCGCAACACACAACTTTCACTTACCAACTTACTTAGATTAGAAATTAATGCGTTTTGTTATTTGCCACTTCTCAAATGAACAGAAAGGCTTTAATCATGAACAATGGTCTGTCATTAAGTAAAGTCCCCCCTCCGGTTGATCAATCGTGATGAAATTTTTACAGTCATATCTCGGGCATATAAATACATCAAATACCAAGTTTGATCAAAATCGATATAACTGTTTTTGGGTAAATAAAAAAAACGCGTGAAAATGATACAAAATTTATTAAGTAAAGTCCCCCCTCCGGTTGGTCAATTTTGGTGAAATGTTGGCTATCACATCTTTGGCTTATGTATACATCAAATACCCAGTTTGATCAAAATAGTGAAAGCCTTCTTTGATTAAATAAAAAAAACACTTGAAAATGTTACAAAAATTATCAAATAAAGTCCCCCCTCCGGTTAATCAATTTTGATGAAATGTTGGCTATCACATCTTTGGCATATACATACATCAAATACCCAGTTTGATCAAAATCCTTAAAACCGTTTTTGAGTAAATAAAGAAAAACTCGTGAAAATGATACAAAATTTATTCAGTAAAGTCCCCCCTCCGTTTGACCAATTTTGATGAAATGTTGGGTGTCACATCTTTGGCATATACATACATCAAATACCCAGTTTGATCAAAATCCTTAAAACCGTTTTTGAGTAAATAAAGAAAAACTCGTGAAAATGATACAAAATTTATTCAGTAAAGCCCCCCCTCCGTTTGACCAATTTTGATGAAATGTTGGGTGTCACATCTTTGGCATATACATACATCAAATACCCAGTTTGATCAACATCGTTAAAGCAGTTTTCGAGTAAATAAAAAAAACTCGTGAAAATGATACAAAATTTAATCAGTAAAGTGCCCCCTCCGGTTGATCAATTTTGATGAAATGTTGGGTATCACATCTTTAGCATATACATACATCAAATACCCAGTTTGATCAAAATCGTTCAAACCGTTTTTGAGGAAATAAAAAAAAAACACGTAAAAATGATACAAAATTTATTCAGTAAAGTCCCCCCTTCGGTTGATCAATTTAGATGAAATTTTTACAGTCATATTTCAGGCATATCAATAGATCAAATACTCAGTTTAATCAAAATCGTTAGAGCCGTTTTTGAGAAAATCGAAAAAAACTTCAAAAGTTATTAAATAAAGTACCCCCTCCCTTTGAACAACTTTGATGAAATTTTTGCTGTCTCATCGCGGGCATATACAGACACTAAATACCCAATTTCAGACTGGCACGGTTTATAGTTTTTGAGCTAGTCTGTTCACACACACACACACACACACACACACAGACACACACACACACACACAGACCATTTCGCGGGACTTGGTTATTTGGACTCAGGGGACCCCAAAACGTGTATTTCCGTTGAAAACCGGAAGTCGAAATTTTTCACGATCGCAATACTTCCACTTACTATATATTTCATATATAGGTAAGTGAAAGTAAAAAAAATTTAATGTAAGAGCAAAATTTATTTAAATTAGTTGAAGCCACTAAACATCTTTAGAATAATGGTGGCATGCATTAAAAGTAACAATAGGCACACAAAAAAAAAAAAAAAAAAAAAAAAAAAAAAAAAAAAAAAAAAATGCACAATTAAGGAGCAGGAGCTAATTTCTAAGGTCATCAAATCTCATTCATTTTTCTAAATAGAAAAATAAATAGAAAACTACCACATCGTTTATCTGTAACTGATTAAAAAAACAAAACAAGCTATAGTTGGAAGATGACTACAATAATTTTATAAATTAACTTGTATAAGAAAACTGAACTATCAAAACTGGCTAAAAGCTAAATTTGAATTACATCAAATTAAAAATCACAAAGTGCAAAAAGAAAAATTACAGTTAAAAAAAAGAAAGAAAAACTATAAAGCATTTGAGTGCCTAAAATATAAATCAGCTTAAGGATACGTTTACGGTCTATATATATATATATATATATATATATATATATATATATATATATATATATATATATATTTCTATTTTATTTGTAAATCAAATTAAATTTTTCAGTTATGATTTTGAGGCATATTTATATAACTTGTATTTAACAATGATAATGATGATTATTAAACATAAATAATCAGATGATAAATTGATTAAAATTCACAAGAAACAAATATATAATGAATAAGAGATAGTTCCAATAATCAAAAATTCGCCTGACTGACACTTGATAATCAACATTTCACAGTGTATCCCATTAACTAAGGGCAATGTAGTACCAAGTTAAATTTAGAAATAAATAATTTTAATAGGTCATAAAATATGGTCATGATTCACATTTTATTTAATGTTGTTTTTCTCTTAGAGAAATGATCGAACATTAAATTAAGAAATGAAAAAAACAAACACTTAGTCACTCTAAGCACAGATAGTTGAAGAAAAAACAACTACTTTTATGTGTAGAATATAAACCCAATAATTATATATCAAGATTAACAGCCTCCAATTGATAACTATATTCTCCTGAAGCATTAAAGCTTATATTTTGATGTGTGGCACATATATAATTATTACTTTATGCCCTGATAGAGCATGCATTCTGCCGTTGTTTAATTTATTTTGTTATCAAGGTTAGAAACACAGTGGAGTTATCAGAACTAAAAAATAATCAGAATGAGTAGATAAACTGTTCAGGGAAAAGATAAAAATCATCCGGACTCTATAGTAATAAAACGCTAATATTAATAGAATGATCAATAGAATTTTATTCTATTAAAGAAGATGAGGCTGATTTTTATTTTAAAACACATCTGTTTCCCATGCACTAAACAAAACAAATACAAAAAAAAACAAAAAAAAAAAAACAAACCCTGCTATTATTGGGAACAGAAAAATAAAATCTAATAGGAAACACTACAACCGTTACTGTTTTGAACAATGGAAATAGAAAAACAAACCTGGACTACTCAGGCTAGACGAACTGGACCCTACAAAAAAATAAATATCATAAAATATTCATTTTCCCAATCACTATTTTATACTAAATGTAATTGGCGATAATACTTATCAATAATGATAAGGCGCTTGAAATGACAACCATCTCAATGTACAAAGGCATCATTAGTAGCTATTGAAATAATAAATATATAATTATCGATGTATTGAATAACTAACCATTGGGAGAAACAGCACCAGCTCCGGTCATCGCTGCTAATGTTACCAAGTTCTGCATCGTCATAGGTGTGCCTGAAAAAAAAAAAATAAATAAACTTTTCAAAACGCTAATTTTTTAGCAATTCCTTTGAAAACAGAAAGTTAGGAGTAGCTTGGTTAAAAATATAGCCAGTTTCATTTTGGAATATATCCCAACAACATGTATTGTAGATCGGTTTAATGAAATGTTTAAATAAAATAATTTTTGTCTGTCGTGTTCAATATTAACTACTTAAAACCAAGGTGGTTTGTATTAGCGAAAAATTTGGATATCTGAACAGTTGAACTATTTTATTTAATTGGTAAAGGTTAAGGTAAAGGTAAAAGAGTTAAATTTTTTTAGAAAAATGTTCCAAAAAAAGAAAGATAAAAATGGACCTTTAGTTGTGCAGATTTAAAATAATCTGCACAACTAAAAATCATAAGCAATTTCATTGTGAGTGAGGATGTAATAACATTTCTTATATAACATAATAAAGTTTTCATATATAATAATAAATAACATTACATTAAATTAAAAAAAAAAAAATGAAAACTAAGTAAATTTCAGACTTACCATTTGCTACGGACATATTTGCTAAACCTTGAAGTGCAGCTAAACTTTGAAGATTAGAAGAACTAATATCACTTAAATTAGGATTTGAGCCATTTAACGCAGCCAGTCCCTGCAACCCTGTAAACAGATGATATTTATGCTTAAGTGAAATTTGGATTATTCAAGCCTGTTTGATACGAATATGAGAACATTTGATTTTGAATAATATCTAAAATTCATACAGAAATGGTCTTTTGAAGTAAGTTTGATTTCTTTTCAGTACTTAAGTTTTTCATGAATCCAATATGTTTTAAAATATTTAAAGCAAACTTCAATAATTTATTCAGAAAATATATTCAGTTCTTTCTTCCTAAAGCATTATAGTATATGGATAGCAAAAATGCTTAGACTATCAATCATAATCTTCAATTATGATCTTTAAAAATTGGTTAGGAATGAAGAATCAGAAGTTAATTGATTTTATCTAAATCTACAATATAATCACTATATGTTTGCGGGGTTACCTGTGGTGTAGTGGTTAGCATGGCAACTTACAATACTAAAGGTCGCGGGTTCGCGCCTAGCGGTGGCCCTAGGATTTTTTAATGAGAGTAAAAAATTCTTGTTTGTGCCGTCCCTCGGATAGGACGTAAAATGGAGGTCCCGAGCCTGTATGATGTCAGGTACTAGTTAAAAATCCCTATCCTAATTATACCTGGATAGGCAAAATTTAGGACTCCTACTGTAGCATTGTCCGATAGCCTAAGTAGCATAAATGGACGTTAAACAAACAACAACAACTATATGTTTGCTTTTACTTTTAAATTATTTTATTATAAAAAAATTACTGTTTCAAATATTTAGAGATAATCATAAATAACTGATTTGAGAAATTATATAGGGTTATGGTGTAGTGGTTAGCATGGCAACCTACAATACTAAGTCACGGGTTCGCAAATCATGGTGACCCTAGGATTTTTTAATGGGAGTAAAAAATCCTTGGATATCCCGTCCCTCGGAGGACTCGAGTCTGTACAATGTCAGGTATAATATATAACCATCCCTATCCTAATTATACCTGGAATAGGCAGAATTTAGGACTCCAACTGTAGCATCGTCTCATTAGCCTTAGTAGCAAAGGACATTAAACAAACAAACAATGAGAAATTACATTAATCAAGCAAATTTCAATACCATAATGACTTATGGTTCTGATTCACAACCATGATGTTAAAGTTAATTAATTTTTAATTAATGTAATTTTGTACTGCCTAGAACCGCTATTGGCAATCAATCCAGTAATTATACTTAAAATAACGTCTAGAGTATTTTTCATACCAGCTGCGGAGTTGTGAAGAAGTAGTTGGGTTCCAATATTCGGTTGGACATTATTGGTTTGAAGATGCTGAAGTAACTGAAGGGGAGTAAGGCAGGAACTACTGGGATCAGTCTATAAAGAGAATTAAAAAATAATAATAATAGTATGAAACTCATGAAAAAGAAAAAAATTAAATAAGTATTTATACATTTAAATTTTTTAGAGAATTAAAAGAAAGATATTTTATTTCAGTAAAGTTAGTCATATAGGGAAAATTATATTCAAAGAAGTGGATTCAGTTAATAATATAACTTAGTTATAATTAACTTGTATCTTTTCAGACCAAAAACAATTTGGTTGCACACAATAGTTGCAACCAAACCTCTGTTATCTATTGTGTAGAAATAACTTTCTAAATCTTGTCTTGTTTTCTGTTCTAATTTTTTTTTAATTTAATTTCATTAAGTATTTTAGTGATTAATTTAAAACTTTATCTTTTATAACCTGCTTGATCTGCTTACAAATGAAACTTTATCTGCTGAAAAGGACCTGTTTTGGGGGTTTGTTACCATTTTGAGTGAGCATAGCGAGTGGTCAAAAGTTGGGATCGGAGAAACTTTTTTTAAGTTAAAAAGGGCCTTGATTAGATTCATTAGATCTCATCTTTCAACTTCTGCTCATTACGCTCACTCAAAAGGGTTAATAAACCCCCTACAGATAGTTTTCAGTGGAGATAAGGGCCGCACTATCATGTAGTTTTATTATTATTAGTCCGGTTTTATAAAACAAAAAATAATGAAATGAATATTACAAGTTTTTTATTTATTTATTATCATATTAATTAGTAAATTATTTAATGGTACTGCTATCAGGTATTTCTATTTATAAACAACATACTCGTAGGTCTTATCAGTGTGCCAAGTTAGGGACAGATAGCAACCATTTTTTTTTGCAACCAAACTGTTTCTGGTCTGAAAATTTACAAGTAACCATCATTCAAACAATTTCATTTAGGATAGGTTAAATGATAGTCAGGATTTTCAGTTTACAATGATTTTATTGTGGTAAGCCAACGTTTCGATCCAACTTGTGGATCTTCATCAGGGCTAAAAGAAAACTAATATATGAGTATCCATGCTAGAGGGTGACAATAAATGGATACATAACAGAACTGGTACTAATATAAAAGATGGTGTATACATGAATATTAAAATAAGTGGCTGGTTAACAAGATAAAATAGAATCTGATATTTACCTATTGAGTCCAGGTACTCAGTATATTCAGTCCAGTCAGTTAATATTCATGTATACAGCATCTTTTATATTATTATCAGTTCTGTAATGTATCCATTTATTGTCACCCTCTAGCATAGATACTCATATATTAGTTTTCTTTTAGTACTGATGAAGATCCACAAGTTGGATAGAAACATTGGCTTACACAATAAAATCATTGTAAACTGAAAATCCTGACTATCATTTAACCTATCGTAAAGAAGAACAGTTGACTATCTCTCACTTCTACTATTGATTCCATTTAGGTTAACATCCACATTCATTGAGATAAATTCCAGCACTAAAAGCCTAGTGTGTCTGTAAAATATAGGTATCAAATAATATATGCCTAAGCTGACTGCAACATATCAATCATCAGCAGTCCAAACTTGATCAGCTGTTTTTTAAGATAATCTTCCTCAATTTTGCAATGTCACTTCTTTTATCCTCATGATGAAATGTTAACAGGTATCTTACCTGCATTTTAGAGATATTAGCTCTATGCTTTTTATTTTGGAATTTTTTAATTTTTAACTTGATAGTCTATGTAAGTAATATGTATGTATTTTTTGAACTTTAGATTTTTCAAATTAGAGAGTGATAATATTTTAGAGATATTTTTAAATAATTTAATTTTAAATAATATTTAAGACTTAGATATCGACATTCTCACCTGCTGAGGCAGAGACGTGAGGTAAGACTGGGGCGACAAACTGACTCCAGCCAAATTCCAGAGGTTAGCTTGCATTTGCTGCAATCTCTTCTGATCCTTTTCCTTCTGAGTATCGGCGAATTTAACCACCAAAGGCAGTGAACATCCCTACAGGAAAATTATTAAAATAAAAAATAACAATGGAACAGAATTATCCTTTAACTCGAATATTTACTAATTCAATTAAGTAGGAATGAATCTAACTATAATGGTGTAGACTAGTTGCATAGGACACTGATTGAATTAAGAATATCAGATAATGAGAAGTCATATGATCGTTGAATAATTTATTAATGTTATTATTCATTAGTAGCATTGGAAGTCCTATTGATATAGGCCCTTCAAAATTTTGAAAGATTGCAGCATCAATTGTAAAATGAAGTAGTGACATGTCCAAAGAAATAAGAAAGAGAATTGCGGCAGCTAAATGTTGTTAGCATGGCTTAGAGAAGCATATCAGGTGCCATCTACTCACAAGGCAAAGTAAGTCAAGATTCTATAAAAGTTTGATAAGGTCAATGTTGACCTATGCCTCACAAATATGTATGGTAATAAAAACTGACGCGAATAACCTCCTTATATTCGAACAGAATATTATTTTTATGGATATAGGACCCCACGCGAGAGAAAGGAGAAGTTTGGAAGAGACAAAGAAACCGAGAGGTATATCGTATCAATCCAACTTCTTTCGACCAATAAATCAAGACAAGGCATGTGATTTGAGCAGATTTTTGGACGAAATTAAGATGAGGGTATAGGGTATATTTCTTTATATTACCAAATTTTAGTTATTAGTTATTAATCTTACTTTTATTATATATTTTTGGTCTGCTTCATTAACTTATATTCTCAGTAACTTGAGACTAACTTTGATAAGCTGTTTGTTTTCAACTTCTTAGAAAGTCAAGTTGGGCGGCCAAGTGATTCTGACGGAGAAGGAAGACATTCTTATAAGGGTCCTTGAGGATAGGATAGACTGCACCAATCAATCCAGATACCTAAGAGGCTGCTTCATGGGAAGCTCTACTGGTCAAGAGGAAGATTTGGGTTAGATATGGATGACAATATTGCCAAGGATGACTGTTACCGACTGAAAACCTTCAACTGATGAGTGGACTTATAAATAAGATCGGGCTGCCTGGGGAAGATGTGGATGGTAATGAACACAGTCCATGAGGGCATATAAGAATGAGGGCAGCTTAAGACTAAAATGGTGAGTAGTTTGCCAATTGACTCCAAGATACTATTACTGAACTGGAAGGCAATGGGAATGAAGCACCAATTTAATTAGATAGATAGATAAACCTCGTAAGGATGGTAAAAATGGTGTGGAAACATTAATGGCATTATAATTTCTTAGAAGTAAAAAAAAAAAAAGTATTTAGAATTATATTAGAAAACAAATATGAATTGTCTAAGGTGTCATTTCATAAAATGGATTAACTCAAATAAAGCAGTTCCCACTTTGACAATAATGCGCAGTACTGTACTTTGAAATATAAGTAACTCACACTGATCAACGGTCTATTTCATTTTTACTTGTAGTAATAAAAAAAAAGAAGCTATTTTTATTATTATCAATTGTTGTTTGTTTTTTCAGAAATTAAATCTACCTTAGCTTCATTAATTATCACCATATTCATTCATCATCATTCATTATCTTTGATAAAAATAAAAAGATGAATGGTTTTTGATACAATTCATAGTTTATTAAAGATTAGGAGAGAAATTGATACCATGAAATAATAAACACAGAGAAGAATGTTGGCGAAAAAAAAAAAAAATGTTGGAGGTTATTTTTAGTATTTTTTAAAATAAAAATTATGATACATGAGAAATTTATCACTCTTAAGCTTAGTTTTTGAACAAAGTGATGTCATTTTAGATTTCCTTTAACTTAAAACTCCAACTAGTTGGAGATTCTACCAATAAATTCACTATTGAACCAATTTATAAAGAAACTTTCTACTGGATCAATCAACCATGCCACAATTTTTTTTTAGAGATTCCATATTACAGGTTACCCATTTAGTCATAAATTAAGTTGTCGAAAATTACTTTTCCTTGATCCCTGTTCAATTCTCAATGTACATCCACTATAGGAGCATGCCTGTAAAGAACCCGTTGAATGAAAGAAATAATGAATGAACATTACTTGCCTGAATCTATATTGGAAGCAAGATTTATTAAATTTTCCAATCATGATGTTATATAACATTTCCGATATTTGTTTTTGCCTTCTTTGAAGAGAAACTAAACTCATATAAGGGTTGTGCAAATACTTTTTTAAAAAATTACAGGAGAGATTAAATTAAACCATTTACAGATTAGTTGCTGTAAATGTAAAATAGAGAGAAGTATTGGTCAGCATAAAGCCAATTTTTTTCTTTTAAACTGTTCACATATGGATTAAAAAAATCCATGAAATAAGACTATCCACTTGACTTAAATTGTTTAAATTATAATTCCAATTCAAATAGAGGAAATTCTAATTTAAACAGAGTGCTGTCAATATCAGGACTTTTATCCTCTCAGGCAAGAATAGAACTCTTACAGATCAGATTGAATAAATGTTCATGAATTCCTTTGATGTTAAAAACAAATAATTTAAATGGTAAACCTATTCTTATACTCAGTGTTTAACTGAATAAAGAAATTTAGTCTTTAGCCTAAGTGAAAATTATTCCTATTATATTTTATTAATTATGTTGATACACCATTAATCCAGTAAAATGTATATTAGTAATATACTCTATAACCTTTGCCTATGAAGATATTATCATAATTGTCTAGGGATTTCATGTTTTCTGCATTTGATGTAAATATATTATAATAGCATTGAATGGCTTGTATAAACCTAAGGCTTATACCTCTGCAACCCTGATCAGCTTAGTTTTGACTAAATTTTTATAGCCAATGATAATGTATGGAGGGAGGCATTTTGGTCAGCTTTCAGCTAATACCACTTAATCCCACAACAGTCTCAGAGAGTATTATTGGTGCTATTAGGTTCATTAGATCACATAACAAATTCTATATTTACTTTCACTTATTTATTTTTTACAGATCACTTAATATAACATTTAGATCTTTGGTGCTCAGGGCCAGCCTTCTCCATCTATGCCTGTCTTGGGTGACTGCTTTCCAGTTAATAACATATTTGTTGATTCTAATGAACCATATACTATTTTCCCTCATTGAGGTATTTTACCAACTACAGTGGTACTATGTAGAGGCTTAGAGGTGGATTGCTTCGAGCTACATTTTCCACCCACCTTAAAGTCCTTGCGTTCTTTGCGAGATATGTGGACTGACCAATTTTTTTAAGCAGTTCTTTATCGGTTTTTCTCCACCATGGGTGAATGATCCGATGCCAGATATTCTTCCTAAGGTGTGGGTTTGAGTTCATGGTGAGACCGATCAAATTCTTCATAACTCTCTCTCTCTTCCTATATGTAAAGTGTTGATACATATTTTCTGATTAAAAAACCAATATTGTGTAGTTAACACACACAGAGTAACTTAGCAGTGCCGGATAGACTATCAAACTAGCTCCATCTTTAGGATGTTTTAGAAGTTAACAAAAATGTTAGCACGATCAACAGATAGCATGAAATTCAATGCACACTTGTTTAAAAAATTTTAAGTAGAAACTTTCTGGTTATCCGGAATCAACCACATTTTACCACTTTATGGAACCGGACCTTCTTTTATTTGTGTGAAGATTACAGTGTATTTAATACGTAATTAGAAAATTGTATCTAATGTAGCAATAGCAATTAAACTTTGTTTTGATACAGAGAATAAGGCAAGTATAATAACTGAAGAAATGCTGGCATGCCTAAAAATTGAAACCATCACCAACGGTTGGCCTAGACACCAAGAATAAACATAAAATAAACAATTATTTTACATATTGTAAAACACATACATACAACGGAATGAAAAATTCATTCAATTGCAGGCAGATTATAAGATCTTTTAGTATACCTCTCAATTATCTGATTTCTTAAATCATAACTCGAATCAATAAAATAATTTAAAAATTAATGAAACATTTAAATTTTATAAAAAGGTGAGTTAAATATATTGAATTCCCTAAAAGTTTCTTACTACAACGATACACATGTCTTCAAAATTTCGTTCAGTAATCCCCAACTACTTTCTACACAAATCATAGTTATATATCCATGCAAACACAATAAATAACATGCTTCAAGCTAGTGTACACAATGCATACTTCATATTATATTAAAATTTTTGAAATGAGTCTGATAAGACATTGAGAATTGGGCTGCTTTACACAAGTATTACATAAAACACATGATTAATAATACATCACATTAATAAATATAATAAATAAAGGTGTGTCTGAGAGTATGTAAAAGTACTGTCATTGTGAGTTTATATTTAGATCTTTATGTAATTATAGTTAAAGTTTTATAAATTAAAATGTAAGTATATTTATTATTCCCTGTTTAATCACCGTTATTATCTTTTTCCAATCAACCATTCAATTATTCGTTATAACAATAAAGCTAACCAATTTCAGGGTATAACAAGAAATTAAATTACTAATCAATCTAAAAGAACATTGCATTTTTTATTTTTGTTAATTCTGGCTAGAATAGCAAGAAATTAAAAAAAAAAATTATTTGAGAGAAGCTATAAGATCAATTTGTTTTGACATAACTTCAAACGAATAATGCCAATGAAACCTATTCAGCCCTCAGTAAAAATATCCCGAGTTACCATTCAAATGATTTTTTGTATTGCATGTTTAAAATTGATTTACAATATGCCAGCAGAAATCTGGAAATCTCAAGAGGCTTAGATAGGTAAATTGTTAAGGCAGTTTTTTTTTTTTTTTGTACAATGAATGAATTTTATTTTTAAAGATCAGCTGCTGAAATCAGACTGCTGATAAAACAAGCATAAAATTAAGTATGGAGTTTGAGTCAATCAACAGTTGAACTCCACAAATAATTCACAACCGTAGGTTTACCATTGGATTATAACAGCCAATCGGTCTAAGTACTAAGTTTAAGATTTCAATGAAACATTTTCAGTAGTATTACTGGTCTATGTGCATGTACATTAAGGAAAATTCACTGAGCTCACGCTTCTCTTTATAAAAATTAAAATTTTAGGGAATGATGTAAAAAGTTCAAAAAATTTTCCTGTAAGAAAACTGTGCAGCAGCACAAAACAGAGAAAACGGGTGGCTGGTCTTTGGGAAGTTTTGCTCTTAATGAGTTTGAACCCACCGAAGAACAAGAGTTTAGAATTTAAGATTACAAAAATATATTGGTATATGAGAGTACCTTTAATGTGCAAGTATATTGAATTGAAATGATTTCATATTTTTTATGAATGTTTCGTGAAAAATGCTGATTATTACTCAAGATGAAAATAGGTAAAATTGGATAAACAATATATTAAAGAACAGATTGACCAGTGAACAATTTATTCTACATTTTTAAATCAAATATATAATGTCAATTACATGTATTTTGTTTCATTTTTCAAATAAACTTTAATAATTAATCTTCCCGTTTATTTCGGGATGATGAGTACAAGTGTAACGTGATCATATTGTAAATGTGATTAAAGTGCATGCGTTTTTATGTAAGATTTGATTATATGTCATGATATTCACATAATAATTACACACATATACAATGAAAAAGAATAACTAAGAATATTAAAAGAAATAGATTATAATAAAACAGATGTTTGCCACAAACAAAAACATAAAAACATAAGGAAAAAATGCTCATTTTAAAAGAATTAGAAGTTAAAGTTACAGTTCAGAACATTTCTTCGAATAAATATAGCATAAATTTTCATGAGAAAATTTTTAAAATATCGCTACCAAGGTTTGACAAGGCTGTAGATAAACATTTTTTGTTATCATGAGATTATTGATTCTTCTGACTTTTCTTTGAAATGATGCGTTATTTTTAATTCAAAAAGCTAAAATTTTACATGTAACTGTAGGATAATATAAGTTTTTCTCATTTTGGATACAATTAGGTTCTATAACATCAAAGATTTTTTTTTTTATATTCAATTATATCAAAATGTTAAATTAATAATAAAAAAAGGATGGTAAATTTGATATATATTTTTTAAAGGAGTGTTAGTGCATCAAATTTTCAAAGAGTTTTTTTATATTAAAATTAAGGTTACGAGCACATAGAAACTTGTCGAACCAAGTTAGTGACATCTCTCTTTTTTTTTTAATTATTATTTTTGTGGCACCCATTCTGTTATTGAAGAAAAGAAAAGACGGATGTGTGAGTGATTACCTCCATAGTTTTAGAATGATGCATTGCTTTAATGGCGTTGATTGCGCACTGCTTCGAGGTAAAAGTGACAAAGGCACAACCTGGGGCCCGGAAACACACATACATAAGCCATTATACAAATGATGCGCGACAGATAAGAAACTTCTAAAGACCACACGAAAAAATAAAATAAAAAATAAAAAAAATCTACATCATTAGATTCTCTAGACATTTCTAAAGGATCATTAATGTGTTAAAAAAAAAAAAAAAAAAAACCTGAAAATCCTTTCCAAGATCAAACTGCATAAAGGGAGCAGCAGTATGATTTTGTTTAGGTCCCTTTAATAAAAGTTTTTTTTTTTATTATTACTACACAAATAATATTAATAAAGCTATAATCGGGATACTTAATATAGTAAATACAATAACACCAACAGGGAACATAGAGTTTTACAGAAGTCACAAATTTGATAAAAAAAACAATTGGATGGCAGCCCAAAATAAAAAGCTACATATATATGTTAGCTGTGCTCAAATATACGTATAATTAATTATAAGAGAAAAAACAAAATAAATAAATAAAGTGTGAAATTAACTATATAGTGAACACGAAGCCAACATACACTATGCGCAAACAGTACAGGAATTCTGTCTCAAAAAGAAACATTATTTACATTGCCAATGAGAAAAATATTACAGATATGTTACTTGAATAACGAACAACAAAATGGGTTTTTTTATAATTAGGGGATATTATTTTATTATTATTAAACAATAATTAGTAGTTAATATTGTTTCTTGATCGGCCAGACTAACCTGTGATATAATTTCGTGGCCATTTGCAGGTCCCTTCCCTTAATTGACAGATGTCTTGGATTAGACAACTGAACTGCCAGCATGTTTAAAATGAACTTTCCAATCATTTATATTTAATATTTTTGAACATATTTCTTCACCTTTGAAAAATACTATCTTAGTAAGTTGGTTTCAGGAATATAATTACACCATTGTTTCATACACAATGGTAATATGAAACAAATCAAGAAAAAAACAGTTTGAAAACTCATGAATTCTTTAACAGATATAAAAGATTACGAAAAAATATAGAAGCCATAGGCTGAAATCACAATAGGCATAGAGTAACTAACTCTAGTGGTTGAAATACCTCAAATGAAAAATAAATAAATAAAACAGGTTTTATTTTGAAGAATACCACCTTTATCAAAATAAAGTTAATCTATCAGGAAAAACAAAACAAAAAAAACTATGAAGAAAATATTTCATTAGCGCAGAACTAAAATTAGGATCCAATGCTACGAGTAGTAAAGGTAAAACAGCAAAAAGAAATATAATTGCTTAAATATAATATATATAATATATATAAATATAAGCCGCTTTTAATTCGTATATAACTCAATGATTAGAAACAGTTTTTTTTTTTTTTTGTTACAGAAAAATAGAAAAAGAATATCAAACATTCAGAAGAGTAAAATTACATATCGATTAAGTCATGAGTGATTGACAAAAAAACAAGATTTAGATGAAGGCAAAAGGCCTGAAAAATTGTCCAAAATGAAGAGGGGTTTTAATTTGGAATAGCATTAAATCTTAGATTAAAAAAATAAATATTGTGATAAAATATGTTATTAATTAATTTTATTAGTATAGATATTTTAATAATATTCCCATATTTAATGATATAACTAATAATTCATTGTTGTTTGATTTTTATCTACATTAAGCACCGAACGAACAAAAAAACTTTAATAAATTATGATGATGGCAGTTCAGTTGAATATTTAAATAATATAATAATGCTTAAAGGAACAGTTATATATATATTCCAATTAACAAAATTCCATCCAGAACCAAAGAATACCTTTACTCTGGCCCGAAGTATCCCTGAGAACCGTACACTCTTCAATGGCACCGAACGTTTCAAACATTTGTCTCACATCATTTTCATTATATTTCTTTGACAACATTCCAACAAACAGTTTCCTCTCTGAAACAGAATAAATATAAATTAAAATGGATCTTGAAATTGTTAAGTTTTTGATAAAACTAGTTAAATATTATAAGGAATAAAAATTAAACAAAAACTTGACTGTTGCATTAAAAGAGTTCCAACTTGGGTGAAAATTTCCTTCCTAAATGTTTAGCAATCGCATAGTAATTTATTAAGGATTATTAAATTAAAACCAGAATATAATAGACTCTAGAATTAGATGACATAGTGCAAATTTGGCCTAAATCAAGAAGTTTGAGGGGTACACTTTAGGAAATTATGATTTTTTCAAATATACCATTTTTTATGGGGTTCAATTTAACGAAATTTGAAAAATAAGGAACCAAGGGGAAAACCAAGAAACTGACACATCATTATAATTCATCTTTCATTTATCTTTAAAAATTATGGCTTGCATGATCGTTAGAGTTCATAGTAAAAATTAACTCTAAATTTTAATTAAATCAAGAATTCAATGTTAATAAAAACACTGAATGGCTATTGCTATTGAACACTGCATTGTCATGTAAGCAGAACAAGATATCAGAAGGATTTAGTTTAATGTAAAAGAAAAGCTATGACTATCCCTTTTTTCTATTTCTGGAGGTAGCCGGAGAAGATCAGCTATTGCTCTAGAGAACTACTAAACAGTTTCCAATCAAACTCAAAATAAGAAGAAAAAAGTTGAAATGGAAAATACAACTTAAAGGAAAATAGATAGTGTCATAAAAAAGAAGCCCTTGAGTAGAATCCCTGAGGAGCAAGGAAAAGAGGAAGACCAAGGGAGACATGGTGCAGATCTGTTCGAGCGGATCTGAACTGGATCCGAATTTTGTATCACAAAATAGCAGGTTAAACTGAGTTAAAATTAAAAAAGGTATATTTCGAAAAGTTAAAATATTTGAGTTAAAAGAGTCAACCAAAATTACAACCAAAAAGATTCGCCAGGAATAGGCGAACAATAATAATTGTTGAATATTGATCTTCAACTGATTCCAACCTTTTGGAACCTTCTGGATTTTAATCAGATAGGTTATGTTTAATATTGGGAGGTTACCCCCCACCCCCCACTGCATATGAAACACTACCAACATCTGTCACTTTTTAGACAGAATACCACTTTTTTTTTGCCACTGATATTACAATGTTGTAAAGGTGGCCGAATTACATATTCCATCCACAATTAGTGATAATTTTAATTCAGTTTTAGATCATTGTAATTGTTCACAGCTTTTAGAACGACGAGATAGGTGTAGATTGTAAAAGGATAATTTTGAAATGCAAAAAATATGACATATTTATTGAATTTATATTCTATTCATTTAACCATTGGTTTTTTAGATGATCTCTCCATTTTATGATTAAGATGAATATTGGAAGGGTGTGAAGAATGATTGCTCAAGAATATCATCAAAATAGCCCTGTAAATCATAAAATAGATAAAGAGATAATATTTCATACACTTACACTAACATCTTCCGCATCCTCAAATCCTAGTTTTGATTTTATAGGTACCCGCAATTATCGATGTACCTGTGTATTGCTATTATCTTTAGTATTGTATAACTTCCTTCTGTATATTTTTCAATTTTTTTATGCATTGTTACCTTATATATTATCTCAATTTTGTGTTATTGAGTCCAGACATAACAATTTCTATTCAGTACCATCTATTTGGTTAGTTTTTAATATTTTATTTTCAATAAGTTGTTATGTAGCCTTTCACTTCAAAAAATTTGGGGTGCCCCGTAATAAACCTTTGAAGTCGACGAACTAACCTCCTACCACTACCTTTCACCTTATTTTTACCTTCAGTCTTTGTATCACTCTGGACTCAGAAGGTAAATATCAGATTTTATTTTATCTTGCTAACCAGCCACTTATTTAAATATTCATATATAAAATGAAATGAAAATAGCCTTTATTTGTGCAATTACTATACACAAAAATAATATAATTTTATACAATATACTATTTTTTTTTTCTTTCTTACACAGGCCTTCCCTTTAGGGAGTAATAGTCAGTACTTCCCTGGATGACTAGTCCAACTGGGAAAAATATTCATATATAATGCTTGCCATCTTTTATATTATTATCAGTTTTGTAAAGTCATCCTCTAGCATACATGCTCATATATTTCTTTTCTTTTAGCCCTGATGAAGATCCACAAGTTGGATCGAAACGTTAGCTATCCAAAATAAAAAAGTTTTAATTGAAAACTCTGATAATCATATAACCTATGATAAAGAATAACAGCTGACTATCTCTCACCTCTACAAGAATATCATAGCGAATAATTGCCAGTAGGATGAGAATCGCCGAAGAGTTTTGATTTTATTGAAGAATACCGGATTTCTTGGCTTGTATCTGATATATGAGCCAATATAGAAGAGATGAGATAAAACTGAGGGCAAGCACACCTTTTCTCAATATTGAGTTTTGAAATTCTCACTCTATTTGCCAGGAAACCTACATTAGTTGTTTGTCTTCGGAGGGGCCTTGCCTTGAGTTATTTGTACAGTTGCTTGAATGCACAACTGTTCATTAGCTCAAGGCGAATATTAATTATGCATTCTAAAATCGACAGGCGTCTTTTGTCGCCTCATTGTAAACGGCCACTATTGAAACGCAAATCACAGGATTCTAGGATCTTCTAATGAGAATATATAAGTATATATATTTTTAAATCCATATTTAACAAAAAAAAAGTATTACAAATCAAGCTAGAAACTGTTGACACAATCAATGGTAATTAGATTACGACCGAAGACCGCCGAAAACCTAAGAATAGAAATATTGAGTGACGAGAACTACGTGTGAAAGTCTGACCACACATGTACGCACCGCAGCAATAATATAGGTTGTGTTCAGAATATTTTTAATTTAACTTACATATTACCTTTAGTTATGCCTAAAGGTCAGGCCACACATGTCAGACACAGGCCACTTTAGGCATAACTGAAGGTAATATGTAAGTTAAATTAAAAATATTCTGAACATAACCTATATTATTGCTGCGGTGCGGATCCGGTGCGGACATGTGTGGCCAGACCCTTAAGGGCATCTTGAGTAGGACACGTCGGAACTGACGAGCTTCCTAGATCACGTTCGTTTCGCATACCCATTGGGAAACATGAAATATTAGTAACAATCAGGTTTGAGATTTTAAATCTAATGCTACATATTTTTATTTTTGTTTCCTCACAATTCTATTATATTTGTTCGGTATACCTAAGACCGTAGTTGGTTGTTTGTTTTAACGTCACTTTATGCTCCTAAGGCTAATCGGACGATGCTACAGTGGGGGTCCTAAATTTTGCCTTTCCTGGTATAATTAGGATAGGGATCTTTAACGAGCACCTGACATCGTACAGGCTCGGGACCTCCATTTTACGTCCTATCTGTGGGACGACATAGCCAAGGATGTTTTAATGGCAGTAAAAAATCCTTGGCTATGCCGTCCCTCGGATAGGACGATGTCAGGTGCTCTTTAAAGATCCCTATCCTAATTATACCTATCTAGGTAAAATCTAGGACTCCCACTGTAGCATCGTTAAACAAACAACAACAATCACTTTGGCGTTACACCGACCATATGGAGTACAAATCCTCCACGAAAATCCCCTTCTTTTGGCGTATAGCTTATCGGATAATATCCCGAGATTAGGATAAGAGGTCTCCTATAATATAGCTCCGGAAATAAAACGAAACAACTGCAAAAATTAACTTTTTACTTGACAATTTTGTAAATTTAATTTTAATTTGTTGGTGGGCTCAAAAATGCATTTACTAGATGTATGTGAATCGGTACAAGCGTCCTTACAAAATCCCCTACTGAATGTTGCATTCATTCAGACAAATTTGGAATTATTTTTCTTTTGCTTGTACTGTAAAATTTCAATATTGCAGTATTTAACGTGTATAGGAATGTTTTCTTGACTGTTGGTATTAAATGTTATACTATGTTTATTTAGATACAGTCAATAATTAATAACTATTTTATGGTGATGTTTCGAGAATTTATTGTTCTCATAATCATATAGAGACTGAAAAACTTATGTTACTAAAATGTTTTTTTTTTGTTTGTTTATTTAACGTCACTTTGTGCCACTGAGACTAATCGGACGATGCTACAGTGGGAGTCCTAAATTTTGCCTATCCAGGTATAATTAGGATAGAGATCTTTTAAAAGAGTACCTGACATCGCACAGGCTCAGGACCTCAATTCTATCCGATAGACGGCTTAGCTAAGGATTCTTTACTCCCTTTAAAAATTCCTAGAGACCCCGCTGGCGCGAACCCGCGACCTTGAGTATTCTGGGTTGCCATGCTAACCACTACACCAGAGGTAATTTTATAAGACAATTATTAATGTTATATTACTGCTTTAAAAAAATAAAAAATAAAAAAACTGGGAAAAGGTAACCGAATCATTGAAAAATCGGGAAAACAAAATAACAGAAAAATAAAAATCTTTTCTCTTCAAAAATAAATTATTTAAAATAATTTAGAAAAATAAAAAATATGTTGGTTGAATATATCATATATATCCGATTAGACAATTAAAATAGTAAAGAATTATAAACAAAACAATAAAATTAATTTATTTTAATAATGATTCGTTAAGTCAGGTTACAAGAATTCTTTATATTCTCAGTTATGGATGTGATTGAAATTCCCTCGTGTAGAAGAATATTAAAATTTAAATACAGTCCGTATTTTTAAATTGGATATTGCAAAACTATTGGATTGGAAATTTAATATTGAAAGGTTGAAGGAAATTACATATATTTTATTTCATGAAATAAATTCTGTTTTAATATCGTGTACAAAACAAAAATTAATATATCCAATAAAAAAAAGTTTTGTTTTTATTGAACAATGTCTTTCTCAATTCCCTAAAACCAATCTGGAAAAGGTTTAATATTATCTCTTGGTATATATTATACCTTTCTTATTATGCTTTAATTTTATCTGTATGAATATGTTTTCCCACGACACAGTAATTTCGTCCTGAGAATACCAACTACTTTCTCCAAGAAAATGAATATTAAACAAATAAAAGTTCTAAATTCATATAGATTGTAATACCTTCAGAATCTATTGCATCATACAACTAATACATCAGGAAATGACAAAATATTTTATTATTTGAAAAATAAAAACACCAGATACCAATACAACCTATAAAATATCATAGGTTACTCTTTAAAGATCCCTATCCTAATTATGCCTATGTAGGCAAAATCTAGGACTCCCAATCCAGGTATATTTAGGATAGGGATCTTTAACGAGTATCTGAGATCCTCGGGACCTCCATTTTACGTCCTATTCGAGGGACGGCTTAGCTAAGGATTTTTTACTCCTTTTAAAAAATCCTAGGGCCACCATGGGGCGCGAACACGCGAACTTTTTTTTTTTTTTACATTCATTATATCTATAAGAGGTTAGAGCACAAATCAGACGAGCCCCTTGATCCAAGTCGGCCGTTTTTTAAAGAAAATTGTTGTTATAAAGTGCATATGTGCGGTCAGACATTGTTCGCTCGAGTTCACGTTTCACCTCTGTACGGCAAGGTTCGGGGAATTATCCGTTCGCCTCCTGGTTCGACGCGGTGTAAAGCTACCTTAGATATCATCAGCATATGCAGCTTCACGCGATAAAGTATAGTACCTTTCGGGTTTTTCCTTAGAGGTACATCTCGCAGCTTTTACAATGCAAGAGCACGGGCAAGAGAGATTCTCTTAGGCGTAAACCACCTTCTACTTTGAAATCTTCCTTCAGTGTACTTTGAATTTTCACACTATATTTGTTGTCCTTCAGAAATATTCTTACTAGCAATGTAATGTATAACAAAATTTTTACTACTTCGAAATGTCAACTTAAACATTTTAAAAGCTCTAAACAGTTCTTTTTATTTTATTTTATTTTTACTTTCACTTACCTATATATGAAATATATAGTAAGTGGAAGTATTGCGATCGTGAAAATTTTCTATGCCCGCGATGTGACAGCAAAAATTTCATCAAATTTGCTCAAAGGGAGGGGGTACTTTATTTAATAACTTTTTAAGTTTTTTTCGATTTTCTCAAAAACGGCTCTAACGATTTTGATTAAACTAAGTATTTAATCTATTGATATGCCCGAGATATGACTGTAAAAATTTCATCAAAATTGATCAACCGGAGGGGGGACTTTACTTAATAAATTTTGTATCATTTTCACGTGTTTTTTTTATTTACTCAATAACGGCTTTCACGATTTTGATCAAACTTGGTATTTGATGTATTTTTATGCCCGAGATATGACTGTAAAAATTTCATCAAAATTGATCAACAGGAGGGGATCAACAGGATTTTACTTAATAAATTTTGTCCAATTTTTACCTTTTTGATCGATTATCTCAAAAACGGCTTTAACGATTTTTATCAAATTCGTTATGTTTAATGAAAATTAGTTGTTATTTAATATCAGGTAAGCTTTATTATTATTAAAATGTTCTGAGGGGGCTTAAATGGGGAAGGGGCTTTTTTGTTTTTCTATAAAGTACCTTTGTTTTAGTTTATATTGGGAAATTATATGTCTCTCATCACGCTTAAAAATAAGAAACGGCTAAATATGATATATGAAGAAAATCAAGTAAACATATACAGGAGAAAAAAAGAAAAATATTCCGTCAACTCATAAAACACCTTGAGCTCACGCATGCGCCGTACGCCTTTAATGACAAACCAATGCGTTATAATTAAACTGTTCTGTTCATTTGAGAAGTGGCAATTAACAAAACGAATTAATTTCTAATCTAAGTAAGTTGGTAAGTGAAAGTTGTGTGTTGCGCGGACGCACCAGATTTTTTTTTATTGCGCTTATTTAAAGTAAAAAGTTATAAGTCTTCAGGTCTCTATAAAATTATCTTTCATTTGATATCTCATACATAATAAAGCTCCCGAAAACTGGGAAATGGAGATCGTGTAGCTAGCTATCTATGGTAGATATTTGCAAGTTCGAAGTGCGTTTACATTACACGATATCAGTAGCTCCAGAAGGTGTGTTGTGTGGCATGAGTATGCCGGTCACGATTCAGGGAAGGTAATAAACTAACAGGTTGATGGGGTTCTGCTCACCAGCTGATGCCACGTCACTCCTCGGGTCACGTCTGCTTTCGGTTGATATAGGGAGCATGTGTCATAATGTTTGTGGAAACGGGGGCTTAGGGGGGATCCAGTCCTATCTGTCGGTTTATCTCATTTCCTTCATGTGTATGCCACCCTCGTGACAATAGGATCGTAATATGAAATATGATGGGTGTATAAATAGTGTACGTGATCATCAATATTACATTGTAATATGTAATAACAACTAACCAATTTAGGTATTATGAGTTAGCTCCCTCGAATTGACTAACTACAGTAACCTAATAGTTAATTTTTATGAAGCAAACAGAGTACTCCTTTACATCTTAAATAGTAATAGTCCGTGAGCTGAGGGCCAAAAAGGTGCCTGATTTGAAGAAATTTTTTGATCATATAGGCTGAAAGTACTCGTTTCATAGGCAACAAATGTGAACGTCTGCGACTTAAGATCGATGGTACTCCCATTAAAAAATCCTAGGGCCACCTCGGGACGCGAACCCCCCCAGAAAAGCCATATGAATAAGAGGAAAATGATTCGCCTTTTCTAGGAAAATGACCCTTATATTAATAAAGTAAAATGAAATCTTGGTTAACGATCTTGCAAGAGGATCGTTTTTACTTTCACTTACCTATATATGAAATATATAGTAAGTGGAAGTATTGCGATCGTGAAAAAATTCGACTTTCGGTTTTCAACGGAAATACACGTTTTGGGGTCCCCTGAGTCGAAATGACCAAGTCCCGCGAAATGGTCTGTGTGTGTGTGTGAACAGACTAGCTCAAAAACTATAAACCGTGCGATCCTGAAATTGGGTATTTCATCTATTTATATGCCCGAGATATGACTGTAAAAATTTCATCAAAATTGATTACCGGGAACTTTACTAAATAAATTTTGTAACATTTTCACGTGTTTTTTTTATTTACTCTAAATCGGCTTTAACGATTTTGATCAAACTGGGTATTTGATGTATGTATATGCCCGAGATATGACTGTTAAAATTTCATTAAAATTGATTTACCGGAGGGGGGACTTTACTTAATAAATTTTGTATCATTTTCACGGGGTTTTTTTATTTACTCTAAATCGGCTTTAACGATTTTGATCAAACTGGGTATTTGATGTATGTATATGCCCGAGATATGACTGTTAAAATTTCATTAAAATTGATTTACCGGAGGGGGGACTTTACTTAATAAATTTTGTATCATTTTCACGGGGTTTTTTATTTACTCAAAAACGGCTTTAACGATTAACAAAAATAAGATATGGATGTAGAAAAATGTGTGACTTTGGGAAATTATATTTAACAAAACACGTCAATTTCTTATCAAAGTAAGTTGGTAAGTGAAAGTTGTGTGTTGCGCGCACGCACCAGATTTTTTTTATAAATAAACGAGCAGACCCGGTCACACGTTGTTGTGGCTAGGTAGCTAAAATGCGTTGAATTAATTATATCATTCTTTTTAATACAGTCAAATCAAATTGCACTGATAAAGGTAGAAAAGTTTTAGCTAATCTAAATACCAATAGAAATTTAAAATTGTTTGGTAAAGAATTTAGAAGGGTTAAAGTTTTTATTTTTCACATCTCATATTTGACTATAGTATGTATTAATAATCCATTCATTTAGCACTTGCTGGATTATTTCAGCAGAGGCGAGCTTAAATATAAATAACACACTAATCTATATAAATAAAGTTGAAATTCTGTTTGTTTGTTTGTTCTTTATAGAAATCCATACCGTTTGTCCTAAATTCTCCAAATTTCGATCAGTGGTTCTTTGATACCAGGTGCGAACACCTGTCCACATTAAAATTGCATAACTTCAGCCAAGGTGAAACTGCAGGCTAATATTTCTGTTTGTTTGTTTGTTTTTTATAGAAATCCATACTGTTTATCCTAAATTCTCTAAATTTCGCCGGTAGTTCTTTCATACCAGGTGCGAACACCTGTCCATATTAAAATTGCATAACTTCAGCTGATCTCTTGGTATATTCTTTATTGTTAAAAAAATCAAAAATCAACCGTTTCATTAGAAAAATGAAATTCCCCGATCAAACCGGGTTGCACAGCTTAAAGATGAATTTCTGTTAGTTTGTTTTTTCTAATTAAAAATCCATACCGTTTGTCCTAAATTCCCCAAATTTCGCTCAGTGGATCTTTCTTACTAGGTGCGAACACCTGTCCATATTAAAATTTCATAACTTCAGCCAGTCTCTGGGTATATTCTTTATTGTTTTAAAAATCGTTATGATCTCACTTTAAATTTGTTCACGTTTATTAGAAAAATGAAATTCCCCGGGTGAAACCGGGATATACAGCTAGTAACAATATAATTGGAATAGGGTTTAGTAAAATCAAAATAGACAGTCTTTTACATATTAGTCTTTTCCCATAATGCATATTAATTAAGTACAGAATATAACATATGATGATGAGATTAGATAAAATATTGGTAGGTTCTACCCACCTTGGGTTTTACCTGAAGCAAGTTATCAAAATGTCTTTGGCTAAAACAAATAGATTCGATGCTTTCCACACGTGAAAAGGCGATAGGAAAACACGGACTTTCCTAGTCCAATCCAGAAAAAATAAATTTAGCTATTGAATGCTTACCCACCCTATATATCGAAAGAAAATGAAGAGTTGTGTCAATAAATTAACTTACATCGCCATCTGTTGGAAATTTATAGAACTTAGAAATAATCACACTCAATTGCAATAATATAATAAGCATTTAATCTGCAATAAAAGAAATATTGAGGCCAATAATCGGGATAATAACTATCCCATCTTTTAAGTTGGAAAAAATTATACACAATGAGCCAAATTTCATCAAAATCGGTAAGGTAGTTTCTGATTTTACCTCCGACAAACTTCGGCACACAAGATTTTTATATATATAAAGATTATATTTTCAGTAATATAATAAGAATTAATACGTTTTTAAGTTATATAATAATTAGGAAGTAAAAACCCAAATGCTTAATATGAGAGTTCAATTATAATTTAAATTATATGCAAATATAGGAAGGGTTAACAAGTTGAATATGTGAAAACATTACGTAACTCAATTGGTTTCATGATTCCGATTATATTCTTAAACGAAGTGAATTGTCGAGGTAGACGAGAAGACCTCCAACAGTGTCCACGAACAATAACATCTTTCCCACGACATATTTTCATTTGCATGGGAATCGGTCGATTGATGATTCATTACAATAACAGTAAGTGCTATCGTCTTCTCGAAATAAAATTTAAAAAGCACGAAGAACAAAATATTTAAAAAAAAAAAAAAATATGCCTCCTATTTATGATGTTTTAACATGGAACAAAACACAAAACATACGATGTAAAAGATATCTAGACTTGTTGAAACAAACTGTTCTAGTACAGTACCAGTCAAACGTTTAGAATCACTGGTATTTAATTCACAAGTTTTAAAAAAATAATTGTAATTCAAGGGATTAACATTTCAAAAATTATATGATTGTTTCCAATACAATCTGTATAAATAAAGATGAAATTCTGTTTGTTTGTTTGTTCTTTATAGAAATCCAAACCGTTTGTCCTAAATTCTCCAAATGTCGCTTAGTGGTTCTTTCATACCAGGTGCGAACACTGTCCATATTAAAATTCCATAACTTCAGCCAATCTCTGGGTATATTCTTTATTATTATAAAAATCGTTATGATCTCGCTTTACATTAGACTTTTACGTAATCAACCGTTGGAGTCGAAAAAAATCTCATTTCTGTCCTAACGAACTTTTCTTGACCCAAGGCTTTTCTCGTTGTTTTCTATATTCCCTGGGTGAAACCGGGATATAAAGCTAGTTATAAATAAATTAAAAATAAAATTATAGTTGTTATGCAGTTCAATCTAAGGGTGAGTCTAAATATTTGACTGGTAAAGCACATGTTCGTGAGTAACTTACGCTTGCCTAGTAACTTCCAGACAGTTCTATTTCAGATTATATTTAAGGAGTGATGGGCTGAAGTCTTGTTCTGAAGATTATATCGCACCTGTCTTGGAATACTGTAACATCTCCGAAAAATTCGATTTCGAGTTTTTTACACCTAATCATTCAAAATGACGTTATATTTATGTGGTATAAACTGTAATAAGTTTAGTTGTTTAGTTGGTCGAGGAGAGGCGGAACTTACGGGAGTGGGGGAATTAAAGGAAATATTTCAGCAAATGAGTGGTCGCAAATCAGGTAAAGTGAAAAATAAATCAAAAGAAAAATAAAATCTGGTGCGTGCGCGCAACACACAACTTTCACTTACCAACTTACTTAGATTAGAAATTTATGTTTTGTTAATTGCCACTTCTCAAAGTTATACATTTTTCCACTTTCATTTCTTATTTTTGTTTTCAATTGCTCAAAAAAAAAAAAAAAAAAAAAAAAAAAACTAATTTCTTTTATTATTAAATAAAAGTTTTTACTTGTGATAATTCGGCAATGCAAGCATAATACTCCAAGTCGTCTGATTTTATAATTCTCTATGTACTTGTTGAATATTTCATTTAGTTCCTATGAAACAAATAATTTTCATTAAATGAACAGAACATCTTTAATTATAACGCATTGGTTTGTCATTAAAGGCGTACGGCGCATGCGTGAGATCAAGGTGTTTTATGAGTTGACGGAATTTTTTTCTTTTTTTCTCCTGTATATGTTTACTTGATTTTTTTCATATATCATATTTAGCCATTTCTTATTTTTAGTCGTGATGAGAGACAGTTAATTTCTCAATATAAACTAAAACAAAGGTACTTTATAAGAAAACAATTAAGGTCCCTTCCCCATTAAAGCCCCCTCAGAAAATTTTAATACTGATAAAACTTACCTGATATTATTGAACACCTAATTTATATTAAACATGACGAATTTTATTAAAATCATTAAAGCCGTTTTTGAGATAATCGAAAAAAAGGTAAAAATTGGAAAAAAGTTATGAAATAAAGTGCTCCCTCCGTTTGACCAATTTTGATGAAATGTTGGCTATCACATCTTTGGCATACATACGTCAAATACCCAGTTTGATCAAAATCTTTAAAGCCGTTTTTGAGTAAATAAAAAAACACATGAAAATGATACAAAATTTATTAAGTAAAGTTCCCCCTCCGGTTGATCAATTTTGATGAAATTTTTACAGTCATATCTCGGGCATATACATACACTAAATACCCAATTTCAGGTTCGCACGGTTTATAGTTTTTGAGCTAGTCTGTTCACACACACAGACCTTTCGCGGGACTTGGTTAATTGGACTCAGGGGACCCCAAAACGTGTATTTCCGTTGAAAACCGGAAGTCGAAATTTTTCAATCGCAATACTTCCACTTACTATTATATATTTCATATATAGGTAAGTGAAAGTAATAATTGACAGTAACAAATTCTGCCAATAAAATAAACGATCAGAAAAAAAAAAACAATAATTAAAAGAGGCGAACTGAAAAAAGTAAAACGTTTAAACGCCATTTCCCAAAAGTTTAGATTTTCGAGATGCGGAAGGTGCGATATGGTTACGTTTTATGTTAAAAGTGTCGTTACAAGTTGATGCTATTTTTACTAGTTGTAACCTTTGTAAACTTTTTAACCTTTGTAAACTTTGTAACCTTTGTAACCTTTGTAAACCTTTGTAACCTGATTATTTGAGTTTATATTGTTTGTGTGGCATTGTATATTATTATTTTATTTAAATAAAATTATTTAAACCCAGATAAGTGTTGCAATATCGTCAAATTCAAGATGGATCTAACTAAAGTGAATTTTCAGAAGAGAAAATTAAGGTTTCTTATTTCATCTTGATTTGATTTCCGTTGCCTGCTTTATCGCTTCACTAGCTTTGGGGCCCTGCTTCGCTCAGGGAGTTGTGGAATGAAACAATAAGTTTAAGATTTAATAGTACAGAAAAATAGACCAAAATTAATCATGATTAAAACAAAATTTGTACCATCATGAAACTTCAGCTTAGTATTAGAGGTAAGTTTCGAAACCTCAGAGTACGACTATATATGGTTTGGGTATAAGAGACCTCATTAATGCGGTTCTCTCAATGCGTTTTCTTCCCTTTTCTAGATTAAGAAAAATTATTTGGGCAGCAAATATGTCCTGGTATGTACCATTTTTTATGGTTTCTATGTTCTGATTCCATTGAGACCATTCTCATGACGGTACCGCATCCTTATCAAGTTGAGTAACTTCTCCTTTTTCGAATTCGGTTGAAAATTTACGAACAGAACAGAACTATTAAACAGAAATATTATATGAACACTTTATTTTCGATATATATTCCATTAGGTTATATCTTTTAATCATATTATCTATAAGTTATCTATTTTATTCAGTGTTAGTTTTTATTCGCTCACAACACTAATAAGCAATTTTTCTTTTGTTGGAAATTTACTCTTATATTGTATGTTGATTAAAGGCAATGTTTCAACCAATTCTTTCCTCTTCTGTAAAACTTAATTCGCTTAGGAATCCAGTTGGTTTTGATTATTTTTAATTTCACTTCATTGCAGAGATGTAATGAACTTATTGAAAAATAAAAAGGAAAAAATAATGATTTATACATAATCTCGTGTAATTGAAAGAAAACAGCTGAAGCTAAAACCATAAAAAACCGAACTAATGAACGATAACCTTATGAATTGAGTTTAGCTAGCGCTCCTGGCTTCCAAATGTCGAACTAAATTTTTTCATTCATTAACTCGCCTGGGCTTATTAGAGGGGCTAATTACATGTAGCGAGAGGCTTAAAATTACAGCCCTTGTCCCTTCAACATTTTAAACTTAAAATGAAAACTGAAACCTTCTTCATCGTTAGGGGCAATAGGGCAATATGACAACAGAACAATCTTGATAGTACGTGTAGTCGTTTTTGAGCCTTTTCGGCACGCACATTGTACACTTTGCTTTATAATATATATTGATTTAACGATAACTGTTGGGATATTCAGGTCCTTGTGCAGTATGTCATTTCTCACATAGTATGGTGCCTCTGATATTTTCCGAAAATACCTTGGACTGGAATGACTAAATTCTTTGGATGTTTGAGGGTTTTGCAGAACCCCATAGTTCTATCCCGTAGGTCCATACCGGTACTACTTTATTCCCAACTTAAATAGTAAGTTTGTTTGTTATTGATAATTTCGAACGTCTGCCGAGTAATCTAGATAATATTCCAAATCATTTGTAAAAGTTGTTTCCTTTTCAGTCCGATGTGGGTTCTCCATGTCAGTCTCTTGTCCAGGTGGAGCCCCAAATATCTTACAGTTTGGGATTCAGGGATTGGTGTATCATTGAAATATACTTGTGGGCATGAGCCATGGTTGAGGGTGAAGGTAATAAATTCACTTTTAATCCCATTTATATCATTTTTACTTTCCACCAGGTAGCCCAACTAAATATATCAACCAAGTGGTTTTGAAGGATAGAAGATGCTAAATCGGGGTTCCTGTGTGATGTTAGCAGTGCGGTATCGTCAGCGAATGTAGCCAGTAGGGTGTGTTCGGTAAGTCAGCTGTGAATATATTGAAGAGTAGAGGTCCAAGTACACAACCCTGAGGAACTCCAGCTTAACATTTTTTATACTCGATAGTTCGTTAGTTTAACACGAACTCCTTAGCACAGACACTAACTAATTTTGAGGCGGTGGCCGAGAGATATGACAACTTAGTATAAAGTTAGCAATTCATCCAATAGGAGTTCAACAGATTTGCTTATTGCTAATTTTCTTATTGCAAATAACATAAAATGTCACATTTTTGGATCTGTACATAAAAAAAATATCTTCTATTTATTTATTTTGGACATTATTATTTTTATCTATTCCTTTTTTTTTTTTTCTCTCCATCATTTTTAAATCATTGCAAACTAAACCGAACTGTAATTAGTAATACGATAGGTTAAATGATGGTCAGGATTTTCAGTTTACAAAGTCAATACTATAGAGTCTAAATTCAAAAAATCTATTTTATTAAAGATAGACTAAATATATTTATTAAAGATAACCTTTTTTCAACCGGTGCCATAAAACAAAAAATTAATCAATTACATAATTCGCTATTAAAATCTGCAACCAAAAAAATATATACCCATGCTAAATCAACCAAAAAAACCTCCCTCAGAAAAAAGTAATTGTAAGCTGAAAATACTGACCATCATTTAACCTATCGTAATTGAAGAACAGTTGACCATCTCTCATCTCTGTTATTAGTAATACATTAAAAAATAAACATTAACCTAGTAGTGGATTGCCTATACTCAATAAAATAAATAAAATCCAAAAATTTAAAGAGTTACACGAAAGAAAATTTGATGATGGTGCATTTGCAATAAATCTTTAAAAAGTATTATTTAACTCTATATCTTTATTCATTTCTAATAAAAGAGATTGGAGAGATCGCTGGAATATTGAATTAAATTTACAGATGTATTCAATAAAGAGCTAATGCGCAACAAGTGAGTATTAATATTTAAATATTCATAAAGTTATTCGATCAATTAAATCGTTTCAAATAGCGCGGCACAAAACGCTCATTGTATAATCGAATTCGTTTTAGCTCTCCCTTCCCCCCCCCCCTCGAACCCTGCCACGAGTTTTGTACTCGGGCAAAAGCCCCCCTCTAAAGCTATTACCATCGCAATAGAAAGTCAAATGAGTGTTCCGAAACATAGAGTCCCCCCCCCCAAAGTTTTATGCATGGGGGCATAAAAATGGAAAATCACAACCCTCTTTAACCCATTTTTCGAGCTACATATTCCACTGATACATTTTGTTTTTATGTTGTTGCTTATATAATAGCGGTTTTGGTACTGTAATACTATTTTATTTTTTTTCATAAGTATAGGTAGAATATCGTACAGAATCGGAACTCACTGCAAGAAGATATGACGAAAAAGCAGAATACGCAATGAAAGAACGTATAAAGCCCTGTTGATTATTGTAAATTTCTATCTTTTTTTTACTTTCACTTATTTTATATTGTTTATATGTACAGTTATTTCCAGGGTTTGAAATCGATAATTATTTTTTCCAAAATATCATCTTATAATTATTATTTCTGATTTTTAATTTAAAAATCATTCTTAATTTATAAATAAAAATTTAAATCAATGTTTGATTTTTATTAATTGGATTAAAAATAATCATCACTCACCGAGTGATACGGTATTAAATAAATTTTTTAAATAAATTTTCTGATCAAAAAAAATATTGATCAGAAAATAAAAATCACATTTTAAATGCAAATTAATTTGTTATAAGATGTGGATTCCAAATCTGGTGCTATTTTGCTTCTAACTTTAATAATGACCGAATTATGACCCCTCAAATCAGGTAACTGGCTTTGAATCAAAATGGCGGATCACGATAAGGAGGTACACTAGGATTGTCCCCGGATGAGCTTGGACCTTTGTTCTAAATTGTATTAAAATTGGCAAAGTAGTTTTAAATCGGTGTACAGCGGACGGACGAATTTTTTTATTTAATTTTCGAATTCTACGCATCTTGAAATGTAGTATCAAATTTTTAAGGATGGGGGATGTAATAAAACGTATTCTTCGGAACATCACAATAATAAACTAAAAAATTATATTTTTGATTTATAAAAGTATTAGTCGAAAATTATTATTATTGTTAATCGAAAAAAATTAATTCAATAATAATGATCAGGTTATGATATTTTTTCACTTTTGATCAAAAATAAAAATTACTCTCAATAAAAATCATCAAATGATTTTTAAAATTTTCTGATCAAAATTTTGATCGGATTTGATTTTGATTTTAATAATTATTGATTTCAAACCCTGGTTATTTGAAACCATACATTCAGTTCGAGACAACTCTAACTAAAAAAAAAAAAAAAACCAAATTATTATTAAGGAAACCAAATTAAATTTTTTTGGTTTCCATTTCGTTTCATGAATCATCACCAACGCGACCTCTAAGCGTTCTTTTACAGAGTTGATAAAAAACAGTTCGAAAATATTTTGAGAAATAAAGAAAATAAAATGCTATTTTGAGTTATGCCAGTCTTGCAATGGATGAGCGATATAACCTAAGGGCACACAACAATCTCTATTACACATTAAGTTTTTTCGAATATCTCTAAAGCTCCTTTAATGATTTTGATTAAATTCATAAAGTTTAATCAAAATCAAGTCTTATTTAATATCAGGTGAGCTTTATCATTATTAAAATGTTCTGAGGGGGCTACTAAAATGGGAAAGGGGCCTTTTTTGTTTTCCTATAAAGTACCTTTGTATTTGTTTATATGGAGAAATTATCTGTCTCTCGTTTCGCATAAAAATAAAGAAGAGCTAAATATGAAATGTGAAAAAAATCAAATAAACATATACAGGGGAAAAAAAGAAAAATATTCCGTCTACTCATAAAACATGTTGAGCCCACACATGCGGAGTACGCCTTTAATGACAGACCATTGTTCATAATTAAAGCCGTTCTGTTCATTTTATGGAAATTATTTGTTTTAAGGTAACTAAATCAAGTTTTCACCAACTACATAAATAATTATAAAATTAGACGACTTGGAGTATTATGCTTGCATTGCCGAAATATCGCAAGTAAAAACTTTAATTTAATAATAAAAAACTGTGTGACTTGGAGAAGTGGCAATTAAAAAAACACATCAATTTCTAATCTACGGAAGTTGGTAAGTGAAAGTTGGGTGTTGCGCGCACGCACCAATTTTTTAGTTATAACAGCTATAAGTTGTTGTTCTCAGTTGTTCTCTTAACTAAATACCAACATGAAATAGAACAACAAAACTTAACGTGAGTTATTGGTTCCCTACTAGCCCCCAGTAGTACCCTTTCTTGGTCAAGGATTGTTCGAAGAGGTGATCTGAAAGTGATCGTGTTCAACCGCCAGTTTTCATCCTCCATAATCGATATAATTCCACTTTTTAGAGCCTGAGTGTACCATCGGAGGCTGGTTTACAGCCTGTTGTAACATAATAAAAAAATAACTTGCCACAGTGAAGTAAACCTGTGGAGTAAACTTAAATGATGTTCATTTAATGATGTATTTATGTATGGTCTTTTGGTTAAATATTTAATTTATAATTTTTAAATTATTTTATCTTCTAATAAAATAATTTTAAATGATGTTCGTTTCTAAGCGATTCACGTGAGAACTCTGGATGGTGTGGCTATTTTTTTTTTTTAACAGTCCGGTTGATCAAGTCCAAATCAAGTTGATACGGAAACAAAGATGGGAAAATTTGGCCGAACATGTGAAAGGTGTTTAAACACGCGCAAGTCAACTATCCGTTTTGTAGTCTATTTGGTAAGTGCATATTTGAAATATTTTCGATTCCCTAAAAAAAAGAAAAAAAAAAACTTAAAAATTAAACCATTATTAACCGAGTTAAGCCGTTTGATTTGTTTGTTCACACATTTTCTCTGCCTATATAATAAAAATTAAATAAATGAGTTATTGAAAATAGGTAAATAAACTGTTTACAAAAATATTATTATTCCATTATTTCAACATAGTCACAAAATTTGAACATCTACATCATCTCGTGCCGTACAGATATGAGCTAATTTTATAAAAACGAAAGCTGTCTTCTTCTTTGATTTAGAGATAAAACGTTTTAAAATAGTTTATATTTCGTTATCTTAATGTTCCCTTTTAGAAACGGAGGGACAGAAAGGATATTAGAAGATCGATTAGATGCTAAACAGGCGATTAGTTTCAACTGCCTCTCAAGAGAAAAATGGCTTTGTTGTTGAATTCCGATGTCGTCGAGTTCTGATTCTTCCTCGTGTGTTGTCTGATCTGTTGTTCTAAGTATACAACAACAACATCGAGGTAGGGGGAAGAACGGAAAAGAATGTTTTGTCGTTTTCGCACATATCCGAGACATGTGGCCTGATTCTCAGCTTAACGTATTGGGAGTGTGGGGGACTCCCATGTTTGTAAATCTCGACTACAAATGCTGAACGAACATCTTCCTTATTTTCTTTTCTAAAGTATCACAACACAACCACACGCGAATCAAACAGTTTTTCTTGTTGTTTTATTTATGTGAGGATAAGTAAATTAATCAAAATTGGTCCAACGGAGGGGGAATTTTATTTAATACATTTTTACGTTCTTTTCGATTTTCTCAAAAACGACGGTAACGATTTTGAACAATCTGGGTATTTGGTGTGTATGTATACCCGCGAATTGACAGTGAACATTTCATGAAAATTAGTCAAATAGATGGGGTACTTTATTTAATAACTCTTCGGTTTTTTTTTTTACTTTCACTTACCTATATATGAAATATATAGTAAGTGGAAGTATTGCGATCGTGAAAATTTTCGACTTCCGGTTTTCAACGGAAATACACGTTTTGGGACCCCCTGAGTCGAAATAACCAAGTCCCGCGAAATGGTCTGTGTGTGTGTGTGTGTGTGTGTGTGTATGTGAACAGACTAGCTCAAAAACTATAAACCGTGGGAACCTGAAATTGGGTATTTAGTGTAGGTATATGCCCGCGATGTGACAGCATAAATTTCATCAAAATTACTTAAAGGGAGGGGGTCCTTTACTTAATAACTTTTTAGGTTTTTTTCGATTTTCTCAAAAACGGCTCTAACGATTTTGATTAAACTGAGTATTTAATGTATTAATATGCCCGAGATATGACTGTAAAAATTTCATCAAAATTGATTAACCGGAGGGGGGACTTTACTTAATAAATTTTGTATCATTTTCACGTGTTTTTTTTATTTACTCAAAAACGGCTTTAAAGATTTTGATCAAACTGGGTATTTGATGTATGTATATGCCCGAGATATGACTGTTAAAATTTCATCAAAATTGATTAACCGGAGGGGGGACTTTACTTAATAAATTTTGTATCATTTTCACGTGTTTTTTTTATTTACTCAAAAACGGTTTTAACGATTTTGATCAAACTTGGTGTTTGATGTATTTATATGCCCGAGATGTGACTGTAAAAATTTCATCAAAATTGATCTACGGGAGGGGGGACTTTACTTAATAAATTTTGTACCATTTTCACATGTTTTTTTTATTTACTCAAAAACGGTTTTAACGATTTTGATCAAACTTGGTATTTGATGTATGTATATGCCCGAGATATGACTGTAAAAATTTCATCAAAATTGATCTACGGTAGGGGGGACTTTACTTAATAAATTTTGTATCATTTTCACGGTTTTTTTTTATTTACTCAAAAACGGCTTTAACGATTAACAAAAATAAGATATGAATGTAGAAAAATGTGTGACTTTAGGAAATGATAATTAGCAAAACACGTCAATTTCTAATCTAAGTAAGTTGGTAAGTGAAAGTTGTGTGTTGCGCGCACGCACCAGATTTTTTTTTTTTCGATTTCCTCAAAAACGGCTGTAACGATTTTATTAAAACTGGGTATTTGAAGTATATGCCCACCATATGACAGCAAAAATTTCTACAGTCGAACACGGATTACAAGAATCTCTTGGTGACCGGATTTTAATTCCACTTACAAGAGGTATTCCACTTAAACAAGTGTCATATATCTTCATATATAGCTGGTATCTTATTAAGGGGGCATGTACCACTAAAAGGGGTTTTCAAACAACGTGTAATTTTTATAAAAAATTATTACAGTACACACTTAAAACCATAAATACATAAAATATTGATGAAATGATTACACATTTGTTTTAATGTGAAAATAAAATAATGCAGATGACATGGTAATTATGTACAAATTTATTAATGAAAGTAATCAGTTATTACTTTCACTTACCTATATATGAAATATATAGTAAGTGGAAGTATTGCGATCGTGAAAAATTTCGACTTCCGGTTTTCAACGGAAATACACGTTTTGGGGTCCCCTGGGACCAAATGACCAAGTCCCGCGAAATGGTCTGTGTGTGTGTGTGAACAGACTAGCTCAAAAACTATAAGCCGTGCGAATCTGAAATTGGGTATTTTGTGTATGTATATGCCCGTGATGTGACAGCAAAAATTTCATCAAAATTGCTCAAAGGGAGGGATTACTTTATTTAATAACTTTTTATGTTTTTTTCGATTTTCTCAAAAACGGCTCTAACGATTTTGATTAAACTGAGTATTTGATCTATTTATATGCCCGAGATATAACTGTATAAATTTGATCAAAATTGATCAACCGGAGGGGGGACTTTACTTGATAAATTTTGTATAATTTTCACGTGTTTTTTTTTTAGTTACTCAAAAACGGTTTTAACAATTTTGATCAAACTGGGTATTTGATGTATGTGTATGCCAAAGATGGGATAGCCAACATTACATTAAAAAAAATCAACCGGAGGGGGGACTTTACTTAATAAATTTTGTATCATTTTCACGTGTTTTTTTTTTATTTACTCAAAAGAGGCTTCAACGATTTTGATCAAACTGGGTATTTGATGTATGTATATGACAAAGATGTGATAGCCAACATTTCATCAAAATTGGTTTAACGGAGGGGGCACTTTATTTCATAACTTTTTAACCAATTTTTGCCTTTTTTTCGATTATCTCAAAAACGGCTTTAACCATCAAATTCGTGGTGTTTAATGAAAATTAGGTGTTATTTAATATCAGGTAAGCTTTATCATTATTAAAATGTTCTGAGAGGACTTCAATGGGGAAGGGGCCTTTTTTGTTTTCCTATAAAGTACCTTTGTATTTGTTTATATGGAGAAATTATCTGTCTCTCGTTTTGCCTAAAAATAAGAAATGGCTAAATATGAGATATGATAAAAATCAAGGAAACATATAGAGGAGAAAAAAAGAAAAATATTCAGTCAACTCATAAAACTCGTTGAGCGCAAGCGGAGTACGCCTTTAATGACAGACCATTCTTCATAATTAAAGCCGTTCTGTTCATTTGAGAAGTGGCAATTAACAAAACGCATTAATTCCTAATCTAAGTAAGTTTGTAAGTGAAAGTTGTGTGTTGCGCGCACGCACCAGATTTTTTTTTTTTCTGCACTTCACTTTGGCACTTAAAAATGATTTTTTCCATGTCACACAATTTATCAAAGATTTCATCTTCAGCCGCTTTCTTCAATTTCGAAAAAAAAAAAAAAAAAAAAAAAAAAAAAAAAATATCAAAAAAAGTCTGCAACTTCTCAAGAATATTTAGTGCATCATTTTTAGTGACTGGTAGTCTCTCTTGCTCTTCTGAATTTTCTTGGTCCTCTTTATCTTCTTAGTCAGGATTGTCACAATTTTCATTTCGATCTGGCGTTTTAGATTTTTCAAGAATTTCTTCATCATTCAGCTCTGCTGCTGTTTAATTTCGTCATTCATGTGGGCATACTGTTGAATGTTGGAAGCTTCTCATTGCTATCTCCTATGATATTTTCCTAATCCTGTGGCTGAACAGGGTAACCCTTCACGTCATCTTAGAAATCTGGATTCCACTTATAGAGGTGAAAACATTGCAGTTAAAGATTTTATTTAAAAGAAAAATGATGAGACTACAAGTTTTGTACCATTTATAGAGGCATTCCACTTAAGCAGGTCCCACTTAACCTGGTTCGACTGTAGCACATTAAGGTTTTGTGTCAGCTTACCAACATCACCCCACACACATCACGTACTAAAAACTATAACAGTTCCCATTGTTCATTCATCCTTTATTCAATAATACAGCTTTAACGTTCAGAAAATTATAATATTCATTCCTTCGGCTACAACTTGTAATGTCCCTTTACATTAATTCACGATTCCAGAACCTCCCTAGCATTCCGTGTCATTAATTTCCAAGCGATCTTAGTCCGGTCCGACCCGGGCCGCTAAAACGATATAAATTATTCAGAATTCCAAATGGGACCCAACTCCTAGCATCTAATATGTGCATATTTTATTGGCAGTCCTGCTGTCTGTCTGCTCACACGGTGGAGGGAAGGATGTGACACTTTAGTAGCCGATGCGTATAAATGCTGATATGTTTAGCGTTTTTTTATGATACTTTTTTTGGGAAATATTTAATGAGAAGTAGCACATTAGCTTATGTATGTATGCATATGATTTTTTTTCTACGAAGAACAGGAAATTTGAAAATTTAAACATTGTCTTTATCTAAACCATTAATTGGACCAAAGGCTTCTACGATATGCATTCTGGATAAAAAAAAAAAAAAAAAAAAAAAAAAAACAACCACCGAATGATACATGCTATAAGCGAATTTCGAAAAGATGTATGGGACATTTTGCAATGGGAATCTGTGAATGAGGGCAGTGGAATCGTATTCTCTAGGCCAGGCCAGTTCGTTCTGCCAATCTGATAACGGCACTTATATATTCTCTCCATAGATGTCCCAATTCTCCAAGTTCATATTAACATGTTCTTGTATTTTATATTGGATGAACTTCGTGAAATTTTAGTTATAAGATTATTATTATCAATATTTAACAAAAGTAGACAACAATAACAAAGACACTGCCACAACAATAATTTTTGTTAGGAACTCGCTGATCCAATAGACGTCCATATTACGAAAAGTTTTTGTGGGTAAATTTAATGTGATATTTTCCCGATAGACGTGCCTGTGTTAGTATTTTCATGATATTAAACGGGATGCTTTCTTTGATTAAATTACTTTTTCCAGTTAGATTAGGTTGATATATAATATTGTAAAATTGGCTGTACTATTTTTTCTTAAGGATTCAAGGTCATTTTGAATCAGATATTGTTTATATAGGGCAAGAATGTTAGGAATTTCTTTTTTGAAGACAGAATATATACATACCCGAAATCAATAACATAACCAAAAATGAATTTTCGGCAATGTTCAAGACCCGCCAAAAATAAAACAGGTGTATTACTACATAATTAATTTCCTGAGATTAAGATCATTCATCATCAACGAATAAAATAGTATTCTTTTATAATCATTCATAAATAATTGTAGACAATAAGTTATTAGACAATATATCAATAAACACGATGCATTGAACCGATTACTGAGTGTAAACAATAATATCCACCTGCCATCCATTCTACATACAAAACAAATGATATTGCCACCACCATTAGATGTATATATACTTTGCTAAAGTGATTATAATTTTTAATTACAAAATAAAAACATTAAAAGTACTGTTTAATGAGGGTTAATTTTAATTTTATTACTATTAACTGTATATATAATTTCTTTTGTTTAAAATCCTTATTTATTCTTTATTTGTTTATTATCTCGTTTGAACTTCATTTTAAATTTTATTCATTTATTCAGTAGAAATTAGTTAATAGTAAAATCTTGTATATACAAATTTTGTAAGTAAACTAAATTCATGAGATGTATTTCAGACTTTGCAAATCTATATTAATTAATATGTATCTTTATATAGCCCAGCCAGGCTCTATTTGTATGGGGACTTCCACCAAAGACAAATAAATATATCTATCTATCTATATATCAATCTATCTATCTACCTATCTATATTATGAAAAGTTTGTAATAGCTTCCAAAAAATTGGTTCAAGATTTTAAAATTAGGAAAAAAGAATTTATAAATAATCATTGCGTTAAATGTTATTTTAAACATTTTTAAATTTTGTGAAGGAGTAAATTTTTTAAGTCAGAGGTTCTCAAACTTGTTCTATAACTTATAGACCACCCCCTTAATATAATCTATAACCTCCCCCGTATGTATAAAAAAGTGAATTTTTTAAATAAAACTTTTACTGGTAGATCAAATTTGTTTTAGATGCTCAAATTTTGTGACAATGTTGAAATAATGGAAAAATAATATTTTTGTAAACAGTTAAATTACCTATTTTCAATAACTCATTTATTTAATCTTTATTATATAGACAGAGAAAATGTGTGAACTAACAAAACAAAAGGCTTAACTTGGTTAATAAATAATAGTTCAATTTCGAAGTTTTTATTTTTTTTTAGGGTATCGAAAATATTTCAACTTTGCATTCACCGAATAGACACGAAACTGGTAGTTGACGTGCGCGAATAACGCTGTTTCAACACCTTTCGGCTAACTTTTCCAATCTTTGTTTCCGTATCAACATGATTGGACTTGATCAACCGGACTGTTACGAACATTTTAAAAGGAAAAATAGCCAAACCATCCAGAGTTCTCACGTGAATCGCTTAAAAACGAACATCATTTAAGTTTATTCCACAAGTTTACTTCACTGTGGCAAGTTACTTTTTTATTATGTAAAAAAGCTGTAAACCAGCCTCCGACGTGCCGTCAAACACCAAAGTGTGCCACTCAGCCTCTAAAAAGTGGAAGTATATCGATTGTAATATCACCTCTTCGAACAATCCTTGACCAAGAAATGGTAACTAGTAGGGAACCAATAACTGACGGTAAGTTTGTTGTTCTATTTCTTGTTGTGTTTTAGTTAAGAGAACAACTTAGTATATATATATATATATATATATATATATATATATATATATATATATATATATATTTTATTATTATTTTTATTTTTACCTATAAATTGGTAACACTAGAACAGCTGAGGAATGTTATATTGACTTGGAACTAGCGGCTGTTCTGACTTTTTTTATAACTTATATGGATAAAAGCAATGTCAGAAAAATGCTATAAAAAGGTCTAGAAGCTTCTCTTAACTGACTCAAAAGCGACACTAGCATTATCCCCGAACACACAGGCGAACAGATAAAGTACCTGTTCAAATAGATTGAGATAAACCTATATCAAAATAAAATGATCGGATAAAACTATCGATAAATTTACATAAAACACGATCTATTTCAAACATACCTAATAAAAAGTACCTACTATTAACCTGAAAAAATAAAATAAAATAAAATAATCGATCTTATTTGCATAATCGACTATCGCTTGGCAGATATGTTTGAGGTTCTTAAGATGTTTCATTAGTTGTTAACGAAACCGATTTCTTTCTAATGCCGTTCCACTAAAATAAATGGTCCGTCCAACGTTTATTTCTGTCTAAAATTTGTTACGGTGATATTTTTAGTGCTGCCAGTATCTGTACCATTAGCACTTTAAAACAATTTACATTAAAAAAAAAATTAATTTTTAAAAATTATCTTTCTCACAGAAGTGATATTTAAGCAATTATTATTAAGGTCAAGCATTATTTAAACCAGGTTAACTCTAGAATTACTTACGGGTATCGGACTCGACGAACTCATAGCTTAATTTTATTGTTAACTAGCTTTATTTACCGGTTTCACTCGGGGAATTTCATTTTTCTAATAAATTTGAACAATTCTATAAACAAAAAATACAAAAAATAGCACTAATAGATTATTAGATTTAGGATATATTCTATTTTTAATTTTATACTCTGGGGCATATATAATTAGGTCTTTAGATGAACCTACTCTAGAGCATGCAACCTAAAGGTGACCAAGAGAAAAACATGGGGATTCAAAGTTAATACCAACTACCCTCAGTGATTGCCCTTGAGCTTTATTTATGGTCATCGCAAATGCGACCCGAACAGGGAATTATACTCCTTTGAAATCAAAGGGCATATCACCGGGAACAATGAGGTTTCCAGGCATGGAAAGCCGTAAGGGCAGAAGCGAATGAGCAAGGAGGTGATAGATTTCAATTAACCATATAAACAGTCTGGGTAGTTTCGATAAATCAATCAGGTACCAAATATCAAAGAACAAAAGAAATCCAGTCGCAAAAAACAATGAGAAAAGCGTGGGTCAAGAAATGTTCGTTAGGACAGAAGAGAGAGCCAGGAGCGAGAAGCGAGTAGCGGGGAGACGCGCACTCTTCGGCCAATAACTCGAAAAGGACTCGTTAAGCCTTAAAACGTGGATCCCGGTCCACTCCAGAGGAACGACCTTACCGAGCCTTGTTGGCCTCTTCGAAATCTAGTAAATGAGACTTTTTTTGACTCAAACGGTCGATTTCGTAAAAACCTAATGTAAAACGAGATCATAACAATTTTTATAACAATAAAGAATATACCCAGAGATTTGCTGAACTTATGCAATTTTAATATTGACAGGTGTTCGCACCTGGTATCAATGAACCACTGAGCGAAATTTGGAGAATTTAGGACAAACGGTATGTATTTCTATTAAGAAGAAACAAACAATATTTCATCTTTATTTATATAGATTAACTCTAAATTTTTTTTATTACATTTATTTCATGAGATTCCAATATTTACATATTTATAAATTATAGGATTTAAAAAAAAAATAAAGAGGGAAATGAAAATCATTTTTCTAGATAATTAGAAATGTCATTTCCATATTTGCGAAAATTCATCATTCACGGTATATAAGATGCTTAACCTTTTGAAAATTGTGTTTTCTGGTTCATTAAAGAAAAAACTACATTAATTGTTAGGAATTTATTATCAATGCCTTTATAAAATTGTGGTTTAATAATTTTAAATTATATCCGCGATTACACAAGCGGTTTTTTTCACTCAACTGTTTCTTCTGGAAATAAAATGTTACGGAAAAAAATTCAATTCACGTTTACATTAATCTTGGATGTTTTCCTACTAACTACAATTTTTTTCAGATTTTAATATTTTTACTGTGATTTTTTAAAAGGATATTCAACCGTTCCAAAGGGAAATTCTACCAGATGAGTTTATATATATATATATATATATATATATATATATATATATATATATATATATATATATATATATATATATATATATATATATATACATATGTTTATATATATAGTTGAGATATATTTAGGGCAGACTCAGGGCCTGTTTACGATAGCATCTCCAGGATACTAATAAAGGCAAAACGGATACAGTGAGCAGAGAGGATATTAAGTATTCAAGGAAGTCACTTCCTTTTGTCCATACTTCACCCATCGGTGGGGGGGGGGGGTCCAACCAAGTCCAATGTCCGTCCAACGATTAGTCTCTTAAAAAAAAATAATAATAAATAAAAAACTTCACTGCAGAACTCAGATTACAGCGACAGAATAAGATTTTTTTTAATTGTACAAACTGGATATTAATAAAAACAAACTCTATAGGGTAAACCACACAGTTATTGGCACCCCAACTTTAACTTAAAGAAATAGGTAAACAAGTCCTAATTTTATTATTATAAGATATACATGAGTCTAATGTTTGAAGGGTCCTCTAAGTCATCTAAGAAGTGGGACTTTAACAAACTAACCATAGGGAAGATTTTACAATTAAATCCACATAACTAGATTTGGCACTTTCAACAATAAATATTGCCATATTGTAAGACTATTGAACTTTTGACCCAAAAAAAATTCTTGTGTCTTTATGAGGACAGATAATGAGGAGCTATAGGAAGTTTCTATTTGATCCCTTTATAAAAAGTTTTTTTTTTTTAATTTAATCACAGAAATGTAGCCTTAAGGGTGCCAATAACTGTACGGTTTGCCCTAAATATAAAATAAATAACAGCAAAAATTTATTTTTGCATAAAAAAAATGCATAAATAAAAAATATTTACTTTGGAATTAAGGTATAGAGATGACACAAAATACGACACAGTGGCAACTATTTTCATAATAAAATAATATCATATTAATTTGTACAATATAATTCACAGACAGATGAGTGGATTCAGGCTCTTGTTTGACATTTTTGAAAGTATTTCGAACTCCTAACAAGGATATCAATATAAGCAAAAGAGGCCTACCTAAAAAATTAAACGGACTTTTCAATAACAAAACAAGAAAACCTATATTTCAGTAGAACCCATCCCTAATTTATGAAATATTGTTTACATTGTTTGAAAGTAATCAAATGTTTAAAAAAATCGATTTATTTAAATTCTGATGTATAATCTATGTTTTCACTATCGATTCCAATCCAGGCCGGGCGTAATAACCGTGTACGTAAGTAACGTGAGATTAGGTGACCCAAGAAAGCAGGAATTTAGCCGACTGCGCGCAGGTGGTGCGAAATTTGTTGTTATTTAAAATAAAATTTATCTTTGCAAAAAGTATTAAATTAATGTAAAGAACAATTAATATGCAGAACAAGTAGAATTTTAGTTTTTAAGGAACATGAAGGTTAAAAGATGATTTTCAGATCCAGTGGAAGGGCTTTGGGGGAAGCAGCCCCTCACATTTACAACCGGCTGAATCCGCGTATGTATAGAATGCGATATAAAAAAAAAACAACAAAAGAAAAAAAAAAGCAGTATGAACAGGTTAGTATGGAAAATATGGTTGGTATTCTACTAAAGTAGACTCAAAGATAAGGCGAATCCATTTAAATAGTTTGTAATATGTAATAAAACGGGATATTGGTAGGTTTTGAGGGGGGGGGGTAGATTTATTGTCGGGAAGTGTAAAAGAATTTTTTGTACGAAAACTCATTGGCGGGTGCTGCGGTTGCTGTGGTCCAGCTTCCAGGAGGTTTATTAACTAAACGGAAAAAGTTTTGCTGCGGTTTTCCCTCAACAGTTTTCGCCCTCTAGTTGTTTAATTTTTTTTGTTGCCCCATTTATTTTTAAAAAATAAGTTGGCTTTCCTACAGTTTTATCCGGAGTTTTGATAATTAGGGGGGGGGGATTTGTAACAATAACAAACCGCGTTACGCAAAAGTAATTAGTTATGCATCTAGTTGGTAGAGAGTTTTAGAACTTTACCTCCGTTGCGGTTATAGGTTAAAAACTCTTTTGAATATTACAGTTCCTTTCTCGTCTGCTATGAGATTTAAAGGGGGAGTTTCAAAAACAACTTCATTATTCATTTCATTCATTAGATAAAACTCTAAAAGCGATTTGTATTCATAATATTGAAGAGTTTTGAGAAATTGAAATCGATAGAACAAACAATGGCAGCGCAAAGCTGATGGGCCCCCAATTGCGACCAATTTTTTTTTTTGTTCATTCCAGATAAAAAAAAATGTTTTACTCATGTCCAAGGAATTTTCCGTCCAATACTACATAGATTATAGTAAACTGAACTTTCTGCAATGATAGGATTCTTATTACATCGAACTATTCTTTGAGTATTTAATTAATTACAATAATTTATATATCCGTATTGCTCCCTTATTATGAAATAAAATATTTTTTACTTCATAATTACAACTAAAAAAAATCACAAAAATAATCATATAACATTCAAATGACCTAATATTTAATAATTTTATATCCTTACATAACTATAACTATAACTATACTACGCCCCATTCGTAGTAGGACAGCATAGCCAGGGATTTTTTACTCCTTATAAAAAATCCTTGAGCCACCTTGGGATACAAATCCGCGACCTTTACCTGTTGTAGGCTGCCATGCTAGCCACAATACCATAGGAGTACCCTTTTCTAAATCTATATATTATTATTATTATTTATTACTAAATATATACACCGGTTTCACCCGAAGAATTTCATTTTTAAATCTATAAAAGTGAGACCTTTATCGACTCAAACGGTCGATTTAGTAAAAACCGATGTAAAGGTAAAGCAAGATCAAAACGAGTTTTATAACAATAAAGAATATACCCAGATATTTGCTGAACTTATGCAATTTTGATATGGACAAGTGTTCGCACCAGTTTTCAAAGAATCACTGAGCGAAATTTAGGAGAATTTAGGACAAACGGTGTGAAGCTCTATAAAGAACAAACAAAATTTCATCTTTGTTTATATAGATTACTAACTATATATACCGGTTTAACCCGGAGAAATGCATTTTTTAAATCTATAAAATCTGTAAAGTGAGACTTTTATCGATTCAAACGGTCGACTTAGAAAAAAACCGATGTAAAGCGAGATCATAACGATTTTTGTAAGAATAAAGAATATATCCAGAGATTGGCTGAAGTTATGAAATTTTAATATGGACAGGACCTGGTATCAAAGAACCACGGAGCGAAATTTGGAGAATTTAGGACAAACGGTGTGGATCTCTATAAAGAACAAACGAACAGAATTTCATCTTTATTATGCTATTATACTAAAATTTATTTATAATATTCCAGTTAAACAGAGGGCGCAGAGAATCTGTAAAGGAAATTAGACTAAAAACATTGCACAGAAATTGTTAATTTTAAGACTGAGTAAAATTTTTCTTAAATTTAACAATTTTCATTCTGAAGCAATGAACACTTAATAGAAACCTAATAGAACTAACTACTTACCTTGACTTTTGAAATAATTATGATCCTTATCTTATGGGCAAAGTGACTTTTTTGTGTGTGTTGTACATTGATTCCCTTTTAATATTTTTTTTAAGTTTGCCTATTACCTTTTAAACCTCTATGTTTCTCTTTTGTTTGTTTTTGTCTTTTTTTTATTTGCATATTTTCAAATACATTTTTTTCTTATCAGCTGTTTGATGATTCACCCTCCTAGTTGTAATTTACTAGTTACTAATTTGAGATCTTTTTTTTTTTTTTTTTCCTCGACCATATAATGCCTCGATAGGAAAGCACGAATACAATGTTTTCAGTAGCGTAATTACACTTCTAGAGCAGTGATATATCATAGACAGTAATTTCGCTTGGAATTATAGAAAGAAAAAAGGCTGTAAAAATACCGAAGTTATTCGTACCAGAGTGATTCCGAATCCAGATTTTATCGGAGAATTCCAACAATGCAAGAGATAAAAAAGTCGATCAGACATAGAAAGGATTCTACAATAAACCACATCTTGTGGTGGCATCTATATTTTTTATCTATAAACACAAAAGTGTATACTCTTATCGGAATATTTGGTACCGGGCCAAATCATAGCCGCTTAGGTTCAAAAGTTACCTGCAGAAGATTCTTCTACCACTTAAAAGAGATCTGTCAGATGAGTTTTTGAACAATATACAGTAAGATCCCCATTATCTGGCGCTCTATAAAACGTGGTTCAGAGGAGCCAATTTTTTTATTTTTTATTATCAGCTGTTTCAATATTTATGCCATTTATTTTATATGTATGTATAATATATATTTACAAAATAAATGCGTAAATATTTTAACAATTACACAATGGTTATTTATCTATTGTTCTTAGAAATTATGAAATAAAATAATAACGTTAATATGTTTCCGGTAACAATTACTCCATTTCATATTCTAGGAACGATATTGTTTTCAAGTTTTTCTAGGAAACTCCTACTCTGGCCTTTTTGACAACAAAACAAAATATTCTCAGTTGTGATTTAGTCTCCATTAAAATACGAACTGACAAAATGTCGCGAAAAAGAAAACCTGTCCTTTTTAATGCTTAAACAGAAATTAACCATTATAGATAGATAGATAGATAATCTGGTTTTATTATATAGTAAAGCTATAAAAAATAATATATTACAATAACAACACACTATGACAATGGTTAATACCGTCTGCCAGGATTTGCCTCTATAAACATCATATCTAAATAAGAGAACAAAACAAATTTAAAACCCCTGAATAAAAAATAAAAGCCTTCAATAAACATAGAGAACATACCTAATACACTTTACAGATCTGTTAATCTATTATGAATCTAAAATTAAATTCTGAAATTAAAAAAATTCTGTAGCTAAACACACATTTCATACACCCATATAGCCTGTGCCAATTCTTCCCATTTAAAAACTCTAAAATTTGATGTTCACTTAGCAGATTATGGTAGAGTCAAAATATTTATTTCTATAAGAATTGATCATAGGGCATCTGGCTACTATGTGATATGTATCTTCATCTTCATTTAAATTACACATGAAGCATGTATCAACAATGCCCTCCAGCCAAGGTTTACAATTGAAGTTACTCGTATACAATTCACCGAGTAGAAAAAGGTGAAAGTGTCAAAACATTGTCCGCTGGATTAGGAATCGGCGAGTAAACTGTTCGTGATATTTTGAAGAAGAAAAAAGACATTTCAGACTTCGTATCGTCATCGGCCCAAACGTCGTGTCCTCGGAAAATAATGAAGAACTCTACATTAAAAGACGAAAAAGATCATCAGTGGTTCGTTCAAATACGCTCTGAAGGAATTCGTTTTTTACTTTTGTTCGTTTGTTGCTTGTTAAAACGTTCGTTTGTTAATAAAAGTGATTTTCTGCAGTTTATTTGTGTTTTGTTTTTTTCAACTAACCTTCTTTTCTATCTCATTAAGTCAATAAAATGTTGTAATTCGATTATCCGGGTTTTTCGATTATCCGTGGACCCCCCTACCCATCATTATCTATGTTTACAAGTATCTTGAAGTAAATTTTAAAAACACTTTCTATTGTATAGGATTCAATATTTTGTAAAGAAATACTTGATCAAAGGAAATTCCATCTTAACTAAAGTTAAATACATCACCTTCTCTACTGCTTAACGAAAGTAGGTTCTACTCACCTGCGAACAAAAATAAAATAATTATTAAAATTTAAAATAATGAAATAAATTCTTTTAAAATATTGTATTGAGAAATTAAAAACAAAATTATGTTTGCAACGAAAATCCAATGAGAACAATAATGTTCTCATAGCAAGGGTTGAAAACTTATGTAGGTGGAGGGGACATACATAGATGGGGTTTTTTTTATTCCATTAAAAGCAATTAAAATAAGTACGTTGCTAACACATCTTTATTTCACACAGCACAGTTAATAATAAAATAGGTGGCGGGATAGCCAAGTGGGCAAACGCGTTAGAAAATACGCGTTGCCCATGGCAACGTCTGTTTGGAATACGAAGATAGCAAGTTCAAAACCCGGAGCCAGGGGAAAATTTAATTATACTCGGCATTCATCCTCCACCCTCTCCCCTGGGCCGGGAAACCCCGTATAGCCTACAAGGCGAGTAGGGGCAGGAACAAGAAAAAAAAAAAAGTTAATAATAAAATGCAACCGACATATTGATATTTCAAAAGAGTAAAAAAAAAAAAAAATAGGCTGAGCATTGTTTTGAGTCCCAAAGTTGTTTTGGTAATAAAAATTAATTTTTTTAATTATTGAAATTTAAAAAAAAGCTGTATATAAAAAATAAAATTGTTGGGCCAAAGTTTTGTGAGAAAACATGGCGACAAGTGATTTCCCAGAAAAGTCTACGTATATTAACTAATCTTCTAGTGTCAGAAAAAAAAAAAAAAAAAAACCTTTATAAAGGCCACAAACTTAAATGCTTACACCGAGATTTTTTGATGTTCATTTTATTTTGTATTTTTTTCTAATATATTTGAATTGAAGGGGTCGGTGCAAAACAGTGCCCAGCAACATTTTAAACAAAAATAAACTGTAGCTGCCGACTCTTGTATATTATGTAATACTATATGTCTATGGTGGAAATGCCACCTAAATATGACAATAGAGTGCTCTGTAGACATATTTACAGTGGCAATTCCATCATAGAAATATAGTACAACATAATATACAAGAGACGGCAGCTGCAGTTTGTTTTGGTTAAAAATGTTGCTTGGCACTATTTTGCTCCGACCCCTTCAATTGTATAATGTAACTAAATATATACTGTTATATTTATTATTATTTAAACTTATTAGGGGTCACCTGAGGAGTACTGGTTAGCATGGCAACCTGCAATACTAAAGGCCGCGTGTTCGCGTCCCGAGGTGGCCCTAGGATTTTTTTTAATGGGAGAAAAAAATGCCGTCCCACGGATAGGATGTCCAAAGGAGGTCCCGAGCCTGTACGATGTCAGGTACTCGTTAAAGATCCCTATCCTAATTAAACCTGGATTGGCAAAATTTAGGACTCCCACTGTAGAGCATCGTACGATTAGCCTTAGTGGCATAAAGTGACGTTAATTAAACAAACATTTATACATACTTATTATGTGGTAATAATCGTTGAAGTTAGGAGAGGGATTAATATATTGGTCTTGTTGATATTTTTATTAGATTTGGGTTGTTATGACAGTTTATTTATACAATTTATCGACTCCACTTGCATAGGACTTGCAAATTATATCGCAAATTGAATAATAAATCGGTTCATATAGTTAAGGTATTCACCGACTAAAACCATTCCTATAATATATAGATAAACCATTCCTATACTGTGGATAACTAGCTGTATATGCCAGTTTCACCTAGGGAATTTCATTTTAATAAACGTGGGCCTTTCCAAAATCTATAAAATGAGACTTGGAGATGTTCGCACCTGGTATGAAAAAACGATAAACGGTAAGGATTTCTATGAAGAACAAAAAAAAACAAAAAAAAAAACAGAAATATTGCCCTGCAGTTGCAGCTTCTCGCAAATCGGCTTGCCTAAGCCTCTGTGGCGCAAGGCGGGCCTCGTATTCCTGGGCATACTCAGTTTCCCGCGATTCTGCCTGTCTAAGCCTCTGTTGTTCAATAATATTTTGATGTTCGTCGAGAGTTTCAGCTGCTCGTATTTTACGTTGTTTTTTAACTTTTGAGCTCACTACTCCTATTGAAGCACGCTTCTTAGGAGGCATTTTTAAAAAATAAATTCACCATACATGTAAATAAACGTATTGTAATGTTAAAAAAAAAAAAAAAAAACATATGGTTTAAAAATCCCAGAACTCGACGGGGACGGTCTTACCTGGCCTTTTTGGCCTCTTCAAAATATATAAAATGATTTTTTAGGCCGTTTTTTCGACTCAAACGGTCGATTTCGTAAAAAAAACCACTGTAAAGCGAGATCATGACGAATTTTTTAACAATAAAGAATATACCCAGAGATTGGCTGAAGTTATGCAATTTTAATATGTACAGGTGTTCGCACCTGGTATGAAAGAACCACTGAGAGAAATATGAAGATTTTAGGACAAACGATATAGTTTCCTATAAAGAACAAACAAATAAACAAACAAACAGAATTTAATCTTTATTTTTATAGATAATAATAATAATAATAATAACAAACAATTCCAGAGAGAGGCCAAATTAAAGTTAATAATTTAAGGTATATTATCCGACAGTATCCAATAAAGGGGGGGTGGAATCACAAGGGTAGCTGCGCCCCCCCCCCTGGATTGTGGTCTTGACCCTCGTCCATTTAATAAGATCGGAACGCCAAACGTCCAACGGAAATTTCAATATCAACTCGGCCTCTATAATTACACTACAGAACGAGGAAGTTGGACTGCAAAGACACAAGTATTGTTGTGGAGCTAGATAGAGGACTCCCGGATGGTTTCGAAACCAGCAAAGATGAGGGAGAATTCAACGAGCCGGCATCTTAATACAACCTGGTATTCAGGTGCAATATTTGAAATGAAGTTTCTATAAAAAACCTCAAGCACTACAACCCAACGGTCGTGCAAGGAGGTTAAACTATAGTTGAATAGTTTAAGGACTTTAAACTTTTCAACTTATATTAAACTAAAAAGATAGTTTTCTTTCTATAAATAAATCTTAAACGATTAAGAAGGTTTTTTCTGATCAAATTATATTATGAAAAAGTAAAAAAATGTACTATTGTTGGAAAATATGAATGAAAAATGAAGATCATTAATTGTTATGATCGGTTTCATCTTAAAGCTTACAATTAAGTTCTAATCGCGGGGACAAAAGGAATTCCTTCTTTTCTCTTAAAATTAATTTAGTGCTCTACCATTTACAGCTAAATGGTCTGCATATTTAGTGTAACATAATTTTTGCGAATGGCACTTCGATCGGATTTCTCAATGTATTAGTCAAAGTAATTTTATTATGTATAATAAGAAAAAATATTATGCAAACTTAAAACTTTTTTAACCAAAAAATAAATTATGTTTTATGAATTCACTGCAGCCAACTAGGCCTACTGCCATTGTTTATGCTTTGAAGATTATTTTATTTTTGTTGAAAATTTTGTAAATATTTAAATAAAAGCGTTATGAATTATTTAATTCATTCAATTCACAAAATGATTTTTTTGAACATTCCTTTTTTACTTTCACTTACCTATATATGAAATATATAGTAAGTGGAAGTATTGCGATCGTGAAAATTTTCGACTTCCGGTTTTCAACGGAAATACACGTTTTGGGGTCCCCTGAGTCAAAATAACCAAGTCCCGCGAAATGGTCTGTGTGTGTGTGTCTGTGTGTGTGTCTGTGTGTGTGTGTGTGTGTGAACAGACTAGCTCAAAAACTATAAACCGTGCGAACCTGAAATTAGGTATTTAAAGTATGTATAAGCCCGCGATGTGACAGCAAAAATTTCATCAAATTTGCTCAAAGGGAGGGGGTACTTTATTTAATAACTTTTTAAGTTTTTTTTCGATTTTCTCAAAAACGGCTCTAACGATTTTGATTAAACTGAGTATTTTATCTATTTATATGCCTGAAATATGACTGTAAAAATTTCATCAAAATTGATCAACCAGAGGGGGGACTTTACTTAATAAATTTTGTATCATTTTCACATGTTTTTTTATTTACTCAAAAACGGTTATAACGATTTTGATCAAACTTGGTATTTGATGTATTTATATGCCAAAGATGTGATAACCAACATTTCATCAAAATTGATCAACCGGAGGGGGGACTTTACTTAATAAATTTTGTATCATTTTCACGTGTTTTTTTTATTTACTCAAAAACTGTTTTAACGATTTTGATCAAACTTGGTATTTGATGTACTTATATGCCCGAGATATGAGTGTAAAAATTTCATCACAATTGATCAACCGGAGGGGGGACTTTACTTAATAAATTTTGTATCATTTTCACGGTTTTTTTTTTTATTTATTCAAAAACGGCTTTAACGATTAACAAAAATAAGATATGAATGTAGAAAAATGTGTGACTTTGGGAAATGATATTTAGCAAAACTGATATTTAACAAAACACGTCAATTTCTAATCTAAGTAAGTTGGTAAGTGAAAGTTGTGTGTTGCGCACGCACCAGATTTTTTTAATTTACTCAAAAACGGCTTTCACGATTTTGATCAAACTGGGTATTTATGTATGTATATGCCAAAGATGTGATAGCCAACATTTCATCAAGATTGATCAACCGAAGGGGACACTTTATTTCATAACTTTTTTTCTAATTTTTAGATTATCTCAAAAACGGCTTTAACGATTTTCTTCATATTCGTCGTGTTTAATGAAAATTGAGTGTGATTTAATATCAGGTAAGCGTTATCATTATTAAAATGTTCTGAGGGGTTTATAGAGCAAATGAAAACAAAAATAAGAAATGAATGTGGAAAATGTGTAACTTTGAGAAGTGGCATTAACAAAACGCATTAATTTCTTATCTAAGTAAGTTGGTAAGTGAAAGTTGTGTGTTGCGCGCACGCACCAGATTTTTGTTGGTATGATCCACCTTGGCAATTACCGAGAATAATATGAAGTTAGTCTACAATCGTAATCATTATTAAAATAATAAAAGCAACTGTATATTGAATAACATTCTCCGAAATCCGAATAAAAAAAAAATATCATTAAAATGAGAATACCGACGCAAATTAATAATACAAAAGCCGATTGTTTCAAACAACGAAGCTAAATTTACACGACATATATGTATTGAGCAGGAAAAACATCCGTCCATTGTTCTGAACCCGGCATATGTTTAAAATGTGATGCTTAGAAAATTACACCATTTATTATTCTACTGGAACATGTTAATATTTATGTGTAAATAAAACAATCGATTATTATTAACTAATATCAGGAGTATAAATTTTCTTTACTTTCACTTACCTATATATGAAATACATATATAGTAAGTAAGTGGAAGTATTGCGATCGTGAAAATTTTCGACTTCCGGTTTTCAACGGAAATACACGTTTTGGGGTCCCCTGAGTCAAAATAACCAAGTCCCGCGAAACGGTCTGTGTGTGTGTGTGTCTGTGAGTGTGTGTGTGTGTGAACAGACTAGCTCAAAAACTATAAACCGTGCGAACCTGAAATTAGGTATTTAAAGTATGTATAAGCCCGCGATGTGACAGCAAAAATTTCATCAAATTTGCTCAAAGGGAGGGGGTACTTTATTTAATAACTTTTAAAGTTTTTTTTCGATTTTCTCAAAAACGGCTCTAACGATTTTGATTAAACTTAGTATTTGATCTATTTATATGCCCGAGATATGACTGAATAAATTTCATCAAAATTGATCAACCGGAGGGAGGACTTTACTTAATAAATTTTCTATCATTTTCACGTGTTTTTTTTATTTACTCAAAAACGGTTTTAACGATTTTGATCAAACTTGGTATTTGATGTATTTATATGCCCGAGATATGACTGTAAAAATTTCATCAAAATTGATCATCGAGAGTGGGGACTTTACTTAATAAATTTTGTATCATTTTCACGGGTTTTTTTTATTTACTCAAAAACTGCTACTTAAAACTTAAAAAAAAAATTAACGATTAACAAAAATAAGATATGAAGATATGAATGTAGAAAAATGTGTGACTTTGGGAAATGATAATTAGCAAAACACGTCAATTTCTAATCTAAGTAAGTTGGTAAGTGAAAGTTGTGTGTTGCGCGCATGCACCAGATTTTTTTCTTTTTGTCGGTACGCCATGGCGGAAGTTATGTAATTAATTTTATAATTTCACCTTGAGAGAAAAGATTAGCCATGAACGTTGTGTGTGATGTTAAAATGCCACCATATTTAAAAAAAATCTGGTGCGTGCTCGCAACACACAACTTTCACTTACCAACTTACTTAGATTAGAAATTAATGCGTTTTGTTAATTGCCACTTCTCGAACAGAACGGCTTTAATTATGAACAATGGTCTGTCATTAAAGGCGTACTCCGCATGCGTGGACTCAACGAGTTTTATGAGGTGACTAAATATTTTTCTTTTTTTTTCTTCTTTATGTTTTCTTTATTATTATCATAGCTCATATTTAGCCATTTCTTATTTTTAGGCGTAACGAGAGACAGTTAATTTCTCGAACGAAAATGATACACAATTTACTAAGTAAAGTCCCCCCTCCAGTTGATCAATTTTGATGTAATGTTGGCTATCGCATCTTAGGCATATACATACATCAAATACCGAGTTTGATCAAAATCGTTAAAACCGTTTTTGAGTATATAAAAAAAACATGTGAAAATGAAACAAAATTTATAAAGTAAAGTCCCCCCTCCGGTTGATCAATTTTGATGAAATTTTTACAGTCGTATCTTGGGCATATAAATAGATCAAATACTCAGTTTAATCAAAATCCTTTGTGCCGTTTTTGAGAAAATAGAAAAAACACTTGAAAAATAAACAAAATTTATTAAGTAAAGTCCCCCCTCCGGTTGATCAATTTTGATGAAATTTTTACAGTCATATTTCGGGTATATAAATAGATCAAATACTCAGTTTAATCAAAATCGTTAGAGCCGTTTTTGAGAAAATCGAAAAAAACTTAAAAAGTTATTAAATAGAGTACCCCCTCCCTTTGAGCAATTTTGATAAAATTTTTGCTGTCACATCGCGGGCATATACATACACTAAATACCCAATTAAAGGTTCGCACCGCTTATATTTTTTGAGCTAGTCTGTTCACCCACAGACACACAGACCATTTCGCGGGACTTGGTTAATTGGACTCAGGGGACCCTAAAACTTGTATTTCCGTTGAAAACCGGAAGTCGAAATTTTTCCCGATCGCAATACTTTCATTTACTATATATTTCATATATAGGTAAGTGAAAGTAAAAAAAATATTTAAGAGTGTACTTATGAAACAAGATTGTAATCATTTTCATTTTCATTAATATATATCTTTCTATATCATATCATATATCACTGGTGTTTGGTCAAGAGGGGTTAATTCATGGAATGTGAAGCTTAATCAAAGATTCACTAAACTATTGAAAATCATTATAAATTCTTTCTGATTGTATTTCTCTATCCTAGAATAATAAATGAAACTATATTCTTCCAAAAGACACTGTAATAAACTATGAATAACGAATAAATTATAGTCAATTATGAATTTTAAGAAGACGAGACAAAAACATTTTTTTATGACTTAACCCCTTTTACCCAAACATGAATGTATAATATATTATTTCTCAAAGCCTTTTTTTTTTGTCGGTACGCTATAACTTCCTTAATACTTTATCAAATTTCATGAATGAGGTATAATTTTAAAGCTTTCCTTAACTCCTACACCGGAAAAATGTACAATTCACTCATTTCGCTTTCGATTGCGAGTTATAAGTGCAAAACCACGGTTTTTTACTTTCACTTACCTATATATGAAATATATAGTAAGTGGAAGTATTGCGATCGTGAAAATTTTCGACTTCCGGTTTTCAACGGAAATACACGTTTTGGGACCCCCTGAGTCGAAATAACCAAGTCCCGCGAAATGGTCTGTGTGTGTGTGTGTGTGTGTGTGTGTGTGTCTGTGTGTCTGTGTGTGAACAGACTAGCTCAAAAACTATAAGCCGTGCGATCATGAAATTGGGTATTTAGTGTAGGTATATGCCCGCGATGTGACAGCATGAATTTCATCAAAATTACTTAAAGGGAGGGGGTACTTTACTTAATAACTTTTTAGGTTTTTTTCGATTTTCTCAAAAACGGCTCTAACGATTTTGATTAAACTAAGTATTTGATCGATTTATATGCCCGAAATATGACTGTAAAAATTTCATCAAAATTGATTAACTGGAGGGGGGACTTTACTTAATAAATTTTGTATCATTTTCACGTGTTTTTTTTATTTACTCGAAAACGGTTTTAACGATTTTGATCAAACTTGGTATTTGATGTATTTATATGCCCAAGATGTGACTGTAAAAATTTCATCAAAATTGATCTACGGGAGGGGGGACTTTACTTAATAATTTTTGTATCATTTTCACGTGTTTTTTTTATTTACTCAAAAACGGTTTTAACGATTTTGATCAAACTTGGTATTTGATGTATTTATATGCCCAAGATGTGACTGTAAAATTTCATCAAAATTGATCTACGGGAGGGGGGACTTTACTTAATAAATTTTGTACCATTTTCACATGTTTTTTTTATTTACTCAAAAACGGTTTTAACGATTTTGATCAAACTTGGTATTTGATGTATTTATATGCCCGAGATATGACTGTAAAAATTTCATCAAAATTGATCTACGGGAGGGGGGACTTTACTTAATAAATTTTGTATCATTTTCACGTGTTTTTTTTATTTACTCAAAAACGGTTTTAACGATTTTGATCAAACTTGGTATTTGATGTATATATATGCCCAAGATGTGACTGTAAAAATTTCATCAACATTGATCTACGGGAGGGGGGACTTTACTTAATAAATTTTGTACCATTTTCACATGTTTTTTTTATTTACTCAAAAACGGTTTTAACGATTTTGATCAAACTTGGTATTTGATGTATTTATATGCCCGAGATATGTCTGTAAAAATTTCATCAAAATTGATCTACGGGAGGGGGGACTTTACTTAATAAATTTTGTATCATTTTCACGGGTTTTTTTATTTACTTAAAAACGGCTTTAACGATTAACAAAAATAAGATATGAATTTAGAAAAATCTGTGACTTTGGGAAATGATAATTAGCAAAACACGTCAATTTCTAATCTAAGTAAGTTGGTAAGTGAAAGTTGTGTGTTGCGCGCACGCACCAGATTTTTTTTACTTTCACTTACCTATATATGAAATATATAGTAAGTGGAAGTATTGCGATCGTGAAAAATTTCGACTTCCGGTTTTCAACGGAAATACACGTTTTGGGGTCCCCTGAGTCGAAATGACCAAGTCCCGCGAAATGGTCTGTGTGTGTGTGTGTGTCTGTGTGTCTGTGTGTCTGTGTGTGAACAGACTAGCTCAAAAACTATAAACCGTGCGATCATGAAATTGGGTATTTAGTGTAGGTATATGCCCGCGATGTGACAGCATAAATTTCATCAAAATTACTTAAAGGGAGGGGGTACTTTACTTAATAACTTTTTAGGTTTTTTTCGATTTTCTCAAAAACGGCTCTAACGATTTTGATTAAACTGAGTATTTGATGTACTAATATGCCCGAGATATGACTGTAAAAATTTCATCAAAATTGATTAACCGGAGGGGGGACTTTATTTCATAACTCTTTTACAACTTTTTACCTTTTTTCGATTATCCCAAAAACAGCTTTAACGATTTTCATCAAATTCGTCGTGTTTAATGACAATTAGGTGTTCTTTAATATCAGGTAAGCTTTATTATTAGTAAAATGTTCTGAGGGGGCTTAAATGAGGAAGGTGTCTTTTTTTTCTTCATATAAAGTATCTTTGTATTTGTTTATATGGAGAAATTATCTGTCTCTCGTTTCGCCTAAAAGTAAGAAATGGCTAAATATGAGATATGATAAAAATCAAGTAAACATATAAAGGAGAAAAAAAGAAAAATGTTAGTCAACTCATAAAACACGTTGAGCCCACTCATGCAGAGTACGCCTTTTTTTTTTTGGGAAAATGGTCGTAGGGGTTTCTTAATGGTATCAATCTTTTCAGGTTTTCAAGGAGAACATTTTCGGCCATATACATTTTTTCGACTAACCCCCTCGTTTCCGAGTCGTAAACGGAAAACTGCAATTCTCAGCGAAAATTTCAAAATGGTCGCAGGGCTACGTTGAAGGTGCCATTTTTTTCAGTTTGTCGTGAAGAACATTATGGATATATATACCAAAAAACATGCGATTAAATATACGATGTGTATTTTAATTAAGTTGGTTTTAAGTAGGTTACAGTGCGCATGCTTCGCACGGGTCAGCTAGTATATATAATAGTTATAGGTACGTAAGATAACTGCAGGCGCACACAAATAGATGGACTGATGTCCTAATCACATTTACAATGCTAAACACAAAGATAGATTGCTACATCAGCGAGAGGGAGAGAGAAATGTGAAAGCGAATCGTCGATATCTCTCAAGATATCATCTGTTACCTATCAGTAATCTTATAATAAATAACAAACTTAATATTATAGGAATAAAGATAGATTTTTTGGAAAAAACATTTACGAAAAACTGTTTTTGTTATTAGGAATGTTACCGAAAAAATGGTTTTGTTATTATGTTGTCTTGTCGTGTTCAGTTTTCTATGGTATCAAAGACAACTTCTGCGACCCCATGAAAAATGGCGATGAATGAAATCGATAAATTGATTTACTGATGTGTTTATTTTAGGCTAACCTCATTCGTACCGAATACCTTAATAACGTTACATTCAGATTCCATTTTTCTTTTAATTCCAACAAAAATTACGTTAAATAAAATAACTAAAAAATAACCAGATAGATATATACCTGTGACAGCAGCGTAAAGAGTGTTAAATCTTAGGTACATCCGTACTGGAAAGATTTTCTTTTTTTTACATATTGTAACACTATTGAGGGTTTAAGTAATTTTGATAAACGAAAAATTATAATTACGACGTGAGACAAACAACAAAATTATTTTCAAACTAAATACTAGTGACACAGAATTAATCATGTGCTTCCATGTACCGAGCAAGACTTAGACCCTAGTCCATTACTTCTTATATTTATTCCGAAATCGGATATTCTAGACTGGCGTAGAATATTCTCGAAAGATTCGAAACATGTACTAAAACAGTTATGCTATTGTTGTAACAAAAGTTCTAAAACTTTTTTCAATGTAACTGATAAAATAACATGATTTTATTTCAAGTTGCAATATTAACGCGCCCAGGGGGTATTAGTAAGAAATTTTAACCAGCCAGACGACTGAACTTCGCAATTAGGAATCGTTTTGTACAAGAATCAATCGTATGGTTTGTGGGTGAACTTTGTGGTTTTCATGCACCGTTTGCGCGCACTGGCGGGCACTAGTAAGAGGTTTTTCGCTCCCAGACGATTTTTTCCTTTCTATTAGATTAAAAAACAGTCGATTATGCCTAATTCCAGTTTTATGTTTTTGGCTGTAAAACAGGCGGTTTTGAAAAAAAAAAAAATTAAGAAAAAGGTTTTTACCTTTGCTGAAATTTGTAGATTTATGTCCTATGGGTGTCTTTTTCTGTCAGTATAACAAAAAAAAAAAAAAAAAAAAAAAAAAGATCTGTAGTCATGTATATAAATATACACACTACGTTTAGATCTTTTTTATAAGAAGAAATTGAGGCTTACAGACAAAAAAAGCTAATTTTGAGAAAAAGCAAATAAAAACAAAAATAAGTATATGAATGTGGAAAATTGTGTGACTTTGAGAAATGGCATTTAACAAAAAACTTTAATTTCTAATCAAAGAGATATTTTTAAATTTAAGAAGCCCCAGATCCGATAGACACTCTGACAAAATGATTTTGGAAAAAAATTAAAGAAATATTACCGTAAGAGAGATATTGAAAGAGAGACAGCTTACACTGCAATGACAATAAGCAAAGGTAGAATAGAAAGTATGTAAATGACATGAGGATGTGCGGGCAAAGTATGTCATCACGTGGTTCTCATTAACATCAGCGCCCATTCCTTCGCCGCTAGCATCATAACAGCCTAGCTCTGTCCTATTTGCTATTTAGTATAATCATTGAAAAATACTATAATAAAAATAGGAACAATAAAAATCTGGTATGGTTCGCGCACACAACTTTCACCTTAGAGCAACCTATTTTGATAATAAATAAATACCGAAATAGAATACCAAATTACATATAAAAATAAATAGGCATTGTTTATTGGTTTAACGTCACTTTATGCCACTAAGGCTAATCGGACGATGCTTTAGTGGCAGTCCTAAATTTAGCTTTAACGAGTACCTGCCATTGTACAGGCTCCGGACTTCCATTTTATTTCCTATCCGAGGGACGGCATAGCAAAGGATTTTTTATTCCCTTTGAGAAATCCCAGGGCCACCGCGGGACGCGAACCTGAGACCTGACTTAGTGTTGTATGTTGCCATGCCAACCACTATACCACAGGTGACCCAGACTGAATAGGCAAGGGAAACCGTCTACCGAAGTTTAGTTACATACAAAAAAAAATGAGTACTCATTACTTAATAGTATTCTATATTTCCAAGGGATTTGGGAGTATTCAGGGGGCAATTACAACCATTAAGCAATTTAATCATTTTTTATTTTATATTTTTATTTTTAGTACTTAATTATTTTTATATTTATTTTATCTTTTTATTTTTTTACTTTTATTAAATTTCAAGATTTATTATTTTTTGTTCTTATATGTGTGGTAAACTATAGCATATTTAGAACAACAATAATTATAACATAATTATTCTAAACTTCAATTATTATTAGTAAACAGCAACGTTGATGGCTCGTTTCGGTCGTACATAGTTTATGGTTTGAAGAAAAAGTTAATTTAGTATAATAAAGCCAAATTGAAAATAATTTATGCCAAAGAGGAGTAGGTTTTGAATGAGCCGAAAATAGCTACCTGCATGTATCACCACATCGATTATGTATTGTGTAATTCGTATTCATACGGGTCGGGTCACAGCTGCCCTCAGAAGCGGAAGATGTAATATATATATATATATATATATATATATATATATATATATATATATATATATATATATATATATATATATATATATGATTATAGAGGTGAGAGATTGTCAACTGTTATTCTTTACGATAGGTTAAATGATTATCAGGATTTAATGTTAAAACTTTTTTTTTTTGAAAGCCAATGTTTCGATCCAACTTGCGGATCTTCATCAGGGCTAAAAGAAAACAAATATATGACCATCTATGCTAGAGGATGATGAGTAATTTACAAAACTGATAATAATAAAAAAGATGGTAAGCATATTCATGAATGTTTAAAAAAGTGGCTGGTTAGCATGATAAAATAATATCTCATATTTACCTTCAGAGTCCAGAGTGATACAAGGACTGAAGGTAAAATAAGGTGAGAGGTATTGTTAGGGGGTTAGTTTCCAGACTTCAACCGTTTGTTACAGGGAAACCCAATTTAAATATTCGTGTATATGCTTATCATCTTTTATATTATTATCAGTTTTGTAATGTATTCATTTATTGTCATCCTCTAGCAGAGATACTCATAAATTTGTTATCTTCTAGCCCTGATGAAGATCCACAATTTGGATCGAAGCATAGGCTTTCCAAAATAAAAAAGTTTTAACTGACAATCCTGATAATCATTTAAACTTACATATATAATTGCATTAAAACATCCAATAACATTCAACCATGAAAACAACTATTTATATTATAGACATAAATGTTAATTGCCATGGCTATCGCCAGATAAAACTAGAATAATCATTTAATAGCTTGCGGCTAGATGATAAAAAAAAAAAAAGATAAAGGAAAGAGGTAGTAAACAATTGTATAAAATGAAATTAATTGTTCAATGCATTGATAAGGGCTCTGTGAGATGTATTACTGGCATACTATCCATGACTACATACATTTCTCAACTGAAATCCTATTAAGATCTTGATGTATATAAGAAGAGATTTTTTTGAATCCATTAATATTTTTGTAACACTCTCACAAACAAAAACTGGTGCGGTGCGCAGATCACACAACTTTCACTTCTTCTCTTTAAACTTTATTTTGTTTGCTAAAAATAAGCAATATTTTTAAATATTGTTTAATACAATATTTTCAAAAAATACAATATTTTTAAAATCGCATACTAAAGAGCTACTGGAAAGGTAACACTAAACTTTAATAACAGTTTTATTTTGTTTTTATTGGAAAGTGGGGGTCAGTAATTCAAAGAGTGGTGTATCAAGAATGAAATTTGCCACAATTACTTGAGCACTCCAAACATTCCAGGGGTTCTTTTGAATTTGTATATATTACTATTTATTTAAGAGATTATAGAAATAATAATCGAGTTTTAGACTAGAGTTTTAGAATAATGTCTTTCGACGGTAAATTTTCTATTATGGGTACCTTAGTATTTTTTAGAAAAATACGGTGATTTTTTCTTCTTCTCAGGCAGGGACATTTATTAGTTTACTTATGTTCCAACAAGCTCTTAAAACACGTTGTCGACTCTTTCCTCGTTAAATATAAGCAGTTAACAAAGGTTTACTTCCCCTCCGTTTACTCGGATATAGTCGAAATCTTTGCTGTCGTAACCACGGACATATACATACCTCAAACAACAAATCTCAATTTTGTAGGCTTAATTGTTTTTGAGCTAGTCTGTTAAAACACACACAAAGACCATTTAGGGGGACTTGGCCAATTTGACTCAGGGGAACCTCAAAATATGTATTTCCGTTGAAAACCGGAAGTCGACATTTTTCAAGATCGCAATACTTTCCCCTAGAGGTAAGTGAAAGTAAAATATGATATGGAAATATTTATTATGCAGGATGAACTTAAACGAGAACCAGAATAAACTAAAACGAACACAGAGATAGAGGAGTTGTAACTCCACCCCGTTTTCATTTTCGTTTTTGGCCTAAGATATTTATATATCGAATATAAATCTATAAGTACATACCATATAGCGAGACATTTTGAAAGAAACAATGTGTAATAATTTAAACAATGAAAATATACTTTACTTTTTTAAATCAAGAAATTCTAAGCTAATTACGAAGAGTTGACAAATGTTTCTTGAGAGCTTTACGATTGAAGTTAAGTGTTTTCTCAAGGTGGGCTATTCAAGATGCTCATAAACTCTTAATGACTTTAGTCGATTGCTAAAAATATTTCTACTGAATTGGAAGAGTACACTCCACTGCCGGTGGAATAAAGAACTAAACAAGAAAAAATGCAGCATCAGAATCTGCCAACTAACAGATATTAAAGACTTTAAAGAGATTCGCATAATAAAGAAATATGTGGTTATGGTGGTACGGGAAAAGAAAAACGAAAAATGATACATAATTCATATAAAACGCAAACTGTGATTGGTTTATTTATTCATTTTTTTGTTTTCCTGCGTGAATTAAAAGCATCTCGGAAAAAGAGGAGAGTAAAAATTACAAAAGCAACAATTCAGATTGTGGATATAAATCTTAAAGCTAACGATCCAAGTTAAACATAATTGTTTAATAAGCACGCCTCTAGATTAGAGAAAAAGATAAAGAAAATAGGTGCAAAACAACAGTACTAATTGGCAATAATTGTTTAATGGACTATTAAAGGCTCTAAAAAGTAGTAATTACATGCTATCTCTAACTAAACACATTCCTTATCTGAATCAAATGAATATCACAACATTTATATTAAAACTTTTTTAAATCATATGATATATTATTTCTGAAAGCCTTTTTTTGTCGGTACACCATAACTTCCTTAATACTTCATCAAATTTCTTGAATAAGGCATCATTTTAAAGCTTAACAGCTACACCGGAAAAATTACAAATCACTCATTTCGCCATCGATTGCGAGTTATAAGCGCAAAACCGCGGTTCTTAAAAATCAAAATGGTCGTAGAAGTTTCTAAATGATCTCAATCTTTTCAGGTTTTCAAAGAGAATTAAAAAAAATATTTAAGAGTGTACTTATGAAACAACATTGTAATCGTTTTCATTTTCATTAATATATATCTTTCTATATCATATCATTTATCACTGGTGTTTGGTCAAGAGGTGTTAAGTCATGGAATGTGAAGCTTAATCAAAGATTTACTAAACTATTGAAAATCATTATAAATTCTTTCTGATTGTATTTCTTTATTCCAGAATAATAAATGAAACTATATTCTTCCAAATGACACTGTAATAAACTATGAATAACGAATAAATTATAGTCAATTATGAATTTTAAGAAGACGAGACAAAAACATTTTTTTTATGACTTAACCCCTTTTACCCAAACATGAATGATATAATATATTATTTCTGAAAGCCTTTTTTTGTCGTTACACTATAACTTCCTTAATACTTCATCAAATTTCTTGAATGAGGCATCATTTTAAAGCTTAACAGCTACACCGGAAAAATTACAAATCACTCATTTCGCCATCAATTGCGAGTTACAAGCGCAAAACCGCGGTTCTTAAAAATCAAAATGGTCGTAGAAGTTTCTAAATGGTCTCAATCTTTTCAGGTTTGCAAAGAGAACATTTTCGGTCATAACCATTTCTTCGATTAACCTCTTCGTTTGCGAGTCGTAAGCGAAAAACTGCAATTCTAAGCAGACATTTAAAAAATGGTCGCAGGGCTTATTAGAAGGTTTTATTTTTTTGTCGAGAAGAAAATTTTTGATTATATACACTTTTCCCGTTTTTCACCATCATTTACGAGTTACAATAAAAAACATG